>JAQPZY010001425.1:2242500-2685000 GCA_029931535.1 Margaritifera margaritifera | reverse complement strand
GGCAAAAAGAGCTCTTGAGAGTGATGTTGATCAGGATATTATTCCTTTAGCTGACACATGTATTGGTCAGTTTTTTGATGAGGTCACTTTTTCCTCAGGTATTGATCAATCAAATGGTATTGATCACAGTGATCCTCTTTTGGCAACTCATTCTCTTTGTTCTAATCAGGATGACAAACGACAATCCCTTGTCGTTGAACAGGAGCAAGATCCCGAGATATCTTGTTTGTTTCAGAGGGCTATTAGTGAAACTGAAGCCACACAAGTTCCAGTGTGTTACTTTGTGAAAAATGGGGTCCTTATGAGGAAATGAAGACCACCTGATGTACCCGCTGGTGACGAGTGGTCAGTGAGCTATCAAATTGTTGTTCCTAAGTCATATCGACAGGAAATTCTTAATTTAGCCCATGAAACTCCTTTGGCTGGTCATTTAGGAGTCCGTAAGACTTATCACAAGATCTTGAATCATTTTTATTGGCCGAAACTCAAAAGTGATGTTTCTAAATACTGCAGATCTTGTCACACTTGTCAAATGGTAGGAAAACCCAATCAGAAGATACCTAAGGCTCATCTGCAACCTATTCCTGCATTTGATGAACCATTTAGTAGAATAATAGTAGACTGTGTTGGTCCTTTACCTAAAACCAAGTCAGGCAACCAATACTTGTTGACCATCATGTGTGCATCTACAAGATTTCCAGAGGCAATTCCTCTGAGAAATATAAAAACTAAAACTATTGTGAAAGCTTTGGTGAAGTTTTTTACACTTGTTGGCCTTCCCAAATCTGTCCAGTCAGATCAAGGGTCAAATTTTATGTCTGGAATTTTCCAACAAGTTATGCATGAATTAGGCATCCAACAGTTTAAATCTTGTGCCTATCACCCTGAAAGTCAAGGTGCTTTGGAAAGATTTCATCAAACTTTGAAGAATATGATTCGATCATATTGCTTTGATACAGAAAAGGATTGGGATGAGGGTGTTCATTTGTTGTTGTTTGCTGTTAGGGAATCAGTTCAAGAGTCGTTGGGTTTTAGTCCCTTTGAACTAGTTTTTGGTCATACTGTCCGTGGACCATTGAAATTATTGAAAGAGAAACTTCTTTCAAATGAATATTCAAAGATTAATCTTCTTGATTATGTCTCTGATTTCAAATACAAGTTGTCAAAGGCCTGTGAAGTAGCAAGAACTAATCTTCACACTACCCAGTCAAAAATGAAATTAAGGTATGACAGAAATTCACAGGAAAGGAGTTTTAAACCTGGTGACAAAGTTCTGGCTCTCTTTCCCATACCTCAGAATCCTCTTCAGGCTAAATTTTATGGTCCTTATACCGTTGAAAAGAAAGTAAATGACTTAAATTATATCATTAACACTCCTGGGAGACGGAAACAAAAACAACGTTGTCATATAAATATGTTAAAGGAATATTTTGACAGAGATAGCTCAGCTAATTATTTAGTTAATTTAGTTGTACCTGTCCCACACAGTGAAGATATCAACGATGGAGTACAATCAGACTATAGTGACTCTGGTATAACCAATCTTCGGAATTCAGAAATATTGAACAACCTTGACCAGAAACTTTCACATCTACAACAACAGGAAAGAAATGAACTAAAACAGCTATTACATGAATATGAGCACTTGTTTCCTGATGTTCCAACACGAACAAGTAAAATTTATCATGACGTTGACATTGTAGATTCTGCGCCTGTGAAACAGCATCCTTATAGGATGAATCCTCTCAAACAGAACTATCTGAAGAAAGAAATTCAGTATCTACTGGAGAATGATTTCATAGAACCAAGTAAAAGTAACTGGAGTTCACCATGTATTCTTGTTCCCAAGCCAGATAATACATTCCGTATGTGTACTGACTATAGAAAAGTCAACAGTGTCACCAAAACTGATTCATTTCCAATCCCAAGAATGGACGATTGCATTGATAAAATTGGAAATGCTAAATATGTCACCAAGTTTGACCTTTTAAAAGGATTCTGGCAAATTCCACTGACGGAAAGGGCAAAAGAAATTTCAACATTTGTAACTCCAGATGGACTTTATCAATATAAAGTCATGCCGTTTGGAATGAAAAATTCGCCTGCAACGTTTCAACCTCTGATGAACATGATAACATTTGGTCTTGATAATTGTGACGCTTATATCGATGACGTCATTATCTACAACAACACCTGGGAAGATCATTTGGAAACCATTCGAAAATTCTTTGATCGACTCAGCGATGTGAATCTGACAATTAATTTGAGCAAAAGTGAGTTTTGCCATGCTTGTGTCACATTTTTAGGACATATTGTGGGACAAGGTCAAGTTAAACCTATAGAAGCTAAGGTCAAAGCTATCTCTGAATTTCAAGTTCCAATTGTAAAAAGCAACTGATGCGATTTCTAGGTATGGCTGGATATTATCGGAAATTTTGTTCCAATTTTTCCAAAATTGCTGAACCTTTGACAAGTTTATTGAGTAAGAAAACCAAATTTCATTGGTCTGACAAGTGTCAGGAATCTTTTGACAAATTAAAGGCCATGCTTAAGAATGCACCAGTTCTTTCTGCACCAAATTTTAGCCAATCATTTAAATTATCTGTTGATGCAAGTGATGTAGGGGTTGGTGGAGTATTGATTCAGGAAGACAAAAGTGGTGTGGATCACCCTGTGTGTTATTTTTCTAAAAAACTAAAGCACCAGAAAAATTATTCCACAATTGAGAAGGAATGTTTGGCTTTGATATTGGCTTTACAGCATTTTGAAGTGTATGTTACCTCAGCTCTTTCTCCAATTATTGTGTACAGTGATCACAATCCCCTTACTTTCATCAACAAAATGAAAGATAAAAATCGGAGATTGTTGAGATGGAGTTTGATATTGCAGGAATATAACATTGACATCAAACACATCAGGGGAAAAGACAATGTGATTGCAGATGCACTCTCACGTGCCTAGAAATGTAATATTGCTTGATGTAATTAAGTCCAGTATCATAAAACATGTTCTTATGTAATTTTGGTTATTATAGTATTAGATGTATATTCAAAAGAAAGCTTTATTATATAAATCTTTCTTTTTCTTTATGAGGGGAGGTGTTTATATAATATTATAAATATTTTAGGAAATTATAAATGTTTCTTCACTTTTATATTTGCTTAAATCTTAATGTTATCAGGAAAAACATGTTTAACTAGTGTCCTTGAATTAGGTTGTTTTGATCAATATGTTTTCTCAATTTGAAGGTCAAGGTTGAATTTTGTTTACAAGTAAAATTCCATTAAGATGACACATGTTCTAGAACATTCTGTCATGTGACCAATCTTTATATATGCCATGTTTGGTGGACATTTATTCAGTTTTGACATTACCATCAGTAGACCATAGAGTCGTAACAATATATATGCATTCAGGGAGGGATAGATAGATTTATTTATTTGTTTATTTGTTTATTACAGAGCCAGAGCTATTAGCCGGTGGAGACAGAATACAAGTTTTTGAGAGAGATAATCTGACTAGTTTTACGGACATATGTAATACAACTCACGTAACACCTAAACAAGAATTTTCTGTGATGGTTCGAAAAGGTGAGAGAATTATCAGCTACTATTTAGCGCTCTATATCTCTGTTGCCAGATTTTGGCATTTATTTCAAAGGGCATTTTGCTGGTATTAAGAAATCTTTATCATAAATCTTTTGAGACTAACCTTTGTTTGTCAACGAACGTTTAGAAATTTGCGGACATTAAGGCCTTTTTCGATCATTCCTTGATGTCAGCAGATATTAAGGACAGTGCCGACAATAAAGCATGCTACAAATACTTAGAGGGTGATTTTATTAAGTACAGTATGTCGTTGGATTTGTATAAATGCTTGAAGGGTGATTTTATTAATTACAGTATGTCGTTGGATTTGTACAAATGCTTGAAGGGTGATTTTATTAATTACAGTATGTCGTTGTGGTTGTACAAATGCTTGAAGGGTGATTTTATTAATTACAGTATGTCGTTGTGGTTGTACAAATGTTTGAAGGGTGATTTTATTAATTACAGTATGTCGTTGTGGTTGTACAAATGTTTGAAGGGTGATTTTATTAATTACAGTATGTCTTTGTGGTTGTACAAATGCTTGAAGGGTGATTTTATTAAATACAGTATGTCGTTGTGGTTGTACAAATAGTTTTGCTAGGGCAAGTAATACAGTACATGGCTCGATGAGATCTTCATAATGTTCAGGAAAAACTAAGGGAGTTATGACTTTTGTCAACTTAAAATACTTTTGCCTGCATGTTTCCTAGCTAATTCTTAGTTGTATTGAATAATAAAAAGAAAACTGGACAGTGACAAGTTCACTTTTATTCTGATGTTAGTGCCTTTTTTGCATTTATCTTTCGGCTTTATTTTTTATAATAATGACCCGGTTTAAAAATAATATCATTCCACATCCTACTTCTAGTTGAGGAAATGGAAAAAATAAGGAAGAGCTGCCCAGATCCGTTGCTGAAAAAATTTGACTACACATATTATACCTCAGATCGCACGCCGTTTTGTACACAAAACGGCAACTTGTGGGACGTGTGCACAGACAGAACCAAGATGACGTTTAATTACACAGCCTGTAATAAGACGATGGCATACTCTAGTAAGCATACCACCCCCCCCTCTCTCTCTCTCTCTCTTTATTCAGGACTTGACTATAACTGTATAGTTAGATGTATGTGTGCGTATACCTAACTATACAGTTATACCGGTAGTAAAGTCATATAGTCTTCAAGTGACGTATTTGCTGATGGCAACTATATTCCAAAAATATAGAAGATGCAATGTTTGCTTCGTAGTTCGATTCCTATTATTCGATTATTAGCAACACTAATCACAGGGGAAACATCAAGAGATTCTCTTTACATGCTGGCAATACCACGGAATCCCAATGATCTTGAGCTCTCCCAAGTGTTTACAGGTATCCGTCTGTCTGACCGAAAGAAACATAACAAATTATTGTTCACTGAGTTTATAAAGTCTACTGATTCCGGAAGAAGCCAATGTTCAAGTAAAATTATTTGAAAGCTATGGAGCAAATAACCTGGCTAAGATGTGACATAATTTCTTTTACATTTCATGACAGTATATTCATAAATATATAGTAAGGCATAGTTACAGTAGTTAGAATTCTCACAGCTCCTGTAACTTTTTTTTCTGTAACTTTTATTACCTTGGCTTACTCTATTTCTTGGACAACTGTACCAAGGTCTAGCCTCTACAGAGGATGAAATTGGATCAGAATTCATCTTGCAAAAAGTTTTTTCGAACAAGCTTTCGAGAACATTCACGCCCACGGTATAAGTTTCCTCTTCGAGAGATTTTTTTTCTTCAAAACTTAAAAGTGAGTGAGGTTCACTCTTTGATTATGAACAAGTGTCCAGATTGTTCTCTCCGGTACTTTGGAAGAAGAAGACACTATATTCTTGGTGGCCTCTGTACTCCAGTAAATGTATGTATGCATATATATGTATGTATGTATGTATGTATGTATGTATGTATGTATGTATGTATGTATGTATGCATGCATGCATGCATGCATGCATGCATGCATGTATGTATGTATGTATGTATGTATGTATGTATGTATGTATGTGTGTGTGTGTGTGTGTGTGTGTATGTATGTATGTATGTATGTATGTATGTATGTTTGTTTGTTGACTGGTTGGTAGGAAGTTAGGTAGATGAATATGTCTTGCTAACTTTGATCCCATTTTTATTACAGAAAAGGGCGAAGCCTGGTGTATTGCTAGTGTAACCATACAATCTGAAACATACACGGTGGTGTACAACCCTGATGATGTAGTGGATAATGTCAACACATTTAGATTCACATGCATAGTAAGCATCTTTTTTAAGTGAAGAGTATACTGTGTGTCCGTTCGTCTTTACCCTCACCCTTCCGTCTGTACCATGTGGTTGCACACATTAAAAACAGAAGAGGCAAAGGACTTTAGATAATATTCTTCAAATTCAGGTGATTAATTTTTGCACAACGATTGTCCTTCAATATTTAGTGCTTGCTTTATTCTTGCTTGCTCTTTTTGAATTCACTTTTTCCTCTTTTGTTTGATTCTGTAAGCAAAGAAGTGCAACGCAGCTTTGATCACCAATATTTGTACGAGTTTTCTCCCTTTGCCTGTCATATGCATTATACAGAATACACGAAAGCTCCTATTCTCCGCCATATTATAAAAGCGCGTATCACATTAAGATGCGATCAACCAATAAAAGTTGACGCTTTTCATTTTGCAATGTGCCGGTTAATATCCGATCAACCAATCAAAATTGACGCTTTGCAATCATTACTTCTACATAAGTATTATCCTTATGCTCGTTACTAAGGTTGTAAAAAAAAAAAAAAAAAAAAAGACAAGAAAAATACTCGTGGATTGTTTTAGATTGTAACATTTGAAAACTGTAAACCACGACAAATTAATTCTTATTTCAGGCAATGGATGAGGATAGTGTAGAGGCCAGCATGTCGCCCCAATTTTGCAGCGTGAATCAAACACCGTATTCTCTCAGAACAGACACCACTGGAAAGAAACTCGGAATCCAATTAACGAACCGAGTTCTCAGTAAGTGTTTAATTTAGCTTCAGAAATCAAAGCTTGACATATATAGCATTCTGCTGCGCGTTCTTTATTGGGAACCTTTTCTATAACGGGATAGCGGATTGATAATAAACTTGCTTTTCACGTGCAGACCCGAGTTTGATCCCCAGTGAAATTACGTGCGAGAGTACGTGGCGGCCCATCCAAATTCACTGGTTTTCTCCATGTTTTCCAGTATCATCCACCTCAAAAGGGCCTCTGCACGCCTCTTTCTCTATCATTAAGCGTACGTAGTACAAGTGCCGTTGAGTCTACAAAGTATACACTGTGAGAACTCTTGATATAATCGATGTATATAAAGTTGAAATTTTATGTAACTTGATGCTAAAAATGACATTGGCTGATAACATTATCATTTGAGTAATTCAGTCGGTGCATGTAATACAAATTTAGACAAATACATAGATAGACAGACTATATATATATATATATATATATATATATACACACACACACATACATATTACAAGATATACACGATTAGACCGATCGAGAGATAGATGGATATGGATAGAAAGATCGACAGACACAACAGGCACGAATATAGAGATAGATGGATAAATACTAGCAGGTAGATAAATAGATTAATATATAGTAAAGATATTAATTGTATTTTAAGTTGATTTTATCTTAATAAACGTTTTTGTTGAAAGCTACACAATTTTACTTTTTTTTGTACATGAGAAATCCTTCTTCATTTGAATTTTTATACATATTAGTAACAAGAAAAAATATCTATCATTTACATAATCCAAGAAAACTTGGGTAAAAAATAAGCATTGGCAAGTAATAATGTTAATGCAGAGTATGAAAATTGTGTAAAGTTGTAAAATGCAGTTGTAGAGAGTTTTTATGGAAGTAGTTTAGAGCAATTTCTGTTCTACATTTCAGTTTCATGTCGTAAGTATACATTATTCTTTTCATACGAAACTCACTTTTAGCACCAATGCACTTCATTAGTATACTGGTTCTAAGAAAAAGCTTCCATGCTTTTGTATCATGCCACGCTACAATGCCAGACTTTCATTTTCCATCACCACGAGGGGGTCAGAGGATGGTTGGGTGAGTTGGTTGGGGGAAATGAAGTCTTTTTGGTTCTGTGCATGTTTGTACCTACGGCGTTAAAATGAAGTTTTACGTTTTGTTAAATTTTTTATAACGCATGATTGGTGTTTTCACAGTCATTAAGCTTATTGATGGAACGTACTTCAGTTAGCAGGGCAAAATTTTTCCCAATCTAGGTCACATTGACCTTTATTTCACGCGTCGGTAGCTGTGTTTAGACTACTATTAAGTTTATACGTACGTCAGTCATACATTTAATAATTGCATACATTGTATTTTTATTCTTTTTGACATATTGTTGAGAACATAATCTCCTGAACCGTAACCAAATCTGAAAAACATCCACTTCGTAACAAGTATCATCTCACCAACGGTTCTCCCGGCAGAAGTAGAACTAACGAGATAATCTTAATAGAAGAAGCTAGAGTGGCATTCGCAATTGTTTAAATTACTCTCGCCTCCCATCGGTTCACAGGTATTTTAAACTGTCTGGGCATGAGAGACATAATGTGTCCTTGGGCGAGGCAAGAGAACAAGGTTCTTAACACGAGAACAGTGTTCTTTTAGTTCTATTCATACCACCTCTAAAGCAGGAGTAGACAAGAACACAAATAACTGAACATGCCGAGAATTGAACTGCCATGTTTTTTTTTTGTGGTTCCAAGATCAACTCTAGTTGTTAGGGCGTGCACACGCAGGAACATCTGAGAACGTGTTTTGGGCGTTTGGGTGAGAATCTCCAAAGATGGCCATTGAGTCCCTTGACTGTTTCACTGTCTCATTAATTCATGGGGGAAGTGATAGGACGGAATTTATCAGTTGACTGCCCCCCCCTCCCTCATGACCTTTGTGCAACCAATGAACGTTGAGAACAGTCTCTTCTAGAGTTCATTGCTCTCATTTTCATTCAACCCTGTCAACGTTTTGATATATTACAAGAACCTTACGAAATGCAAACTAACAGATCAGCATTTACAGTAACCATTCTTTTTCTTATCCTTCGCAATCAATTTGTGCATTGTAAGCATGATTTTAAACAGTGTAAATATATTTTGACTAAATATTTCACAGAGTTGTAAAAAGCAGTATTTAGGTTAACTTATTCTGCCGTGTTGTGATGTTTTGATAAGTCCAATAGCTGGGAGATATTGCATTTACAAAGACCGATCTCTGTCTCTCTGTCTGTCTGTCTCTCTCCCAAATATATCGAATTCTTTCACCTTGCAATATTTATTGACGTTGTTCGCCAAATGAAAACAATAGTAACATCAGAAGAAGAAACGTAACATGTTTCCTTTTGCAGCATTTACCGGATCCCCTGGTGAAAAAGCTGGACAGGGTGTTGATGTTAAAGCTATAGCCATTGGAGTGTCTGTAGGCGTCGCCGTCATCGCAATTGCCGTAGTAGTGATTGTTGTAATTGTAAAAAGGAGAAGGAGGACTAGATTCGGATAAAATTATTTATTTTCATTTATGTCTATATGTATGGATAGATGGATGGATGGACAGATGATGCTTGTATGTATTGTTGTGTGTATGGTTGTATGGTTGTATAAAAGGCTGTTTGATGGTTGTATGTAGAGGTCCGTCCACTTAATCTGGAAACCTCTTAAAATGTCGAAACTTTTTGACTACTTCCTTCTCTCAGAGCATACTGAAAATGTAACTGCATGACTCGTTCTCATGATACTTGTCTCTGACATGTTTGTGTTCACAAGACTACGATTTGGATTGTACAGATCTGAGTAATACATAGTATGCAACATATATATGAACGTTTTTCATTGGTGGATCCTTCGATTTTCTTAATATAAATTACTATTTGTTGTTTTGTTGCTTTTTCCGATTAAATGGGGACTGTTACCTCTTTTTTTTTTTAAATACACGGAGATAATGCTCGAAATTGACATACATGTTTGGAGTTATTTGAGGTATGGTATGAAGTAGCAAGGTGACGGAGAGAAGAAGAAGAGGGGAGTATCACAAGCAACCAAAAGACCGAATATTGTCCGTAATATCACGCAGAAATACATTAATTTGGTTGGAGACAGACAAATGTACATTGTTACACATTTAAGAACCAGTCAAGTTTTAATATGTCTGCCATAAGGCGAAACGTATTATGTTATATTGTCTGTCCGTTAATCTATTACGAATTTCGTTTATGCACAGTTACTCAAGTTATTCACCATCTACACTCTACAGTTATCAAACTTTGTGGATGGCTTGCACTTGGGGTAAGGAAAAACTCTGTCGATTTCAGGGTCAAAAGATCAAATGTTAGGGTCAATTAGACTAAAAAAAGGAATATGGTTTCTGCACAATAACTCGAGTTCTCCACCATAACAGTTATTAAACTTTGTGGATGACTTGCACTCGGGGTAGGAAAAATGTCAGTCAACTTTAGGGTCAAAAGGTCAAAGGTCAAGGTCACAGTGACTAAATGAAGAAAAATGGTTTCTGCACCATACCATTAGTTTGACATCGCACACCTAGACTAAACTCTGTGGGGGTAAGAAAGAAAACTTTTGATTTGGAGGCTAAAAGGTGAAAGTGTAAGGTCACTGTTACTGCAAAAAGAAAAATGGTTTCTGCACAAAAATAGCAGTTATCGACCGTGTACCTTCACCAAAATTTGTGCATGACTTTCACGCTGGGCAAGACATTTTTTATTATTATTGATTTAGGGTTAAAAGGTCAAAGGTCAAGGTCACTGTGACTAAAAGAAGAAAAATGGTATTTGCACAATAACTTTAGTTCCAGACCATCTACCTGGACCAATGTTTGTAAAGGGGCTTGCACATGAGGTATATAAGAGTCTTGCAATATTTCCTTTTAAGGACGCTGAAAACCGAGTTTTTAAGGTGGCGAGATAATGTATGAACGTATATTGGCAAACATAACATGCCAAGGTATCAAACTTGTATTGGCGACCAATATATATCAAGGTATTAAACTTGCGCTTGTGAAAAGCAATTGGTTATATAAGTCAATAAATCAATACAAATAATATTGTTTCATTTGTGACACAGATTTTAGCTAATTTCCAAGGAGGCTCCAAATGAAGTGGATGGACATGTATGTATGTATGTATGTATGTATGTATGTAGTCTTAATGGCTGTGATTCTCTTGTTGGCGTGGTTCTTTACATAAGTAAATATCCCATCATTATTTAATCATATTTTGAACCATTTTTGTTGTATTGTCCCTTGCTTGTATACATTCATGACCGTGACGTTATGTATATAGTGATAACTGCATTATGTTTTTGCCTCACTGACAGTTTCTATTTAGTAATATTGGTATGAAAGTTGGATATGCCGTTGCTCATTTGTAGTGAAAATGGCTACATTCCTATGCACATTTATTTACCAAATTGTGTTATCAAAATATCAAAAGAGAATATGTTTATGAACATCCTTTTTTCCTATGTTCATGGAATATATGGGTCTTACACAGATATTATTTGCGTCGTTTACACAGGGAAAGTCATTTAGGCAAGTCATGGGCACGAGACTGACCGGTCCATAAACTGCAATGAGGCCCTTCAGTGCCATGCAATATTTATTATATGATACCGAATGAGTATATATCCTTTGTTAGGGGAAGCACTTTAGGAATGAATAACTCCCCGCACACATCGCGTGACTTATGTATACAGAAACTGACTGGGCAGTCCATATAACATTTTATGGACCTGTCGAGTTAGAAGAAAAAAAATAATGAACTTAAATGTACGAGGTATAATATATAGTAATATGGCTACCATAACATAATTTTGCCTAACTACATCTATAAACATAATACTTTGCTGTAAGGATTAATTGATTGATAAATTTATCATCATGATTAATACCTAAAATTATATTTTGAGATAAATCAGTAAAATTATATCTGGCCTTTTGTGTCCAAGTAGAGAAAGACCTTCAAAAATCTCTGGTGACTACACATTCATATAGCAAATGTAAAATCAACTTTTGCTCATATTTACAGAAAAAAAGAAGAAGAAAAACCGATTCAGACATATAAACTTATTGCCCAGTATCGAGGGTTGATACAATACTGACGTAACAGCCAATTTGACGCGTTGTCAAAATGTATTGCAATACTTTGTATCGGAATTCTCGTACTTTGGTTTCAGTGGTGCAGAGGATAAGGAGGGTGTAAACCCCAGACCAAAACTTAAGTTTTAGGTATAATATTAAGCTCTCTTGTCCATTTTGCTTCGTTTAAAAAAACAAAATCTTTTTGTGTTTGTAATATTTCATATACATTGTATACGCCTATAACACTTGTCATGTTTAGTTAGGTTTTGAATTGTTTTGGGATAGGCAACACATATTACTCTGTCTATATTGTGACCTCATAATGATGATGTCTGTCGTGTCAGATTAGCTTGTATCAATCTATATATTAATCCCAAAAAGTTCTTTTTGTTTTATATTTTTGCTTACATGAATAGTAGTCTAATAAGTTTCCATTTTCATATATTTTTCCGCGGGGATGGCAAATCAACTTTTGCAAAATTATTATATAAATATTGAAATGGAAATAGCTCTTTTCAAAGGTAAAATTAGACAAGTTCTATGGCACGTGATCTGCTATTCTAAATGTTGTATGACTCATAATCTCTCCATTTTCCCTGATTAATCATTGAAATTAATAACGTGTTGAAAATGTTGAAATGAAAAATAAAGAATTCTTTCTTTAAATTGTGTAACTAATGTGACTCCATTTTTCTTCAGACTGTTGATTACTCTGACTGAGAAACAAATCATACCACATGAACTTATTAGCTAAGTCATAAGAAGAGTATAGCAATTTACTTGTCTCGTGAATTTATTTGGGGAAACGATTTAGGATTAAAGAAATGAACAAAGCAAATCAAAACTAAATGAAAAAAACATACAACTCCAGGGTAATGAATTGAACCATTTAGAAAAGAACGAGGGTAAAGAGAAATAAAACCTTAGGGGATGTAATTCTTGTATATGAAATATTGAGGACGGTTTTGATGGTAGTACTGTCGCAGATTGAGAATTTTGATGCTTCGCCAGTAAAAGGTCCCTAATAATCATGCAATGGTCAAATTATCTGTAGTATGCTTAAATCTTCAAAATTCCCCATTCAAACATCTTGCAATAATTGTGAAATAAAATGCTATATATAATATGTAGTTTTATGTCATCTATAACGAGACAATGGTGCACACAATTCCTGACAATATGTCGTATAGTTTATTGCCGCAAATTGTTACGTTGGTCAGTTAGATATTACATTCCATTTTCATAAACAATATTATCTTCTTTTTTGCACCATATTTTCAGAATCGTTCTGTGAAACAACAGATAGACATAAATCCCATGATTGGGAAACAAGCACCCGGAATTTTTATTAATCCCTCTCCTACTCGTACTTTTTGTAATTAATTGTTTTAACTTTTTCCTCCTCGCTCCTGAACTCATAATCTGATGAAAAAGTACTTACTGAATGCAGTTACTGACAGTTGGAGTGCAACTATGGCTGGTAATAATACAGACGAATATATGGCTGTTTGGTAACCAGAATGAAGAAATATACTAATATATGAATGTCTACATTGATCCATTTATGCAAGGTCTCTCATATGTCATGGTATCAAGTATATTTCTTCATCAGATGGTGTTGCTCTCCCCTATTTATTACTCCTGCAAATGACGTGTGTGTACATTATAGGAATTCTAATTATCTGGTTTAAGGTACTTTGCTAATGAGCAAAGACTTGCAAAGCAGAGAACCAGTGTCAGAATTCCATTTTTACACTCGCACTATCAAGTAACGTGCAAAAGGTGATTGAAGAGTTCTAGTATCTTAGTGTTTGCACGCAAAATAATGATATGGATCCCATAATAGATGGATTGGTATGGTTTACATTAATTTAGATTGGTATGGTTTACATTAATTTAGATTGGTGTATGGTTTACATTAATTTAGATTGCTATAGTTTACATTAATTTAGATCGTGTTATTGGGTCCTCAGGAAGGTCCTGAGAGTATATGGGTCTCTTTTGCATTTTGATTGAATTCTTGGCATAATAAGGTTACTTGGTTCATAGACCACATAAACTGACATAGATCTAGCAGCAAAGTGATGAATGAAAATATTTGTGCAACTTTTTTCAAGTGCCGTGATATCCGAATCTTCCTTAGTGAGAACGTTTTGCAGTGGAACTTGCTCATATATACCGCCATCCTGCAGATGGTGTTTCTGGTTAACTATTTCAAATGTTCCGCACATGCGCAAAGTCTTTTGAAACAGGTAATCAGTCAAGGAATACCAGATGACACTTGCGTCATCTATCAAAACACGAGAGTGGTAGGTTAGTTCTATTGATTTCTTGTGATATATTATAATGATAATGTATGGATCTACATGATTTGGATTAACATTGTGAGAATCTTAGTTACATAAATCATAGGATGTACTTGGCCATGGATATATCCGGTTTGCTTGTTAGGAAAAATAATTAAGAATTACCTCGTTAAGGAAGAGTAAGGAATAAACAGATCAATAGACAACAAAACAAAATCTTTAAGGAAACAGACGAAATTATTGAGTAAAATTCAAGGGTAAGGAGTAATTGTAACAGTTTTGTATTTGAGAAATTGAAGAAGTTAATGGTTGTTCTTATTGTCATACATTGAGTTTTGGTGTGTCCCGCTTAAAACACATTTAAACAATCTGTAAGGTACAAACGGGGGGTGGGGGTGGGGCGAACGGGGCGGATGCTCCGTGCGCCAGAGATCTTGGGGCGCCAAAACAGCTGATAAAAATTCTGGCCTCGTGGATTGGCAATGGCATGGAGCTCATCCATTCTTTAATCATTCTGATTGCGTGTGTGTAATAAGGGTACTCTTGTTTCAGATGTTTTGTTCACGAACAAAGCCATGTGAGGCAGAGAACCAGCTTAAGAATACCATTGTAAATTCGCGCCATCTAGAAACAGTTAAGGCCGACGATTGAGTTTCATTGTTTTAGTGCTTGTTTGCGATGTGATGATATGGACTCCAGAATAAATGGATTGATATGATATGGATACACTTTAATCATGTTTTTTGATGCTCTTGGGATAATAACAAACGTTCTGAACTTATCATTTAAATCATATTATAAACATGTCCATCTCAGTTCTTGTTAATAAAACGATTACTTAGTTAAAGAAGTGATCAGGAATAAGCAAAATAAAACAAAGCGCTGCAAACAAAACACATTTGTGAGGTACAATAATTTTTAGAAAAAAAATGAGCTGTAAAATTAAACTATCTGGATAAATGGCTTGCATGAAAAATTGAGACAGTTTATAGTGGTTTTACTGTGATAAATTGAGTTTTTACGCGTAGGGAATAAATGAATATTTGCGACGGTAAAACCAGTTTTAGCGTGCTCAAATACTCAAATAGAAATTTTATTGTATAAATTCAAAATTAAGAAACTTTTTAAAAAGTAAATCTTTGTTGCTTGAGGCCATCAGGAGAATTATACCATTACAATTGTGCTTCTACACCGCATCTTAACACTCCTTACAAAGATGTCACCAGCCATCAATTCACGCTAACGAGACAGGATATTATAGCATATCAGAGCACAAACATTACACATATAATAATAAGGTCACAAAGTTTCAGCTGAATACAGCAATTTATGTAGAAGATGTGTGACTTTCAGAAATGTTATTACAGGACCTTAAAATAAATGTCATTGTTAATGCCACCGCCAGGTAAGTGATACGCATAGTCTTATTGCAAATTATATCCTGATTCGGTTTGACAAACATATTACTAGTTCAAGTTACTGTACGGCCCTTAACAACATCGCACCTTATTAGTTTACGCTGTATATACGACTGTCATGGAAACCGGTCGAAAAAAGCACATTGGTCGGGGAGATTGCAACTCCAACATCACTTTTCAAAGTCAACAAACAACCAGTCATTGTACCATTCCGTTTTTAATTTGTTATACCATGAGTAGGGGTATATTTAAATTTGCAGCCCCTTTAACACGTTTACAGCTGATCTGATATTAGTAGTTGTTATGAAAACGATACTTTTTTTTAAAGGAGTGATTAGGAATAAGCAAAAGAAAACAAAGCGCAACAAAAGAAACAACTTTTGTGAATGAAATTTAAAATCGATTGAAAAATAAAAATAATAAAAAAGAGTCTCAGTATAAATATATTCTAACATATAGATGTCATGCTTTTCTCATTGTAACGTTCATCAGCTGTTTGACGTATTAGTAATGAGGACATGGGAATACGGTTAATGAAACATCATTGATGTTTGGTGCACGAAATTGAGATTTTCTAACAATTCGTTAAGGAAGATCATAAAGTAGTGCGTGGAATAAAGAGGGGATACGGAGATAAAACTATTTGAAATGAAAAGTGATTGCCTCAAGAAAACATGCGGAATACAGATCTATCACTGTCTTTATGACTGGTAATATTTTGTATGGACCCGGAAGTGAACACACATTCCCCCTTGATTGACTATCGTTCAAATTAATCATATGCATATTAATAAAGTAAAATGTACGGTGTATATATTAGCTGCATGTCATTAATTTAAATAAAAATCTCAATCGGAAAAATACATAAATAAATATCCTATACGATATAATGACTTGCAGGGAGGGAGAAGGGGTAAAAGGTTTGGTATGTATATAGAACAAATTTGTCGACAAAAACATTTATTAAAAAGAAGAAAAAAGAAGAAATAAAAATGTGACCCAGCAATGAACTAAATGGGCGTTCATTTAAAGTTTAATACACTCAAATATATGAGAGCATCATCTAATGTATCATTGTGTATAGCTCCCTTTGCTTCGTTTACGATACCCGCCTACCGCGAAAGATAAGGCCGAGGATATACTCCGACTGTAGATTGTGAAAAGGGTCTGTTGTTGCACGAAGCTTAAGAAGAATTGAGATAAAATAAACAGAATAGTTGTTCTTCTACATGTGGACAATTCAGAATTGAATACGGCTGACAGAGGCCTCTTTAAATTCTTCAATGAATGATGGTAATCCACGCTTCTAGAGAGAGAGAAAGAGAGAGAGAGGAAATACTACACCTAATCAAGTCAAGTAACAGTAGCAGTCAATAAGCCAATCTTTCACATTATTTATAGATCCTCCTCCTTTTTATATAGGTCACGGAGCTCTTCAAATACAATGGAATAATATCAGACTTAATTGAAGTATTCCATCAGGTTTTATTGAATTTTCCTATTGGATTCAAGTAGAACACTTCAGATATTAATGCAAATCTAACCATTTAGATTCCAAAGATTTTCCCACAGCTCTCAATTTGTATTTAGAAACGAAGTGCTCTTATGGTGCAATAGCAGTACCATTTATGTAAATCCTTCGATCCACATTAAATATTTTCCATTTCGAATCCAATTTAAAGGTATATTTAGATGAGAGAAGCATGATCTTAATTTTAATTTGTGTACCAAACTTTACCCGTTAACAGCTGAATTGACTAGAATTAGCGTTTAGATAAGAGAGTTACATTTAAATATCGTTCATCATACACCTTGTAGATCTTAACAAAACTAAAGGGTGGTAATGCCTTGTGGCCCTTCCCCTCGCATCCCCCATCCCCCCAACAAAGAGTTCGCTATTCCCTTCAAATATTCGCCAAAAATCTAATATTATTGTTGGAAATGTCATATTTATCTAGACACAATTTATTCTCGGGTCTTCGTCCTCCAGCATTATTTCTCAAGATATCGCTTCAGAAGTGTCATTGTTTTTTTTTTGTTTGTTTTCTTTTTGTGCTTTTGATTTTGTTGTATCGAATTATCTTCATGATTTTGCTGGTGTTGATACAACTTTTCAGGCATTAAGTAGATTTTTCGAACCATGCAGTTTTGAGTCTGCACGTGAATCATATTCTCCAAACACCAGCTTATTCTTCTTAGGAATTCTTTGAAACTTTTCGTTTCTTTGAAACATTAACTCTGGGTATAACCCGTGAACGGTTAGCAGAACTATCGCGATTGGCGAAAGACTGGGTTCAATATATGAACAACACACTTCGTTTTGGATCTCTCTGTGTAAGATTTGTCAGATTGCTTGTTCGTAGGCTCCTTAATTTAGAACATTGGTTTCAATTTGCAGCAGCAAAAGTTGTCAGACCTTCCATGTAGCATCAATAAAGATTGTTATTAGTATAAATATTTTTACATTGTTATAATGGAGTGACAGTGACTATACTTAAAAATTAGTTAAATCTTATACATAAGTTGATGCATCATCCACATGTTTTGGGTTAGTTTGTTCAGCAGCACATTAATATTTTCACTGTATTTCTAGATTATATTGACAAATTTAGCTCGCATATAAACAATTGAAGGTTTGTTACAATTTGAGTAGCATTCCGAATCATCTAAGGCAAACAAATTTGGTGACAAGCTGATTTCAGTCATAGTGTTAAATTTAAGTTGCATAATTGATATTTTCCTAATTTGCGAGAAATTTGTTATCGCGCTGCCCTTGGGAAATTTTATATCGTGCAGCCCTTAGGAAATTTGATATCAGGGTTAGACACTTGTGTTCGTCATGCAGAATAGCAGATTTCATCCACTTTGTATAATTTAGAAGAAATTGTAGTGGAATCTAATTTATCCCAATTTGCTCATAAATTCAGATTTCGATTTGCAGTTATTACTTAGGGAAGATATTTTTTCAGCTAGAGGAGACTTTTCCAAGTGCACTCTATGTATCCCAGACATGCAACTTAGGACATTCTTACTATTCTGTAATTTTTTTAACCTTCTTAACAGTCGAATAAAATTTGCTTGTATGGCATTGCTTAGTTTAAGACTTTTGCGGCTAAAAAATGACCTAAGTGTTTTTTTTTTTAGTTTTTTAACTTGATCAGGTTGTAAAGGTTTTGATCAATTCCATTTGCATTGTCACAAAAGAAGCCTTACGAACAAATCAACAATTATCAATAGCTTCTAAAATGTTATCACTTTTAAGATGTTTGAGGTCCGATCACCAATAGATGTTTGTGATGTGTAGGGATATAGAAACACTCTATTGTGACAGAATATCCTATTTAGACCAAACGTCGTCATTGGTGAGTGACCACAGCTGACAAGTTAGGGCCGTGCAGTAATATTTCAACATGTTGCAGGCACGTATTTTTCCGAATTTTGAATGAATCACAACTGCGATCTAGGATGTATTTGTAGTCTGATCTTTTATGCCATGCTGCTCATCCAACATTTTAGTATTTATTTATTTTTGTCTTTTTTCTCGTAGCTTGGAAACCAAGTTGTATATTCTATGATTGAGTCTACATTGAAAAACTATTAACAAGATTCAAGAAAACTGCATTCTACACTTGAGATATCAATGACTTGTCTCGAACAAACATTAGTTTTTGGAAATGATTTTCTCTATACCAATTGCAGCAGTTGAGGGCAACCCTCTTGTGTCTAGGAACTGCTCGTAAGAATTTGTTCAAATAAACTTCAACCCAAATCGTTCCACCCTTTTGTCGTTAAAGTTTGATAGGCTGGTTTCAGCTATGTTCCCTCTATTACAAAGATTTCTGAGATATTTGTAGCCAAAAGAGTTTGAGCTCCAAATTGATATTCATTACATAGCTTTAGGAAAGAATGGTCAACTTTTGCATTTCAGTGTTTCGTGCCACCTGTCTTGATTCAATTGCATGGTGACTGTTTTGGTGAAATGTATTATCACTTTTCAAAGAAAGACAAGTTACTGCTCACACCCAAGATGAAAATATAATTATATCGTTGTAATCTCACATACTTCTGATTCATTGTAAATTTTTACCAAGCTATGTAACAAACATTTAGATTGGTTAACATCAGGTGACGCAGGAAACAAGAAATTATTAGTTAATAACACCAGAAAGACCTACACGTGTATTTATGCGCTTTGACAATAATTTGTAAACAGTGGTTACAATATCGTTCTGTTATTTATTTATGGAGATTCGTTATTATTTTTATAAGTAGCTGTAATGGTAAGAATCGAACTTAATATTTTGCAGGATTCATAAAATCATGAAACTTTAAAATCGACTAAATTCAATGAACAGCCTTCGCTTCAGTTAACCTAATCTGTCTAATATCTGACTCAATCGGTAAATACGCCAGTAATATTTATTGGACAGAGATGGATGATTTTTCCGATGCCACAGCAGGTAATTGATTCATATCGTTCTGAAAAGGTACTATTAGTCTCGAATTCCTATAACTATGTTCATGCTGGTACTAATGATATACAGAACAATTTATTCGAAGAAATCAATGCACTGATACACAGTCTGTTGATAGTTATTTTAGCAAAGCAACTCAGGTAATATACCTAAATCGGTTGATTTGAATCTACCTACAACAAAATTGTATTGATTCATAAATACATCGGGAGCCTTGCAAATTAAGGGGATTGCAATTTTGACGGTTATTGTGGCGCTTTTTATGCAATGTTGGAGAAAAACGTCTTCAATATAGATACATATATACAAACAGAGACGGAGGCTTGGATCTTATTACGAAAAAAATTAATAAAAAATAACTAGCGATTATAGGAACTCTTTTATTCAGGCAATGCTTTAACTGAAATGCTAATATTTACACATCACTTTAGGACAAAAAATAAAATTGTTATTGCCACATTTGTATGATAGAGCAAGATACTTTGTGGTCTTCCTTTATTTTCTTTTCTGAGGAGTAGTCTTTAGGGATATTGTTACATCTTCTTTACTAGAGTTCTAATGAATTCTCTTGAAGTCTCAGCGTCTATATATATCGTAATTATAACTCTTAATGAAGGAATTTACATCCACGTATGTCTGTCAGCTCATACAGCCATACTTAATAGCTTTTGTACATTCACATGAACTTGATTTTTCTTGCATTAATTAGAATAGACATTATTAATGCAAGTTACCGTATTTATTCAAAGCATGTTTAAATGATTTTTTTTTACCAGTTTTGTACTTTCTGAGCATTGAAACTCTACGGACCTTAATTGTGCGAGTCTAGATATTTTACATTTGACACCTCTCTCTCTCTCTCTCTCTCTCTCTCTCTCTCTCTCTCTCTCTCTCTCTCTCTCTCTCTCTGTCTTTGTCTGCCTCTCTCTCTCTCTCTCTCTCTCTCTCTCTCTCTCTCTCTCTCTCTATATATATATATATATATATATATATATATATTGCTGATTATATCATCCCTTTCTAAAAAGAAATCTTCAGGATTTATACATACAGCGGAGTCCGAATTGCCGCTTACATGGCCTTTGGATTCTCATGCACCCGAGCTCTTTCCCTCAATTTTGTTCCGTGCTTTTGGAGAGAGATATTTCGTCTCATGGTCGATATGGTTAGGGCACTGGTGCAGAGAAGATAGGCGACAGTTACCGATACGATCTACAACTCTCGAATTTGTTGGCTTGTGTGTATCCCTCACTCTCTTTCTCTCTGTATTGTTACGACTCTAGGTCTTATCATAATGTAACAGAAAGAAAGTGAAACCAAAAATGTATGTAAAATCGACAAACAGTTTATTTCTCTGTAATTAAAAATGAAAATTTAAAAAACACTTACAATTTGTGAATTAAATTCCAAATAATCCTAAATGTTCTAAACGCAAGTCAGAAATTATAAAATGTTCCGAATGAATGAATGTTCTGAATGAATGAATGGTCTTGAATGTCCTGATGTACCACAACACTAGTCTTGAATGTACTGATGTACTCCAATAATGTAATCCAGATCATCTTTGAAAATGTCCACAAATATCAAAAAGTCATATATTTAAATCCAAAGGTTAATGAGCACTTTGTGGTAATTCCAATAAATGTTCAAATAAATAATTTCTTTGGAATTATGTCTACAGCATTAAAGCACAACTAAAACCCTAATCATAAAATGATTCCAAACAGTCTGATGATTCCAAACAGACTGATCATAAAAAACAGGAATGTTTTTAACACAGGATTTAAATTGGAATGATTATAATGCGTTCATCAAGTTCTTATATACTCTTTGCAAATGGCCTATTTCAGAACAGGACATGTATCATCTAATGATCCACAATGTAATACAAAATGCGTCATTCGAGTGGAAAATCCCCAACAAAATTGTATATAGTTGTGAATAATTGTCAACAACTCTGACCTTGAACTCATAGGTCAGTAAATACCTTGCTGACATCTTAACCAAACTTAAAGTACGACTTACTATTTGACCGTATTTTAAAGAACAGTCATAGACCAAAAGTCTAGGCCCTCATTATAGATTATATATACATAACAATATATATATATATATATATATATATATATATATATATATATATATATATATATATATATTCTAACTTTCTTGATACACCTGCTTTAAATTTACTACGATGCAAACAGTACATATTTTAAGATCATTAATACGATTGTTTTTGTTACCAGTCTTTTTAAAAAATAATAATTATGGCGCAATAATAGGAATAATTATAATGACGAACTAGTGATCGAAGTTATCAATTGCAACGTCCATTTCTTTTCTCGTTTAACTCTATCGGCAAAATCTTATGTCATGATGTAAGGACACTTTCCTGAGTTTTTTCTAATGGTCTTTTGTTTTTGGTCAATTCATTCTCGTCGATTTCGAAATGGGCATACCAATTTTTAGAAAGCTATTTTCCTATCCTTTTTATATTTGGTCTGTTGGCTTTGCAATTGAACATAACGATTTTTAACAAGCACCCTTCTAGCTTTTTGATACTTGGTCTGTTGGTGTCATACAGGGACTGTTCTGTCATGAAATTTTGGTTTGATATGTTTTTTGTCTCTGGTAGTTTAATTATTTTGTGAATGTTATACTTAATTCTTATGGTACTGTTGTGAACTTTTCTGCTATGAATCGCTTTTCGCGAATGAGAAAATATATGAACAGGTTTTATTAGAATAATCAATTCTTTATAGTGTATTGTTATAGCAAATGAAGATTAATTTTTAAATAGAACTTCAATAAATTAATTAGATGTGCAGTATTATCTTTATTATGACAGTGGGCTTTTGCGGCCAATTTCAATGTATGCGTATTTTATGTCTGACTTTATACCTATGTTTATATTATGTACGTTTATTCTAAAATATATGGCCAAAATAATTAGCTTGTTTATATCCACGATTTGGTTGTGACTGTAATAATAATAATAATAATAATAATAATAATAATAATAATAATAAATAATAATAATAATAATTCTAGTTTAACGAGGATAACACATTTGGTCAAGAAGATCCATGTGACACGTGGTCCACAACGCATCAAGAAGTAAGAAAGACATATGCAGAAAAAACACTCAGACATATACACATGACTTTTGAATGCATAATCAAACGTCCAAATAATGTCTTGGAACACACACACATTCATTCTATTCACCTGCAAACCAACACACTCCCACAATGTCGCTGAACTGGGAGACTTTAATATATCACTCCAGCTGGTCACGAAGGAATTTCTTTCATGATGTTTTATATGAAGCAAGAGCATTTGAATTACGTATCAACAGGAAAAGGAAATTTGAAATGAAGATGCTAATACAGTAAAAGAGTTTTTGAAACGGTTAGTTCTCGACCTCAGAAACTTGAGCTCGTTATGAGTGGTAGATCTAAGATAACACTTAGTATTTGATGATCTGAGTTCATTTAGGTCAGAGCTATAATCTGGAGAAAAGTTGTGTATAGACTTGTATGTCTAGATACCTTTAAAATAAGAATACTTTTTTTATTGGTAGCCATTGTTGACATGAGAACAAACGATCAGAAGGAGTCAAAATAGGATGCAAGTTCGCCTGATTCAATAACTGGTATCCACTGGCCCCTAAGTTTCGTCAAGGCAGTTTGACATGAATATTTTTGTCGCAAACCTGATTGTGATTTATGGAGGAGCTGGTACTTGTCTAAATATCTGAAATAATGCTTGCTGACATGTTTTTTCAATAATGTTTGAAAGTATAGGTAGAACAAATATGGCTCGGTAGTTAGATGGGCTATTCTTTTCATTTTCCTTGTGAATTGCGAACACCTTGGCTAATTTCAATGACTTCGGAAATTGTCCGGAAGTAATACTAGATTTGGGAGAGGCGCGTGACCAAAATCGATTTTGATCTGTGTAAGGCTATTCATTATTTTCGTTACAACATGTTGGTTTGTCAATCTGTATCATATCGGTCTATCTGGATAGTCGTTGCTTCGCGTTCCAACCTTGGTAACTATGCAGTAGCTTTTGGCAATTAGATTACGATTTGCGTTTTATTCAGTAATACAGCAACTTATTTTATTAGTTTCAAGTTTGACATATAATGTCTTGCTGTTTGATTTCCTGAAGTTGCATTGAGGTTAATTCATCATATATATTCATGCGTTTTGTGATGTTTGATATGTGGCTATTTATGTTTACAAATTTTGCTTCCATATTGTTTGACAGAGTTTGTATTTTGTTTAAATAATCCTTGTGCATGCATGTAATTCATATATCAACGTCTGAACCTTTATTAAAGTCGTTAGGCTTTTTGCTACGTTGAATACAGAGCCAAAATCCTACTGGGTCCGTTTTGTTAACACCATCCAGGACATGCACATGCAAATGTTACACCATGTCATGTTTTTAAACTTTTTGTCTGATTTGTCTATAAGCTTACAATCGGGACTAGATATAGGTTCAATTTCAACGACGGTGCGAGTTTCATCAGGTTTCGTTGTGACACTGTTTGAACTTATAAACTGTCTGTTTTACTTGTGTTATACTGTCATCCATATTATTTGCTTTATCTTGCTGATCATTGAGGCCATCACAATATGCATCAATGCTATTGTCAACAGGTTCATCGTCACCCAAATCTGAAAGAGCGGCATCAATGTCCGTGACTGAGGAAGTTGGAGTGTGGGGAGGGGCTGGTTTGTTCTCTTTTTTAGGTATCCAGTTTTCGTTAATTGTTGCCTCCGTTTTCGAACTTTCACGAGTGGTATCTCATTGTTGAGGGTTTTTCTGATATAATGCGTTGCGCTTTCATGAGATTGTTTTTCTTGTGATTTGGTAAATGAAGACGCATCTCGTCATAAATCATATTTCTGTACTGAATTTTGTTAAAACAATTTAACACATCAAGGGAGAAATCACTGATCAGGGATATATATCTTTCTCTAAATTCCACGTCAAAGTTCTGGATCCATGGTCACCGTTACAATATGAAGGTCGCGGATTCTATATTTTAGGCTTGTAGGTAAACTGTACAGGAATTTACTTCAAATACACTTGCAAATAATGGAGAGGAGTGGTTCACTATTGAGAGAATATACGATATTTTGAGCTGTTCTAGCTTGGCCTCTGTCCACACACTGTAGATTGAAGTAGTACTTATTTAGTCAATATATTGTTTAGTAAACTGGTTTGCTTGACCTCTGTCCTGTGTTGAACAATGGGCTTCAATAATGGACGTCCTCATACTGTTAGATCAGAATAACTCACTGCTGCATCCGAGTATGTAGAATAAATTAAATGATTATCAAGACCGAATTTGAACTCTTGAGTAATTTCCAGGATTAGATCGCGCTTACCTTCACATCCACTTTGATAGTAAAATGTATCAGATCCGTTTAGTATTGCCATCATAAAGTTGAAAAAAGGGACGAGCACCTTTTCCATATACCCACCAGGTTAATCCGCACTGAATCCAGCATCTGAATCTTTGTAAAGCAATCTAGTTTTGAGACAATCTTTTGTTGTAGAAACCACACTCGAAACATATTGCGAATACAAACTCAGATAAGGTTAGCAAATTATAAACTTCAAAATCAAATGAAATCGACAAGATTAGTATAGAATGGAGGAATGAAACCAATACTCGTTTTCAATGAAGAAATTTTGTTTCTTTGTAAACATTGTTTCGATACATTTTGTTATATTCTGTATTGTTTATTCCTAACCATTACTTAGTAACACTGAGTCATCTCCTTCACAAAGTAATATTAGGAGAAATGTAAACACATATATTGTGCTGATTTTATCCGTCTATCGCTCTATGAACCCATTTACCGATTTTACTTTGCAGCCCGATTGTACTCCAACTGTCAATCACTGCATGATGCCTGAAACCAATTAGGGGTAAATAATCACAGAACACAGAATCATTGTTTTAATGATGCCATTTTTCCTCTTCTGAATAACTCGAGACATGATTATCAATACAATACAAATACTGAGACTATTTAGGATCTGAAGGAATAAGAACAAGTAATCATAGATGAATTTTTGTTGGATCCATTGAGACTAACAAAATGAAGAACCAATTAATCCCACTAAATGCTGTATTGTGGCCACAGACCTCTTTCAATCCTTCAGTGGTAAGATGTCATACGAATCCTGACTATCTAATGCAAGATGATATCATTTAACGTCCTTTATTAAAGTCTTTCTTGTAGGAACTAAGAAATAGGTTTCACAGAGTTGTTGGTTGCATTGAAATGAAAATGCAGCAAGACTTCACGGTACAATGACTTGCATACCTGTATAGCCAACCTACATCCTAGTAAGCGGAATGATGTTGTTGTTGCTGCTGCTGCTAATAATAATACTACTAATAATAATAACTTCACCTGAGTTTGGTTGGCTGTCTTTGTTCTTACAGGCAGCCTGTCCATCGTCTAGACTTAGAGTATGCTTGGAAAATCAGTTTCATGTAATATTGTATATTATTCTAGAAAGCAAATTCTTTAAAATGACAGTGAATACCTTGCTGAGGAACAAACATCAATAATCATATTATGTTTCTGTTGGCGGAATGGGGAGGGAGCAAAATGTTGCCATGGTTATCTGCCCCTATATTGCAATCTCATCCTCCATAGATTGGTTATGTGCTTAAAGGCACAACCAAAGTGAATTTTACTAAAAATTTGTAAAGAGATTATGAAACGAGGATTAGATTTTCTAGTTAAACGGTTGTTAAGAATAAACAAAAAACAAAGAAACTTGACACAATGCAAATTTTGTGAAAGAAAGACAGTTTTTCAGGTGAAAGAAAGACAGTTTTTCAGAAATTAATAAGGGATAGGGTATTTAAAAAACTTATTGGATAAGAATCTAGTATCTGAGAAACTGAAAATGTTTATGGTTGTTGTAGCGTGACGGTAAAATTAATATTTCTTCAAATACAAGAGTGTTTTCTGAATTGTATACAAAACCATGAGACCGGTTCTGTCAGATGTGGACACTCATCGCAGAAACTATAAAAAGTAATTTCTCTGTACCTAACGTCATAAGCTGCACCATGCCATTAGAACAACTCCAACGTTTCCGACAGCATGTCGTAGATTGTATTGTCACAAATTTTGACATTTGACCAGATTGCCTATATTTTTTCGCATATTTTAAAGAATCGAATCCGAGACGCGGTAGCTCAGTTGGTAGAGCGTAGGACTCGTAATCCCAGGGTCACGGGTTCAATACCGGGCCGGCCAGGGTATGCTACTTCGGTGTGTCCTTGGAAAAGTCACTTAGCTCCTATTTCCTCTGCATGATATAGGCAATAGTGTGTTAAAAGTGCCGCTTAAACCAACAAAAAAGATCTAATTGGTTCATTGTTTTGACTTTTCCTTGTTGAATCAGTACATGCGGCTTGAAACCAATTTGAACCAAGCAAAATGCACATAGTCATTGTCACAAGGACATCGTTCTTAATGTGGACAACTTGTGAGTGTATTATAGATACAAAATCTAATTTACTCAGATTGAACCAGACATTATATAGAACAGTTAATGAAACATAAACTCTGGTTGAATCTAGCGAGAGTAAAACAATGGAGAAACAGTTTATCCAACTGAATGATGTACTGGAGTAACATATCTATTTTAACGTTTCAGAGGAACAATGGCATACGATCAATGGCACCTAATTGACGTTTATATAATATATTTGCCACTTAAAAGTACTTCGAGCAGGATGTATTATGTTTCACAGAGTTTGATGGGTTTTAGAATTAAAATTACCTGAGTGTGGTTTTTTCCTTCAACGACTTGTATAAACATCGCATACACTAAGTAGAGCAAAATGATGATAATGATGGGAGGAGGAGGGATGGGGGAAGAAGAAGAGTATTTGTTTTATTGTTTCTGTCATGCATTAATGCTTGAACTCTTAACAGACATATTTTGAATGAGAATTATGGCGATACACAGTTTAATAACGGATATGATGTTGCCCTATTTCACTATAATAGGGCGCACACAAAGACTGATCCCATACATTACATTCCGCCTGGAACCTTACTTCCGCGAAGACACGTTGGAGCAGGAACCCTTGACCGCTCATACGTTGAGCCAGGCCATCACTAATTGTTCCACCAACATTACCGGATTCAGCTCTACAGCAGAAAGATCTCATTCATGTAGACGACAACTTCGTGACAAAACATATATGCAAGAAAATTTAGTACTCGATATAGTTGTACGTGGCGGAAAAACACCGACGAAATTCCTACTGCCGATACTTTGCACGTGCCGCAGTAAGTCAATTGCCCAGGTGAGTAAAACTAACTATGTCGGAATCGCTCGAAAGAACTGAAAAAACATACACTTAGACCAATGCTGTATGCGGCATGGGACCCATACTATATTTACATTAAAATGCATTGCAACTTTTGTGAATACAGTTCCGTGACAGTCAGAGCATATAATCATTCTCACAAGGATGTTGTATTTCTCCATGTGGTCAACTCGTAACACGATTACCAATATAGTCAAATATTCTGTGATTGAATAAACATTAAATAGGTAGGGACAACGTAAGATAGATATGCTTTTGATGAAACCAGGAAGACCCAAATAAATCAGCACCCATTCATCACACTGATTGGTGTACGGCCGCCACAAATCTCAGTTAAAATCTCCAATGGCACCATGAAATACTATTGCTATCAAATTTAGGTTCACACCATGTATTTGAGGCTTTAAAGTCCTTCGAGTAGGAAGGCAAAATATTCCTTAAGATGGTTTCTTGGTAAATTGACTAGTAAAACTATCCTATATCTAATGTGGATACATTACTCAATATCTAATGTGGATACATTACTCAATGAACGATGGCATGTAGTCCACGTTTCTATCACACACACACACACACACACACACACACACACACACACATATATATATATATATATATATATATATATATATATATATATATATATATATATATATATATATATATATACACGAATAAATAATATTATACTGCAGGTTAGAGAATTGTAATTCGTACTCTACGGAGATTCGAACCCGGATCTGAGGGTTACGACACCCATCGTCTTGCCTATAAGCACCAACCCCTATACCATCTCGACCATGCACACATCATCAAAAAATTATGCTACGAAGTCGGTGGTATAGGTATTCGTACGTAGCAGCATACCCGCATGTCGACCCAGTAATTAATTCTCATCTAAGTACACAGTCCATCTGGATTCCTACTGCAAAAATCAAGGTATATATAAGTTATTACAGAGAATTACAAATATACACCAAAAAGAGCGGAAAGTGCCATCCCTGGGTTCTACAGGAGAATGCTTGAATCCAGGGATGGCACTTTCCGCTCTGTTTGGTGTATATTTGTAATTTCTCTCTCTCTCTCTCTCTCTCTCTCTCTCTCTCTCTCTCTCTCTCTATATATATATATATATATATATATATATATATATATATATATATATATATATATATGGAGATCTAGAGAGGAAAATTACACCCAATCAAGGTCAAGTAAAAGTAAGAGCTAATAAGTCAATCTTTGACATTTATTTTATAGATCATCTTCTTTGGTATTCAGGTCATGGAGCTCTTCCAATACACAATGTTCTCAATTGCAATGAAAAAATTATCAGAAATAATTGAAGTAATCCATCAGGTGGTTTGACTTTTTGAATTTGGTTTCCCTATTGTATTCAAGAAGAACACTTCAGATATCAATGAAAATCTAAACATTTAGATTCCAAAGATTTTCCCACAGCTCTCAATTTGTATTTAGAAATGAAGTGCTCATATGGTGCAATAGCAGTACCATTTACGTAAAATCCTTCGATCCACATTGAATATTTTCCATTTCGTATCCAATATAAAGGTAGATTTAAATGAGAGAAGCATAATCTTAATTTAAATTTTTGCACCAAACTTTACCCTTTAACAGCTGAATTGACTAGAATGAGTGTTTAGGTTAGAGAGTTAATTTGAAATACCATTCATCAGACACCTTGTAGATCGTATGAAAACTAAAAGGTGACAATGCCTTAAGTCCACCCCTCACTCCCACCCCAAAAAATAAAAAACAAAAAATAAGGAAAAAAAACCCTAGACAGTTCACTTTTCCTTTAAATTATTCCACAAACTTTCAATATTATTGCTGAAAATGTGATATTTATCTTGACTCAATTTTATCCTCGGGTCTTTTCCCTCCAGCTTTTATTTCCCAAGAAATCATTTTAGAAGTATCATTGTTTTGTTTTGCGTTTGATTTTCTTGTATCGAATTATCTCTATGACTTTGCTTGTTGTTGATACATCTTGAAGAGTCGAAGAATCTTTTCAGGCATTAAGTAGATATTAATGAGCATGTGGTTTTGAGTCTGCAGGTAAATCATATTCTCCAAATACAAGCTTGGTCTTCTTAGGAATTGTTCGTAACTTTTCGTTTCTTAGAAACATTAACACTTGAGATAACCCCTGATCGGTTTGTTGAAATATCACGGTGGGTGAAAGACAGATACATTATTTATTTATGGAGATTCGTTATTATTTTAATAAGAATTTGTAATGATAAAAATTCATCTTCATATTTTGCAGGATTCATGAAGTTATGAAGCTTAAAAATCGATTACATTCTGTCAACAGTTTTTGTTTTGCTACAGCCGTTCATGCAGAGAGTGACGTCACGAAACCTGTAAAATATGAACTTCAGTTAACCTAATCTGTCTAATATCTGACTCAATCAGTAAATACGCCAGTAATATTTATTGGACAGAGATGGATGATTTTTCCGATGCCACAGCAGGCTAATTGATTCATATCGTTCTCAAGAGGTACAATTAGTCTCGAATTCATATAACTATGTTCTTGCTGGTACTAATGATATACAGAACAATTTATTCGAAGAAATCAATGCACTGATAAACAGTCTGTTGATAGTTATTTTAACAAAGCAACTCAGGTATTAATAGATTGGTTTTAATCCACCTACATCAAAATCGTTTTGATTCATAAATACATAAATACTTTGTAAATCAAGGGGATTGTAATTTGCTGGCTATTACGGTCCTTCTTATGCAATGTTGGATGAAAACGTCTTCAATAAAGACACATATATGCAAACAGAGTCTAGAGCCAAAAGTGGTAGAGATCCAAATGTATATTTATCACATAGCTTCACAAGGGAAAGGGTTTAGATCTTAGTACCGAAAACTAGCATTTTTAGGAACTCTTTTATTCAGGGAATAATTTATTTAAAATTATACTTTTACAATTCGCTTTAACTATAGGACCATTAATAGAATTTTTATGTGATAGAGCAAGATACTTTGTGGTCTTCATTCATTTGTTTTTCAAAGGAATGCAATCTTTAGGAACCTTGCTACATCTTCTTTACTAAAGTTCTAAAGAATTCTTTAAAATGTCTCAAAGTCTATTGACATCGTAATTATAACTCTTAAAGAAGGAATTTTTTTATTCACGTATGTCTTTCAGTTCATACAGCCATATTCAATAGTTTTTGCACATTCACAGGAATTTGAATTTTAATGCATTATTTAGGATAGACAACATTATTAATTCACCGTATTTATTCAGATCCTGTTTAAAGAATTTTTACAAGTTGTGGAGATTCTGTGGAATCAGTTTCTATGGAATTTAATTATCCAAGTGTATATATTTCACAATTTCACAATTTTATGGACGTTTGTTACGTGGGCTTCACCTCTCTCTCTCACTCTCTCTCTCTCTCTCTCTCTCTCTCTCTCTCTCTCTCTCTCTCTCTCTCTCTCTATATATATATATATATATATATATATATATATATATATATATATATATATATATATATATGATAGATGGATAATCTCACTTTCTTGATTGATACACCTGTTTTAACTTCAAATTCGGGACTTATGAAATAATCATCTTTACTTTTTGTAAATTCGTTTCTTTTTTAACGCTATGCTGATCAATTTTCTTACATTTTGTCTTGTTCCCTACCATTACATGGTAACATTCACAAAGTAACATTAGGAGGAATGTAAACACGTATTTTGTGCTGATTTGTTGCATATCTATATGGACCCATTTACCGGTTTTACTCTGCGGCCTGACTGCACTCCAAATGTCAATCTCTGCACGATGCTTGAAACCAATTTGGTGTAAATAAGCACAGAACACAGAATCGTTGTTTCAGTGATGCCCTTCTTCATCTGATGAGCAACTCAGGACAGAATTACCAATACAATCAAAAGATACTGAGATTAGTTAGGCACTAAAGGAATGAGAACAAGTAATCATAGATGGATTTTGTTGGATCCAATGAGACCAACATAATGAAAATCCAGCTAACCACACTGAATGATGTATTGTGGCCAAAGACCTCTTTCAATCCTTTAGTGGAACGATGTGATACGAATCCTGACTATCCAATTCAAGATGATATCATGCAATGTCCATTTTTGAAAAAGTCCTTCTCGTAGGAACAAAGAAGTAGTTTTCATAGAGTTCTTGGTTTTACGGAGGAGAATATGCAGTGAGATTTCTTGATACAATGACTGGCATACTTGTATAGCCAACTTGAATCCTAGTAGAGTGAATGATGTTGTTGATGTTGCTGCTGCTGCTAATAATAATTATAATTATAATACTAATAATAATAACTTCACTACAGTTAGGATGGCTTTCTTCGCCTTTACATACAGGTTGGCCATCATCTCGACTTAGAGTATGCTTGTTAAAAAAGTTTCATACAATGTTGCCTTTTATTCTAGAAAGAAAATTTGCTATTATGACAATGAATACATTGATGAGGAAACAAACATCAATAATCAAATAATGTTTCTGTTGGTGGAATGGGGAGTGAGTAAATTCTCCCATGGTTATGCTCCACAATTTTGTTATGTCACACTCCATATATTAGTTCTTTAAGCACTCCCAACGTGAATTTTACTACAATTTTATAGAGCTTGTTAAGCGACGATTAGATCCACTAGTTAAAAGGTGGTTAGGAATACATGAAACAAAGAAAACATAACCTAAAACAACTTTTTTGAAAGAAAGGCAGTTTTTCAGAAATGAATAAGGGAGATGAGAATTTTTCAAACTTATTGAATAAGAATCTAATATCTAAGGAATTTACAAAACGTCGCCGGCAAAACGAATATTCCTTCATGTACAAGACTGTTATCTCAGTTTTATACAAGACTGTGAGACAGATTATATGGCCTACAAATAGATGAATTTATTTGAGTTTGAATTCGTTGTAGGATGGTTTAGATGTTTTGATCTTAGTAACAAATGATTCACACTGAACTTAAAATGTAGATCTTAGTAGTGATTACTGGAAAATATACTTAAAGTCTGTGCAAATACGTTTTGAATATGGTTTTCGGTGATACATGTTTTATTTGTAACCTGATAGAAAGCTGCTAGTGACAAGTTTGTTCAGGATGACTATCACCAACATCTCAAGAAAGTCCCATCTTAACAGAACATAAATATACGTCGTTGGTCAGATAACAAGTTTTGCACATTTTGTCATTTTCTTCAATAAAAGGCCGTAATTAATGAAAATTTTACTGTATACTTTTACTCCCAACTTGCAAAATAGTCTAAAACAGGGAAGCAATCGTCGAGAAATATCATAATATACTTCAATGTGCTGATCTTAGTTAGAAATTATACATCGTAATTGGTAATAAAAGCTCAATATGACTTATGTTTCATATGTTGTAAACAATGCAACTACTTTAAATAAAGATTACTTGAACTTGAACTTCTTGTTTTAAATAAATTAGTACCAATTACAAAAAACTTTCACACACGTTCACATCAGGTTACGTATCATCCAAGGGGCTTGTTTCTTCTTTTACTGACTGCGTTTTTAGCATTGTAACTCGTTTTAGCCTTTGATATATAACTTTATTCTTTTTCCTAATCGTAATTAAACAGACAATTAACAATGTGCGCGCATTGTGATGCGAAGAAAATTGTTTTTGCATTGTAATATATCTTGAATAAATCTTTATTTCTCTAATAATTCTCCAATAGTTAGAAATAATCAATTAACGCAACACACCACGTGATATATAAGTGTATAAAGCGTTACATCGCGCTCTCTTTATGATGATATTGTTCTCATGTACAATCTGGTCACAAGGAAAGTAATTTAATATTGAAAAGTGCACTTTGTATTAATGTATTCAAAATGACATATGAGTAGGACGTGGTTTACGGACTTCTGCGAAAATGTCAGTGTTCTTGATTGGAGTCTGAGTAGTGATATAAGTTTAAGTTCTATTTAGATGAGACCTTTTTAAAAACGTTGGCGGTATTCTTTCTAAAAAAACCATGCCAATGGATCTTTTATATCACATTACAAATAAAAAAAAAAGTTACCGCCGAAAACATATGCAAAACCTTATTTGCACAGAGTTTAGTTAAAAGAAGTGTTCCGAAATCCACAGGCAGAGCTGGAAATTGTTATATCCTATTCAACAAAGGGGCTGTGGTTGGTCAAAAAGGTGGAGATGTCTTACCCACCCCTGTCAAGGAAGAAGTTAAAAACCTAATACTTTTTGGATGCTCTCGTGGTGCACTGAGTTGTAGGCTAATCAGATTCCTCCATCCCCATCAAATCCTAGAATACAAGATAATTATCCCCTTTTATCAGATGGAAATTTATTGCAGAAATCAAAAAGAAAAATGTCATCCTGTGTAGCAAAATTCATTAGAAGCATCACGACATTACAGCGATTCTGACGTTTCTGACAGTAAATCGTTAAAATTTTTGCCACAAATTTAAGCTTCGATCAATTAGATAGCGCATTCCATTTGAATAAGTATTAGAATACCAACTTTTATAATAAGTTTCATTTTCATCTTTCCCATGTTGTCATCGGGACATATTCTTGGAATATAAAGTTCTTGGAATATAAAGTATTTACCAGCCAAAGTGCACCGCATCAGTCATTGAACCAGATTCTGAATAAACAAGGACATAGCACATATTCATTGCAACAAAGATGTTGTCTTCTCTATGTGGAAAATTCATAATAAGATGATACGGAAACCAGAGATCTTTTAAAACTCTTGAAAGGCACGATGATATCCCATTGTAAACTACCGTGAATTCATGGGGATTTTTTTTATGGGGGGGGGGGGGGGGGGGGGAGGGTATCAATTTTCTCAGTTTTGTCAAAAGACCAAAATAAATTAATAAATACACAATTTCTTTGGTATATCAATTCGTGGATCTGTAAAGGGATCTTATTGTTTGAACAGAAGTATAATTGTTCGTGACCAAAAATTGGTGGTTTGTATCAATCATGAAATCCACAATAATTGGTATCACACATGAAAATAATGAATTCACAGTGTCTAGTCAACGTTGATATCAGTTATAGGACGTCTCTAAAGTCCCTGAAGGAAGTTGTAATTAGACTACATGGAGTTTCGTTTGTTGTACGAAAATGAGCAGACGTTGCGTTTTGTTCGTACAACGACTTAAATAACTAACGTACACCCTAGATATTATGAGAAATGATGATGATGATTATGACAATGATAATGAGGAAGATGTGGGTGATGATGATGATGGTATATATACTACTACTACTAATAATAATAATAATAATTCATGTACGCAGCGGCCACCGTTATTACGTCTGAATCATGGGGCAAGATATCAAAGAATCTAAGAAAAAGAAAAAGGAAGCAACCAGTATGGAAGACAAAAATTTAAAAAAAGATAGAAGAAAATAAATCGTAGTAAAATAGCATTTCTAACCGAAATGGAGAATCCAAACTCAAAGAGTGCACAACAGAAAAAATATAGACTGCTCAGAAAACACAAAATAAGGTCAGCATCAGACTTAAATACCAAGAAAGAAGAACTCAAACAACAGGTTTCAGCAAAAGCCCAACGATTAAGAGATGTGTAAAACAACACGATGAAAAGGCTAAATGGATTGGGTAACAAAGAAAAATTAATAATAACATGGAACAACATGAATGGTAAGAGATCACAATTCAGGAAATAAGAGCATAGATTACCAGTATAAGTAACTAGAAGACACCTGGAGTTGACAAAATCGCAAACTATTGGCTAAAACAATTAACATCAGCCCATGATGACATCTGTAAAGAGATCGATGTCCTAATGAACCATCCAGAAAGAACACCAGAATGACATCACTTACTTCCTACCAAAGAATGAAGACACAGAGCAAGCAAAGTATTACCGACCAATCACCTGCCGTACTTGCTGACAGAACGTACACATACCTTGTTTTGATCTCCAGCACAACAATGATGCCGCAGAAGATCATACATATGTAAGGACCAGCTTCTGATAAACAAGATGATATTGAAATATATAAGATCAAAAAAAAAAAAAAAAAAAAGCAACATGAATAGATTATCGGAAAGCCTTTGACAGTCTTCCCAACTCCTGGATCCTCGAAAGTCTAAAGATGTATAAGCTAGCACTAACAATGAGAAATGTCATTGAGAGAACAAAGGAAATGTGGAAAACCCAACTTATTCTTGATGACACTGAAGGGACGTTCAGTAGTGACTATATTAGAATAAAAAGTGATACATTCCAAGGAGACTCATTCTCAGCACTTCTATTCTGTCTTGCCATCAACGCATTAAGTACCCAATTTAATGAAACAGAATGTGGTTACACAGTATACAAGAAGACCATTTCCCATCTCATTTACATGGACGACTTGGACCTTTTTGCAAAAACATTACGACCAGCTTGAAACTCTTCTCCACATCTGAGTCAAAATTCAGAAAGGATATCAGGATGGAATGTGCAAAGGCTACAGTCAAACGAGTAAAACTAACAGAATCACACAACATCGAACTTGACACAGACATAATTATCAAAGACCTTGAACATGAAGAACTATACAAGTATTTAAGAATAAACGATGGCGATGGAATTCACCATGGATGCACGAAAGAAACTATAAGATAGGAGTACCCAGGCGGGCAAGACTTGTCCTAGGAAGCGAACTTAATGCTGCAAATAAGATCACAGCTATTAGTACACTCGCTGTCCCTGTAGTGAAATATAGGTTCAAGGTCATAGACTGAAAAAGCAACCATACTCTGGGACATACAAATCCACACAGACCGCGAAATCAAAGCAAACAGACCTGACCTAATAGTAAAGGACAAAACTGAAAGAAATTGCTACATTACTGACATATTAGTACCTGCAGACAGAAACGTGTGAAAAAAGAAATGGAAAAGATATCAAAATGCAAAGATCTTGAAATAGAAATCAAGAGAACGTGGAACATCAAAGAAACAGTCAACATCCCAGTAACCATCTGTGATCTCAGACTGATAAAGAAAGGGATGGAGAACAACATTAAAAAGATCCTTGGAAAAGTAAATGTTGAAATTCAAAAGACAATGATGCTTGGCACAGTACATATGTTAAGAAGCGCTCTCTCCATCTAGCAATTTGATATCCCTACTAGGATCAAGTTGATAACATTTAGCTAATAGTAATAATAATAATAATAATAATAACAGCAAATGTAGCATTACACCATTTCATCTCAGCGTTTTCAGCTGTTGTGTTATTAGTCCAGACTAAGTTATAGTTCACTTGCATCACACCAAAGACATCAGATTCAAGTCCGGACATGTTTCATTTTACTTTGAAACCAATGTTTGGACTTAATTCATTTGATTACAACGAGTTTTTTTTGCAGCTCAAACTGGATTTGCAAACATTTTGAAACTGGCCCATAGGACAACGCCATGCGTTTGACCAATGATTCAAGACGCCTATACATGAGATTTAGTTTATATTGCAATACTGCTTTATTCTGGACTCAGTAAAATACCTTTGGCTACTACATTTGTTAATTAGATTGGGGTAACATTTAATTGTGGTAACATTTAAATTTTTAATAAACGTAATCTTCTAGTCAGTCGTTGACATTTGTGTATGGATTACATTATCTGTCACTTGGGTAGTTGAGCCTTTAAAATATATCTAGTTCTCAATTGTATAAAAATGATCAGATTTTATTTGAATTATCAGTCAAGTTCATAGAACCAAAGAACAAAAATCTTTGATATAATAATTTATATGTTGTATCGTTTGAATATAATTTTCTGTTAAAGCCAAATATGCTAGTTATCCGTACTCTCCCTTATGAAAATTTATTGAATTTGGTCGCTTTATAAGATTAAGTGGGGAACCAGTCAGCAATCACAGTAAATATAATGATTTATGTTACACATATGTCTATTTGTGGGGAACCCTTCAACAATCACAATGAATATAATGATTTATGTTTCACATATGTCTATTTGTGGGGAACCCTTCAACAATCACAATGAATATAATGATTTATGTTTCACATATGTTTGTTTGTGGGGAAGCCTTCAACACTCACAACGAATATAATGATTTATGTTTCACGTATGTCTATTTGTGTTTAAAAAACGAAATACTCGTATGGAGTAATAGTAAGACCATTCAAGTCAAATTCGCAGATCCACATGTTTTACTTCTTCATTTACTCTGTGACTGGTTTAATGATGAGTGTGCAATGTTATAATATTTCTCATAGGAAAACACGTAATATCAATTTTCTATCTTGGTAACTTCAGGTACTTATAAATCATTCATTTCATTTCGGACTCAATCGCTAATTACGTTGGTAATACGAATCAGAAAGATTGAAGCTTTTTTCGATGCTGCAATAGGCAAATTGATTCCAATTGTTCACACCCGGTAATATCAGTAGCTGAATTTATACAAACTATGTCACTGTTTATGTTGGCACTAATGATGTGTATAGCAACTCGGCAGAGGCAATTTATGCATTTCTATGCACGAGACTTGCTAGAAATCTAGTTGTCTAATCTAAAGCTCTTTATTGTTGTTTACATGTTTCTCAATAAAAACATTAATATCTAAGTCCTGATAGCAATGTAAACAGCCATGACAATATTAACCAGACATTAACAAGTTGTGGAGTTCTGTTAATGAACGTTTCGTTGTTTTAACAATATTCCATTTTGCCAAATTTGTCATAATTTCTAAACATTTTATCTACGTCTTCTATTGATTTTCGTAGTTTTGTGCCCATTTGCTCAGGTGGTTTTCAAAGCGGTAATATAAATTTTCAAAAATCTATCCTTCCAACATATCTATTACGAAATACGTTGATTACAAATGGTTACTGCTCTATCAAGAACTTTTGTTTGAATAGTTATTTATCTCGAAAATTGTTCTCATTTTGTGAATTTCATATTATTTTCGGCTACTGTTACGACTAGGTGTATGTAAAAAAAGAAAGAATTACTCAAACAAGCTTTCAAGATTTACAAACACAAATTTTATTTCTTAAAATATAAAAATATTCTAAACAAAGTGAAAGAATTAAAAATAACTAACAGTGTAGAATTTCCTTAAACAGTCCTAAATTGTTCTATTGTTCACTGATCCGGAAGTTATCCAAAATATTTCGAATGAAGAATGTTCCGAATGAAAACACCACTGTGCTGATGTACTAACAAGAATCAGCTATATCCAAATATTATTTATTCCAAGTAAATCCTTGTGAATGTAGAATATCACACAAGTTCTAGAAATGATCCCGATAATTCCAACGGAACTGAATAATTCCTAAATCTTTAAATGTCATTACTTAATCCCCAAAATGTAGTATGGAAATATTTCGGAAGTAGATAATCACACACAATGAACCAATCTCGTTTATGGTCTCTCAAGCTGAAGTAATTATGAAGAATGATGAACGCAGTGATTACATTTCTTTTATAGTATTCTATACTGCGTCTTTAAAATAAATAAAACTCATTCTTATTTCGTCTTAAATAAACATCTTAGTATTACGATCTTATAATCTAACTTCTGGTCAACAAAATGAATCATTCTTTGAATTGCTAAATCCAAGTAAGAACATTCTAACGCGCCAAAATCACGTGACATGACTCATGCTTAACCGACAATATTATTGATTTTTCCCAGGACATAAGCACTGGGTAGCATTGAGATATCGTATTGTGTACTATACGAAACGACGCCTATTAGATTATAATACATAAGTCCGTAACACTATAAATTCCTATTAAAAATGTTAATGTACAAAAACATATTTTATTTAAATAATAAATTCTTGCGATAATCCATGAAGTTTCATTTCTGAGTAGATCTCCAAGAAACATATTACATTTACAATATCATCTTTCAAAATTTCAATATATAGTTAGATTATTTCTCGTTTTCTAAATATATTACTCTACGTACATGTATTATACTTAAAATTATTATACCAAAATCATAAGTTTATTTATACGTGCATTTGTTTAAATTTGCTGGTATCTGAACCTTTTGTTCAGAATTCTGAGATATGAAAGATATGCTAAGCAATTATTGTTTCAGACAATAATTAGTTAACGAAACCTCACTCGAAAGATTCTAAATAGAGTATTCCAAAATGAATTGAAATCTAACAGATTAAAAAAAAGGAAGATAGTCCAGACTTTTCTTTCTCAAAATATGTTTTCCCTTCTTCTATACATTGTTTTGTTGCGATCTGTTCTGTTTATTCAAAACCATTCTTATTTTTTCTTGGCAATCTCGAATCATTGTGCGACCAACCAATCGTATGGAAAAATCTAAACACGTATTTTGTTCTGAGTCATTAATGGTTTTTTTTTTCTAGGTCGCTTTTTGGAGCTATAACCGGGTCCTACTTACCGGACTGATTGCACTCCAGTTGTTAATCATTGCAAGAGGCTTGAAACCGATTGTTGGTAAACAGTCAGTGAGTGCAAATACATTACCCCAAAGAAGCTGGACTTCTCTATGTGGAAAACCTGTAACATGATTATCAATGTAATCAAAAGGTAGTAAGATGGACTTCGCACTCAAGGGATGAAAAATGTTGTGATACATACACATTCTTTTTAGGATCCAGTGAGACCAACATAGCAAATAACCCATTAATCAAAGCGACACTATATGGCGCCCAGAGAGAACTCATTTAAAACTTCCACTGTCACCATGACATGCAATCACGATCTAGTTTACGTTCATAAACATGTACATGTCGCTTTAAAATCCATCCAGTATGGAGTATTATACTACATAGACTTAGTTGAATGTTCGATATTGACAAAAAGAAAAAGTCCTGAGGAGAATTTGATTATTTACCAATCATACCTTAAGTAAAACAAACGTAATGCTGATAATAATGATATTTACGATGAGGTGGAGAAGGGGATGAGAAAAATGGGATAGGTGTTTTACGACACAGCAACATAAGTAGGTTACTTACTGCCGAGGCCATTGTAGTAAAGTGCCTTGCCCAAGGACAGACCACGGTAGTGACCCATGCTGATCCGATGGTAGAATTTGAACCCGCACCCTTTCGCTTTCGAGTCCGGCACGCAAACCAATGAGCCACCGCGGCTCCGAAGTATAGATAATATAGAATAAATAGGAGTCGTTCTGTCTATTCTGCATTTATGATTAACAATTTGGCATCGTTTTTAATTATGCTTATGATGCAGCCTGTAAGGCTACATGTTAAGTAGATCGTAGATTGAGACATATATGGAACGGTTGATAGTGATGAGATCGACACGTGTCCAACGGTTCTCAGGTGCAATTGTATCAAGCTTCTTCCATAGGTGGAGAGTTTGTAAGGAAACCCACCCTTGCTTATATTCTGCAGATAACTTTTGTATGTACTTTGGTTCTCCATGGCAGACGTTTCATTCATGAGTAAAGTTTTTTAAAACAGAAAACCAACCAAGAAACTCCATTGTGCACTCGTGCAATCTAACAAGAGACAATGGCGAAAGGTGATATTCCATTCCCTGAGCGCTTGCTTATAATATAATATGATGATAAATATGGATTAATTTATATAATTTGGATTCATTATGATCATGTTTGCATACTCGGACCCAGTAACAAACCATACTATAGAAACCTTCTTCATTTAAATCAAAAGAGAAATTCGTCCATTGGCCGATCTCATTATGTTTGAATACTCTGGCCTAGTAACAAACAATACTACAAGACCTTCTTCATTTTAATCAAAAGACACATTCGTACATTGACCGATGTCATTATATTTGGATACTCTGGTCTAGTAATACGCCATACTATGCTCTCATTATGTTTGGGTGCTCTGGCCTAGTAACAAACGGTACTACAAGAACCTTCTTCATTTAAACCAAAAGATACATTCGTCCATTGACCGCTTGCATTATGTATGGATACTCTGGCCTAGTAATAATCCATACTACAATAACCTTTTCATTTAAAGCAACAGATAACTTCGTCCGTTGACCGGTCTCATTATGTTTGGATACTCCGGCCTAGTAACAAACCATACTACAAGAACCTTCTTTATTTAAATCAAAAGATAAACTTATCTATTGTCGGATTTCATTAGTTTGTTAGGAAAACGATGTATTATTATCTAATTAAAAAGGATGTTAGGAAAAATGAAATAAAACTAAACGTGATACAACAAATAACTCTTGAGAAAGATTCAAATTGTTCAGAAAATTGTAAGATTTTGCAGAGATGCAACCATGAGTGAAAACTGTTTTGCGTTTGAGGCATCGGGAATGCTAATGATGGACTTACTATAACAGATTGAATTTTGACGTGTTGACGGTAAACCAGTTACTTGCGACGAAAATGCAACTCAAGAAAACATTCCAAGTGTTCTCAAACCTTCAAGTACGCGATTTAAATTCCCATTATAATAGATAATGATAATTTATAACAGAAATAGTAAACAAAGGTTATTCAGTAAGTAGCTTTACATAACGAAATTACAATGACACCTAAGTTTCAGACTGTATATAGTAGATTGTATTGCCTCAAATTGTGGCATTATTTCAATCATATAAATATACACAAAATGTACAGTGGTTGACCAAGCACTGAATAGAAAAGGGACAATTTATAATACTTATTCCATGAAGACAGACCTACAAACTGACATAACGTTACCACCAAGACAGGCAGATTCGATCACATATTTTGAAATTGGTATATGCCAATACAATACATTTCTGTATGATAGCCATTTTTACCCGTAAGCTTTTGGGGTAAATGTTTCACTGAAACTGATGTTACGTGTTTACGCTAGTTCATACAATTCTGTCACCAATTATCATATGATGTATCATTAAAATCTAGTAAAATCAGTTTTCATTAGCTTTCTGATTGTTACAGTCTTCCATGAGCAAAGATTTAGTATCGTTTATTCAATCGATGTGGCATGGTCAGTTTTGGGATTTAGAATGTTCTTTTCAAAACAGTCAGTGGGGAACAGTGTCTGGTGAAGGTGGTAAGCAATATATATATATATATATATATATATATATATATATATATATATATATATATATATATACATCAGTTACAGATTCAAGGTTGAAAACTGTATTGATATATGAAGGCGGCACAAGGAGGTAATTGACGAGACTCACCCCTTTTAGCATGATAAAAAGTGTACCAAAGACTTAATCTACATCAGTGGAGGCTGCCCTAGAGAATACAAGAGAATGCCCTGAGATTTTAACATTCCTTAACTTTGATTATAGAGTCCCAAGTTGGTGGAATCTTATTGGTGGACAGGATGTGCATCAACAATCTAGATAGCAGATACATTCCCATTCCTATCAAAACAACCATGGTGCCACTCCGTGTAATACCATGAAGACCAATCCAACATATCAAATCTATATGCCGAGGCCATTTTAACGTTTCTTATGGCGATATATTAAGTGCATGCTTGTGTGTACTTTTTTATATATTAGGCACACACAAAATGTTTGCACTAAAAGCCAAACATATCACAAAACAAACATATGTCTTCAGAAACAATCTAACAGAGTTGTATCCAAACTTCAATAGATGGGAAGCATACATGAGAATTCCTTTCTCAACTTGATTGTTTGGCCATCTTAGTTAAGCTCCTAACCAACCTCATCACATGTATACATACTTTGTTTTGTAGTGAACCTCCCTTTTATGAAGGTTCTTCCACTTATTAACTTAAATTGTTACTGTAGCTGGACAAATATTTTTCATTTAAAGTGTATACCCTCTGATCTATTTCTCTTACTATGGATTATGCATAGCCATTCTCGATGCCATCAAATAAGATCTACTGATAATACTTTCACTTTTCATTGACACGATGTCATATGATTTGTTTTACAATCTAATTCAGAGTGATAATATAATTGGCCTTTTTATAAAAGATCCTTCGACAAGAAGTCAACATTTTATGTAGAGTTTCAGCCGAAAAAAGAAAGAAAAAAAAAACATAATATGGTTTGTTGGTCCAAAGAATCTGATAATCATCCTACATCATACTAAGGCTTAAATGATGAAGATAATTTCAATGATAATGAGAAGAAGAGAAGGAGGGAAGGTGGAGGAGAAGCAGAAAAAGTAAGAGTGGCTTTGTGTCTGTTACACCTTATGTTTCAATTCCATACATACATATAGTTTTGACAGAATGTAAATTGTATTTGTCACGGTAACTAGATCGTAGAAACAAATATAGACCAGACTGTTTGCAGTGATGAATTAGACACTTGTGGAAAGTTTTTGTTAGACATGGTAGCATCAAGTATCTTCCTTTGTGAGAGACGTTTTCCATGGAACTAATTTATACATTAATCTTACAGATGGCGTGTGTGTGTACTATGTTCTTGTTTCCAAATTCAGATGTTTTGCATATGAGCTGAGCCTTGTGAAACAGAGAACCAGTCTAGAAATCCCATAGTTCACTTGCACCATCTAGCAACATATGAGGGTAGAAGCCGAGTTATATTCTTTCGGCCTTTGCTTGTGATGCAATATGATAATAATATTATACAATGAAAACTGATGGATATATATGAGTTGGATTCAATATTATCGTGTGATGGATACTCTCTCCTAGTAACAAACAATACTATACGAAATTTCTATCATAGGATTAACATGTAAATTGTCTAAATTAATTTGTTTGTAACGTGAACAATTAAAGATTACCTAGTTACAGAGACTTTAGAAATAAGAAAGCAAATACAAATGCATGACAATAAGCAACGTTTTGGAAATAAGAACACACAATTATTCAGAAAAGAATTAGAGTTAGGAAAACATTTAACATGAGGGGATAACGGTTTTGTATGCTAGTTTTAAGGACATTTTGTATGGTTGTCCTTTGTCTTAATGCGTCATCGGTAAAACTAATATTTACGACGATTAAACCACCCTTAGCATTTGTATATAATGCTCTACCCAGTTCTTACAGACTAAAAACATTTATTGCAGAAATTGTAAGGAAATTTCATTCCCTGTTGCTCATCGTCATTACGAGCGAACATTATCGTAAATTTATGTTACAACAAATGTTGACCTTCAATCGATTACATTATGCCTTTCCTTCGCGTAAATGTTAAAATCGTTCCTATTCTCTTTCATTTATTGCTATGACTGTTTATCATCGCCTTCTTGACCCATTATCGGATGACACAAAACATACCCAGGTTTCAAATCAATTGGGGTTAAATAGGCACAGATCACAGACTAATTATCAGAAGGATGTATCCCTTTCTATGTGGATAACTCGTGACAGGATGACCAATGAAGTCAAAATGTACAGTAAAATGATTTACCAGGGAAAATAAGCAAGCAAGGGCGATGCTTTGGTTGGATCAAGTGAGACTAATGAATAACTCATTAATCACACTTATTGATGTACTGCGGCCAGAGACCACATTTTGTTCTCCAGTGGAAATACGGCATGCATTCGTTGAGAATCTAATGTACTTGTATATCAGGTATTTGCTGGTTTAGATTCCTTCGAGTAGGAAGTAATACATTCATGGAGTTTGGACTTTCGAAAACGAAAACGCCCTGAGAGAATTTGATGAAACAACGACTTATGAAACTTACTTACATCAAGAGAAGCCGAAACAAATATGATGATGATGATGATGAGAGAAGGGAAAGGATGCTCCTTTATCGATACTGCATTTATGATTAATAAAAAGGTTTGGCAGATGTACTTTTTACTGACGATGCAGAATCTATATTCTAGTCTACTTGATTAAAACATATCGTAGAAACTTATGTAGATGAACCACACATATGTGCTAACACATATCAAATATCCTCTTGCGTGAGAGGGCTTTTGCATTAGAACTCAGCTATATATTATTTTTGAGATAGCATATGCGTACTTTGGATATTCTGATTCCCCATTTTAGATATTTGGTTCATGGGAAGAGCCTTCTAAAATAGAGAATAAGTCTAGAAATACATAAGTAAACATGCGCCATCTTGCAATACACAAGGGTGAAAAGCGAGTTTCATTTTCAGAATGTTTCCTTGTGATATATTATGACGGCAACAGATAGATTGATATGATGTGAATTCATTATAATTGTATTTTTGATATCCTTGTCAGAAAAAAAAATACGAAACTGAATGGTATAGATCATAAGATTAACATGCCCGATGATCGATCTCGCTTGCTTGTTAGGGAGATTATTGAAAGTCGAGAGCTAAGAAAAATAAACTAATCAAACTGAGATGCAACAAAACAATCAACATTTGGAGAATACAGGAAAGTATTAAGGAAAGAGTAAGGATGAGGAGACATGTATTGTACTGAGGCTTTGAGGACGTTTATGTTCGTTTGTCTGTAACAAATTCACTTTGGACAATCTCTGGTAAAAACGGACATTTGTGACTGTTCAGCCATCCTTAGCGTTCTCAAGAACATATTTAAACTATTAATCACAGAAATGTCAAAGATTTCATTTTGTGTAGCTCTCTGTCATTAGAAGCGTCATTATAATACAAAGGCGCCAATATAACCTTTCATATGTTGAGGTGTCGTTAGACACTAACTAATCAAGAACGCAGCTGATGCTTCGGTGAATTTCCCATAACATGTTATTTAAAAGATATTGCGCAGTGTTTATAAGGAATAAAATTATATAAAAAGATAGTAATATTTATTCATGACTTTAAATTTCAACAACCTCCTAAGTAATGGTGTGGTTGCATGACGACAGGAACACTCGTTTTTACAAGACTTTTGTCTAGTATAAGAAACTGGCTAATGAAACAGTTTCAAAAGCACCATACATGAACATGCTATATAAAATGAATTAAGTACATTTTACAATGTTTTCATCGACATTAAGCAAATGTTAATATATTGGTCTTCAAGTCAGAAGATCTTGAGCGTTGAAGAAATGTAATTATGTCTACAATTTGAGAAATTCTGAGTAAAAATATTTTATATATTCACAATTCAATTCCAATTTTCTGCGATGTGTGTTACTGCAATGGATGTTACTGCGATGGGTGTTAGCAATAAACGTAAAGGAATCTTAATAATACTGAAGACAGCAATAGTGCATCGTATAATCTGGTTAGAAATTGCAATTGTGTTAAGTGCTTTCGTTTTAATAGGTTTCGAATTACACTTTATTTTATTTTTTTCCAAGTAAAACCGTTACACAGTATGTCTGATCAGGAAGCGATAGTATGTCGTAGATTCGTTATTGTATTAGAATAATTGTGCCCTTCGATCATTTCGAGAGGATCCGTTCCTATTAATCTTAGAATAGTACTTATTTTTAATTAGTCCACTGGTTAGACATTTTTTCTTTGTTACTGTCTGGACTTATTGTCAAATTACGCAGTAATTACCAGTCTGATTGCAGTTCTACCGTCAATCGATAAACGAAGCTTCAAACCATTTGGGTGTACATGTAAATAAACGCCTAGTGCGAAATCAGTGTCAAAAGACGTTGTCCATTTCCAAGTGTAAATTCATGTTTATAGCATTCGCAGGCTGCTTTTAATGTTTGTCTAGTTGGATGTAATTCTAGATTTCATAGGGTTTGTTGGTTGTGCAACAATGAAAAACCTGTGAGAGTTTGTTTGGTGCAACGACTTGTATAACCAACCTGTACCCTCAGTACGTGGAGTAAAGGTTTTATTACAATGAGTATAGAAGCAGTTTTCAACTGACTTGTTTGATTACAAACTGGATTTTTAAAAATATAAAGCCGTATTTGCGAAACCGTGTAACCAACCCACGGGACAATGACATCATGGTCCCGTTCCGCTGATTCAATATGGCTACGTATGTCACTGAGTTGACAGTACAATACTACTACGCTATAAACTACCTTTAGCAAATAAATATATCAATACAATGAGGTATGCTGAGATAAAAAAAAGAAGAAAAAATATAATGATAAATTTAACTAGGGTATATAGAAGAGAAAAACGATTGATTCTGATTACGTTCAGTGATAACACTTTAAGCGATAACAAACCGCAGGTTGTCGATGTCATTGCTTGTTTACGTTGAGACACAGTAAAAAATCCGCGTAAGTAAACCAACACAGCGATTGTCATAATCAAACAATGCCATCACATAAATCAGGTTTTCAATATTGTTTGCTTACACATTGAACGCACTATGTGACTTGTCGACTTCTACGCCAGAAGTTGAAATAAAATTTTGTCCATCACTTTTGAGACTAGATACAAACTTGTTCACTGACCCATTCCATCTTGTTAGCGACGAAAAAGTCTCGAAATCTTGACAAATGCACAAATACCCGATTTAAGTTTGACACTTAAATGGGTCAAAATCCTGAAAATAGTATCTTCAAAAACCCTTTTCATACTTGGACCCTTACAAGATAAATCTATAATAAGAGTCAAGGTTTGTCACAACTAGACCTCTATTTCTTATTGGTATTCATGTTTACAATGACACTCTCGGTAATCTAGATGTCATTGCAATATGAAGAAAGTTTTTTTTCCCCTTGTCATTTTTCTAATGCATCAAATTTTATATTTCAACATTTACCCCTATCCAGTTTATTATCGGATTAGATATTTGAACAACAAAGGCGTGGAGAGTCTATGTTACACCAATATTGGAACCAGGGGACTTTATTCAGTAGATGTGTAAACTGTTTGAAAATTCCCTTTGCAAGAAGTTATGTAATTGTTTTAATTTTTCTTATATAGCTATAAACATCACATAGACAAAATCGGTTTTGTCACCTTCCCTAAAAAAAAATTAGTCCAGTAACATGAATGTTGTATTCATGATTTCCACCATACAAAACCTCCTCGTAACATTAAAAAACTCGAAATCAAATAGATTTAGATGATCTAACAATACCATCTATTCTTAATTCATGTTCATGTTATGTATTGGCTGTTTTCAAACTTTTTGTGTAGGAAGGAATAAAAGAACTAGATAGAGTTGTCGGTTGCATGGAAATGGAAAGGAAGTGAGAGAATTAATTGGTGCAAAAACTCGTTTAACAAACGTAAACCCTATGTACACCGAATACTACAACCACTACTATTACGAATAGTAATAATAATAATCCAGTCACTCTTGGAAAGATATACCTTGAAGATACATCCTTTTGATCTTGACATCCCGTAGCATATAGTCCTGAATAGTGAGTTGCGAAGGTCAGACAAACTACTGGTGCATGTACAACTTGACCCAGTGGTGGCGTGAGGGTTCGAGGCGCCTGGGGGCAATGTTCGTTAGTGGCGTCCCTACCGAGGCGCCCGGGGGCAATGTTCTTTAGTGGTGCCCATACTTTGCCACAGAGAACAGTTGTTATGTCAGTTGCCAACCTCCAACCCCCCCTTAATTATGCCCTGGTTACACCCCCCTCCCCCCCCCATCTACGCCCCGGTTACAGCTGCAAAAAATAATAAATACGCCCGACGGCGCCACCCCCCCCCCCCCTTGCCCGGCGCCTGGGGCAATAGACCCCCGCCCTCGCGCCACCACTGACTTGACCTACATCATATACATAGCAGTATCAGGGTCTTTGACGCCGCATACAAGGAACTAGAGACAGTAACAAAGTAGAGTTAGAAAGATATGGAGAATTCAGAGATTTCTCCAGTTGTAATGGGAACACATGGAGCAATACCCTATAAAATAGAGGACAGCCGGAATACACTTTGACTAACAATAAAGCCAACAATAAAAAACAATAAAGATTAATAAATAACAATTAAGCCAACAATAAAAAGATAATAAAGATCAATAAATAACAATGAAGAAATACTAACACAGACAGCTGTACTTTTGGGAACAGTATGAATACTACGGAGTTCAAACCTCAGAAGAAAGACCGGCCAAAATTATTATCAAGATACTGGATTGATTGATTTATTGATTGATTGATTAATGTATAACAGCATATCAGCACATGAAAGACTATTTACTGACAAAAAAAATGCAGTAAAAGTGTCTTGCCCAGAGACGCATTGCGCTAATTGTCCCAGAAGAGCGTAATAATAATAATAATAATAATAATAATAATAATAATAATAATAATAATAATAATAATAAATAAGTAAACACATAAATAAAAGCGTCACTAAATATAGATCGTCGATCTTCTTGTTTAGAGATAGATTGTCTCTTGTCCAGATTTAACGACGGTGACTCTGCTTTACGCAAATGACCTTGGGGCAAATATGGTAAGCGTCATTATAAATGGGAAGTTGCTACAAAAACAACACAAAGGAACAGGAACAAAAAATTGATTATTAACCTCTATGGATTTTTCTTGGATAATTGACATCTAGACATCAAGTCCTTTAAGACTTATTGAATTTTTAATGGAAGTTCAGTGTTGAAAGAGCACCGAAATGTGGATGTATAGTCTGGTTTACGGTTTAATGCCGAGTTTCGAAAAGTCAATAACACTGGTCTTAATTGCCGCTTCCAATGAAAAGAATCAAAGTCCATCCGCAAACATAACTTTGATTAAGATCTCGGATACGCAGTGATCGTCAAGGGACATATATTTAATAAAGATTGATCATATTTAATTCTTATTTTCTAGTGTTATCTTTTTTTTTCAATTCTATAGTACACTGCTCACTTGTAAAGGGGACGCGGGTGGTCGAGTAGTTTAAGGCGCTCGCTTTGAAAGATCACTGACATCTCACCTCCGTCAGCGTGGGTTCGAGTCTCGGCTCGGCCAACGTAAGAAAGCTTTCCGTGGATCGGTGTTTTTTTCTGGGGTTTTACCAGGTTCTTCCTCCACCAAATATACTGGCCGCCATGTATAGCTATCAAGTGCAGAAAAATGGCGTTAAACCCACAAAACCAAACCAAACTATTTATTAAGACATATACTACTTATCATAGAAATCGATCACATTCCCTATTTGTATATTAAACAAGGAAATATCTGCTACTGAAAGTTGAAATACAATTTTGTGGAGATTGGAGGCCGGATAACACCTTTTGAAGATTTTGGGATTGGATAACACTTGTCATACTAACCTATTCTATCTCCCAGAAGTTTTGACAGATAGAATAAACAAATCCACTAACGCCGCGTCTAACTGCAAGGCTTATTAGTGTTTTTCTTACTCAAGAGTGATAAGGTATGCGAACTAGTTTAATAAATGTAAACGTAAGAAAGCTTCATGTGGGATAAAGTATCGTGAATTGTTTTATCAGTTGGCAGTAACTCACACACACACACACACACACACACACACACACACACACACACACACACACACACACACACACACACATATATATATATATATATATATATATATATATATATATATATATATATATATATATATATATACATTTTCGTGGATATCAATTGCGTTGCTTTGCCAAAAACTTGTCATTTTCGTCGGTATAAACGTTTGTGCATTGCTCTAGTGGGTCATATAGTGTTAACAGATGAATAATTGCTTGTTGGGTCTTTAAGTTCGTAGTCTACGTAAAAAATAAAACAATAAAAAAATCCACGAAATCGGTATCTCTTCATTAACAAGTCACAGTATTTCTATACCGGTCTAATAATTGCATTATATGTACATCATATTATTAATGTTTACAATGCTTGTACATGTACCTTGTTTCCTTTTTTATAGTCTCTTGAGACGGTCCATTGTCGAAAGAACATGGATGCTTTGGGCGAGATCAATTGGCAATATTTTTATCAATTGTGCTGATTTTTCGACTCTGTCACTACGTTCCAATTATCTGTTGTTTAGTTATTTTTTGTTTTTGCATAATGGCGATATTTTACACTGTCATGCCTGTTTAATGTGTATTTCCGTATTTTACTTGCCTGCTGGAACGTGTCTCACTCAGCTGGTAATGGCGCCATCTTTCTGTCAGCATCCTTTGTTTAATGAGCGCGAGGCAGCGTTCCTGTTTCAAACCCGAGAATCGAAGAACCTTGGTTTTCTCCATTAAGTATTTTGTGTAAACATCTGAGGTTTGCCGAGGGTGCGGAAAGTAAAAATAGGAATCCAGTCAATCCAGTTTTCAGACACAAACTTACGTCTGTTCATCTGTTGATAAAAAGTTCGGCCCACAATCAAAATTCGGAAATTCATAAAAAAATGCTCTCTCATCTCTAGGAACTTAAACAATAATGGCAAAAACAAATCAGATACAATTATTTCTGATATTATTAATGTCAGAGTTGTGTTAATTTCTTATTATTCCGGAAGCTTGTTTACAATAATGGGCTTGCCAAGATTTTGCTTTCTCCAGATTTTGAGTCACTTATAAATTCGGACTTGCAAAATATAATTAAAAAAATAATATTGCTAAAGAGAATGAGTTTTATAAATACCTGGGTTTTTTTTTTTTAATAACAGCTATATATGTGGATTGTAAGGATTTCAGGGGAATTATCGTTACACCAAATTTATAAATTCCCAGATTTTCACTGCTCAGATTTTTGAAGATCTAAAAACCCTGATTTAGAGACACCTTATAATATCTTCAAGTAAACAGAACTGAGTTTATGCTATACTGATATTACAAAAAAAGTAGTATTCATTTATGAAATTTAATTTAGAAAAATATAAATTTGGTGACATTTTTTAAAACATTTTAAATTCTTTATAATATTCGTAAAAAGGAAATCTGTTATTTGTAAGAAAACATGAAATTGTGGTTTACTGTAAAAATCTTCATTTGTGAAGCTTGTAATGTTGTAATGAACTTGAACTTGTGAACATGTAAATAAAAGAACAGAAAGGACAACACAATAAAAGTAAAACATAATGCATTCTTTATTTATTGACAAATAGCATAAAGAGCACACATTTCTTCTATCCTCTCTCTGCTGTTATCTCTTTCCAAACGTATTATATAGCTATAATAGCACCAATACAATACGCATATTGAGCCACTCTTTTTACCACCAGCCATTACGAGTCGAACCCAAAATTTGTTCTGACTGTTGATGAAACCTGACAAATGGTCTCAACAAACAGTGTCAGATTTGGGGTCCTAACAAATAAAATAAAACATTAGGAAATCTACAGGATTAAACTGAATAAGGTTAATTTTGAATATTTACTTGTTAACCTGGTACTGCTGGTGATAGCAAAATGGACGGAAATAGCATAAGTAATTCTCTTGAGAGTATTGTAGGAGGTGCATCTTTCTTAAGTGAAATTAACAATCAAAATGAGGACAGAAATGAGAATGAAACTCTGAAATGATTACTCTTTTATTTGACTTAGAGGAAAATATAGCTAGAAATCCGAGTCAGCTTGCACATGATGTAAAAGATACAATTTTGTCTCTGAGTAAAAAATTAGTGCAGAAAGTGATAACTTTTCCCCATATATTATATGAAATGCAGGACAGGATTGAAAATTTTGCAAGTAAACAATCTCTTAAAGGAAACTAAACAAAACAGTGTCTTAAAGAATCTCAAAGCAAAGTTTCAAACTATAACGAGTAAACCTTGCACAAACCTCAACAGAATTGTTGAACAGACACAAGCGCTAAAATAAATCTTCAGTTATTTGATGGAAATGTAGACATTGATGAATATCTCACCCAATTTAACACTGTGGCAGAAAAAAATAGCTGAGATAATTATGCAAAAGCACCTTACTTAGCTAGCTGCTTGTCTGGTGTAGCTCGTTAGCTGCTCAGGGAACTTGATCATAAACAGAGAACCGACAATGACACTCTAGTTGGAGCACTTATGAACAGATTTAGGTCATTAAATAGAGCAGAGATCTTCAGCTAAAGTGAATGTGTAGCTACACATATAAAGGGGAGACAATTCATGAGCTAGCCCAGAATATCAGAAAACGTACCAGACTGGCATATCCTTCTAGAATTAGTGATGTGATATAAATTTTGCAATACATCATTTCATAGAAGCCACTATTGACTCTGACATAAGACTGAGACCTAGAGAACAAGGCCCATAGACTATGTCGGAGGTTGAAACATTCGACGTGAAACCTGATAGGCAGAACAATAGAGTAGTAAGTTATGTTAAAGATAATGTAGCTAAAGGGTGTGGGGACTTAAAGTAGACTCTCGCTCACAGAGGTTCCCAGTAATAAAACTTAACGGCCTGGGACAAGATACTTTGTACTGGCAACAATAAACAACAATTAAATAAAATTACTTTGTGACACAGGAGCGGATATGTCGGCTTTAAGTAAGAGTGCAGTCGCATAATGGTGAAATAAATAAAAAAGTTGACCAAAAACTGATTTTTTAATACCTGGTGGTGAGCAGTGGATGTGGAAAAGTATGACGTTTGGTCTTTGTAATTTAGATGGACACAGATTGTATGTTTTGGTGTATTGTAGAAAATTTTGATACTGCATCTACATGATCTGATTAGTTACTCCAAGATCTTTGAGTGTCAGGTTGAAAATCTTACCATTGTCTTTGAGAGGTTACGACAAGTCAATTATAAGCGCAATGAAAAGAAGTGTACGCTGTTTCAGAAGCAAGTTTTTTTTTATGTCACTTGATAAACGAATCAGGTGTAGAGGGACTGCCTGAAAAGATGAAAACCATTATTAAATTACATGTACCAAGAAATGCCAAAACAAGCAAAAGCCTCTGTTTCCCTTTGTTCATAGATATAATATTTTCACAGATTAGCTGACATAGCGAAACTTCTCCATCAATTGGCAGAAATTAATGTAAGGTTCGCAGGACCGATGAATGTAAAAAATCATTTGATACTTTGAAGCAATCTGTAACAAAAGAGCCTATAATGGCATTTTCAGAATGAATGTGGCCGCTTCATTCTTGATTACTACGCTTCGAATATTGGACATGGTGCTGAAAAAGTCATCCGTTACTTTACCAAATGCTTCTCAAACACTGAGAGACAATACTGTGTAACTCGCAGAGAGTTACTGACTATCATAAATGCTATTAAACAGTTTCGCAATTGTTTGTATTTTCGTATTTTTACAGTTTGAACAAACCATGGTAGTTTGAGATAGCTCTTGAACTTTAAACAAGTGGAATGACAATAGCAAGGTATTTTACATTTCTGTCTGTTTATGACTTTCAAATCGAGTACAGACATGGAAAGGTTAATATGAATTCTGCATTGTCAAGAAGACCATGTTATGATATCCTCTGTAAATATTGTGATAGGGTGGAAGAAGGTTGCAACGAAACAGTCAAAAATGAGAACATAAACGATACATTCTGCGATGTTGAAAGTATGCCTATTATAACCTGTAGTGAAGGAGAAACAATTTTGCTAGGAAAAGTCAACAGTTTCACATGCTTGGAGGATGACTTAAACTTTTGTACTGATGTGACTGGAAAAATACCCTAAATGGGATGTGTTTGAAGAACGTACAGTGCAGTATGATCTTGTGTATGCTCCCAATTCTCTGTGTAGCCTCAGATATGATGGCGACAATTGTTGTCCTTTTGTATTTTTTCTGGAACTCAGTCTTGGTAGAACTCCTGTGCATAAGAATAGGAAGAGATAGAGGAATGATTGGAAATGGTCCGACAAGTACCCCCAAAACAGAACAGTACAGCTGATTAAAACTATAGCACTGAGTAACTGAGTGAAGGTGAAAACATATACCATAATATGTCTAAATAGAGTAGTACCAAATCGGAGCAGATTAATAACAGACATGGACAGAATACATGTGCACCTGATTCACTGAAATCTAATTCTGAAAAACTTGACACAATTGGATGTGTTGAGTCTCAAACAAATTATTCTGGTAATTCTTAAAATAGTAATGATACTGAGCTAGACATTTCGAACTGGAAAATGTTGATTTTGATATCCTAGCAAAATTATAATTACAAGATAATTCTTAAAACTTGTATTTGATTAGGCTGCTGTTGCTGAATATGACATAGAGATTAAGTATTTTTGGTACAGGTGCAAATCTCTATGTCTCCACAACAATGTTTTATATTTTAAAAAATGGGAAAGTGATTCAAAAATCAAGAATCATTAATTGGTAATCTAGGCCACCAGCCCATAATACATATATAGTATTATCACAGTAACGCGATCTTGATTGCTAGATCACGTCGAGTTGTCAGCATTAGAAAATGAGGATCATTACGAAACGCGAAGCGTCGAGTCATGATCCGATTTTTATGCTGACAACGAGACGTGATCCTGCAATCAAAATTGCACTACTGTGATATTGATATTTTTGTTATATACCTATCAATTTTCATATAATTTAATAAAATCACTATATGTAGTTGAAAAACACGAGTAATTTCTAAACATTTCAACCTCTTTAATACGAACTTCATCTTAAAGCATAAACCGAATTACTTTTTGAAAGGCTGACATGCGCATGAATATTAGTTTTATGTATGAAGTTTGTGAAACAAGGCTCGCTCAGTTTGACTACCATAACTGTCAATAACACGAATTCTTCGACGCTTGAGGGCAGACTACTCATATATGTGATTTACAGTTATTGTGCAGTTCTGAAATTTTGCATCACGGAAGTTTTCACCAGCTGAATGACAGGAAGTTTCTTTCACAGGCCAGGTTGAATGCGGTTGAACTGTTTCTGGTGAGACGTTGCGAGAGGCTCCGATGGGAACTTGTAACGGGAATGACAACATTGTATTGACAGTTATTTACAACGGGATTGGAGAAATTCTTGGAACTTGATAGTACAGATTTGTTGCAGAGAATACTACTCATTTATAATTCAAATTCATCCATTATGCGGGAAACTCACTAACGTTACCATTTATGAATTTCAGTAAATAGGTTGTACTGTACAACTGTAATGTTTTGGTACGCGATTTCCGAATATGATCTTGCTTCAGACGAACATTTTGGCAATATTTTACTACTTCAAAATAAAGGGAAAATGCTTTTTTATTGTTGTTGTGACAAAATATTGTTTAGACTTTTCAGATATTTTACATATAACGCAAGGTTTCTTAAGTAACGTCGCTGTGAGAGCTTTGTTTACTGCTAGTGTTAGCATTCCATCGCTAGGGGCGCTGCTATTGTCACCAGGAAACCTCGAGGATAATGTAGTCCCAGCCTCGTTTGAGAGTATGGTGATACGGGTTTAGAAAACGATAGTATCGTTTTCCTGCTTGTAGGAAATGACGGTAAAGTTCTGGCTCTTTCTTGGGTAGAAAATTGGTAGGTATATAATAAAATAATATATAAAAAACAAACTCTATCTCCTGAAGTGTACAGATTGTGATTATATTAAATATTGTATTATTTTCTTGTCGGTGCATCAAATATAAATAATGCAATTATGTGAATAACACTAGGATTTTGTGTTGACATAAAGCCATAAACTTTTTCTAGAGATGGATTAGTAAACCAAGGTTTGTCTAAATATTTTTCTCTTAGATCTTGATAATGTTTACAACTGAAAAATGCATGATATTCATCTTCTACAAACGAAAAATACATGATATTCATCTTCTACAAACGAAAAATCCATGATATTCATCTTCTACAAATGACAAATGCATGATATTCATCTTCTACAAACGACAAATACATGATATTCATCTTCTACAAACGACAAATGCATGATATTCATCTTCTACAAACAACGAATGCATGATATTCATCTTCTACAAATGACAAATGCATGATATTCATCTTCTACAAACGAAAAATACATGATATTCATCTTCTACAAACAAAAAATCCATGATATTCATCTTCTGCAAATGACAAATGCATGATATTCATCTTCTACAAACGAAAAATACATGATATTCATCTTCTACAAACGAAAATACATGCTATTCATCTTCTACAAACAAAAAATTCATGATATTCATCTTCTGCAAATGAAAAATGCATGATATTCATCTTCTACAAACGACAAATGCATGATATTCATCCTCTACAAATGACAAATGAATGATATTTATCTTCTACAAACCACAAATTCCTGCAAAAACAAAAATTACACAAACGATATGAAGTAGTAACACCATCATGTCTACCAGTCTCTATAAAAAGTTTATGACTAGAAAATCTGAATCTCGAGACACCTTTACGGACATAAAATGGTAATCCTATAGTAAGATATTTCTCAACATTTAATGTTGTTTTATAATTTTTAGAATACCTACATTTTGACGACTGTATGATTTTATCATGCCAATTTTGACTCATGTAATCCTTCACTCTTTGATAAAATGCTGTTACAAATAAACCAACATTTCCAACATCTTGTGATAGAAGTCTCTCACCTTTATGATTTGCAGAGTGGTGACTGGAGGTGTGGGATTTGCGAGATCATTGGACTTTTCAGCAGAAGCAAGTGCATCAATCATCTGATTGAACAGCATTCAGAAGTAAGTTACTAGTGCAAACTTTGCCGCAAACATTTTATGCGAAACGACAATCCCTACATTTATAGATTAAGGAGAGAAGATTTTGAGCAATTTGCCCACCAGTTCGGAAAAAGGGACCATGAGGCAGAGGAAGAGTTGAAAGACTGAGTTGAGGCGATTTATTATTGCAGTTGTTGAGATAAATGCGACAAATGTAAGAGAGAGATCTGAATCTGCTCCAAGTCCAACAGAGAGGAAACGTCAGTCTTCCACAAGTCTAAACAAGAGGCAGTTTTACCTCCACTACCAAGGTGGCCCAGCTATCCTTCTCACAGAGCATTGTATCTGTATAAAAGGTTTCGGCACCAGCATCAAGAGACAGAGAAACGTCTTAAACGTCTTCTACCTTCTCAACTCAAATTAGTACCACGTCAGACTCAAGTTCATCCACGAGCAGTTCTAGCTTGTCTGGAAGTTCTTCCAAAGACACAAGAAAAGACATAATCAGTGAGAGTTTTTACTCCGTGAGCTTGCTAGAGATGGAAGAAGAGGAAGAAATAGTGCTAGGAGATGTGATGACGTTATGTGCAGAGAAAGTAAATGGAAGAAAGTAGAAAGGTTATTTAGAAGAAAAAGAGAATGCAGAAAATGGAAAGCGAAGAGAGAATGGTGATGAAGAAGTGTGAGAATGTTAGGAGGTTCTGAAAGAGAAGAATGTATTCACTGCGGTTGAAACGTTCAAAGAATGATAGCAATGAGAGGATTGTATCAAAAAAGACGAAAATAAAATAAAAACAACTACAACAACAACAAAAGAAAAACAAATAGATAGCATGGTGCAAGGTCAGAGTGGATGGAAAGAGAGAGTGTAGTAAAAATATTAGAAGAGCAGGCATGTAAAATCAAACAAGATTTAAAGAACTGCAGCTATTGCAAAATGATAAGATATTAAATATCGAAGGATGCAATATGGAAACCAGTAAATGTACCTTGCAGAAAGACCCAGAGTTCCTCTTCTCAAAGGTAAGAGAGTCCAGTTCCAATAATAATATGATATTTTTGGATAGAGATCAGACGCACATGCGCTTTATTCCAAACTACCTCAGATACAATAGTTACATGCCAGAGGCCTTGATACCTGAAGGCTAAATTTGACAAAGATCCTCCATAAAGCCAAACATTATAATTTTGAAAGGCCTCCCATCACGATTGAATTTGTTACTTGAATGGGGAGAAGTTTGCCAAAAAAGAAACTCAGTGAAATTTATTATTGAGGTATTGCTTCTGAAATTGATTAAATGCAATACAATACAGATAATCAGTCGTACTAGATCATTAACAAATGTGTAAAATTAAAATATATTATCTAGATGCATATCCAAATTTATAAATAAATTCAACTATCAGGTTAAATAATGAATAATTTACCTATTTGATACTCATGAATATTATAACTATTTGATTTCAAGAGGTCACTTTGCTATTCTATGAATTTTATTCATGTTTGATGAAAGACACTTTATGGTTGTTTAATCCCTATAAAATAAACGGAAGTTAGGATTTATGTAATAATTATTCGAATAAAATGTTTTAACATGATTTGAATAAAATAAATATAGACTTTGATTCTTATCAACGACTCAAAAGTTTAAAGGCTACAACTTTATTGCATATATTTTTAATATTTTGTACAATTATCTCATGCTTTCAGAAATATGTTGAATATATCATATTTTAGGAACCAAGTTTGTGCTTGATAGATTTTAATATCAAAATATGTGTTGGCTGGAATTTTCATATTAAGAATACATTTGGCACTTCAAATTCATGTCAAAAATTAATATTATTATTGAATGGTGAATAAAGGCAAATGTTTTGATCTTCCGGGGAGGATCGGGTGGATTCGAATCATACCGGGGCTGACCTCGGTCAGTCACTGTAGCACCACTACATAGGAAATTTATGCCATGATTGAAAATGGTTCTTGTAACATCCTCTGATTTTGTAGGAAGTATGAATTTTAATCTGATGTGTACAAATTATCAATTTTCACTTGAATAATAACACTTTTAATTCCACGTGTTAAATGTGATAATCCATTATGCCTTCATGAATGTCATTCATATAAACAAATTGTGAGACTCAACACTTTTGATTGGAATATTAAAATACATTTTCTTTAATCTACATGTATCACGCTGTCATAGTTCTCAACAATCGGTGACGAATTCCTGATGGTTGGTGGTGTAACATGATGAAGTCGGGTGGGGTTGGATCTAGTGAAAATGCACAGCCAGTCAATATGAATGAGACGGTTTCTTTTTGCCATACAAGTTAATTAATATGTAATATCTGACACTATAACTCACCACTTTATATAAATCTCACACAAACTAATTAAACGAAAGGAGTGAAAATTTAACCTACACACGCACACAAAATAGTATGATTCTAATGACAGACTGAATTGTATGAAGTATTATAAAAGAGACTTTCCACCCCTTAGCTGGTATGTATATCAATGGATGGAGTATGATGCTGATTTAGCAGATATGAAGTTGTCCAAACGATGAAATTATGAATCTACTGGTGTCGTGGAGAAATGAGACGCAATTCTAATGTAATAGTATTGTTCACAAATACTTGAATATACTTGAAAGATTCTGGCATCAACAGGTATGAGTAAATGTGCAAGTAGTTTATCAACATATATGATAAATGCACATATGAGTAAATGTGCATCAAAAATATGATAAATGTATAGTTCATCCACACATATGATAATTGTATAATTCATGAACAAATATGATAAAGTGTTAGTTTATGTAATTTTAGTTTATGCACAATTTTCACTAACTTGAGAGTTATTCGGTTTTAATATGGATTATGTGTTCATCGATACAAGCAATGGAGAAGATGTTACGTGGTATTGTATAATCAGTCAGCTACGATGTCTATCAAGCTTATTTTCTAATAATATATCTGTAATTTTAATGAGCTACCATGAATAGTAATTAGTCACATGTGACCAATGATCTATCATAACTAGCATTAGCAGCACTGCTTTGTTGCAAGTGGTCACTGTTTTCTAGTGTTTCATTTTTCGGTTTACCCACCGGCCTGCTGTTTCAGTTTTATTTGTTTTTAATATGTGTTCATCCGTCTGTGTGCATATGCATGTCAGTGTGTACGTGTGGAGTTTGGGACCGGATATACACTGTACATGTAACTGCATATTGTTTCACTTACATTACAGTATCATCTACTTAGAGCATACATGTATCTTATTGAATGGTTGCATCACATCTAATCCTGTTTCTAGGAAAGTCCTATTATAATAAGTATTATTGTATTTACAACATTTCTATACATGCGGTAATCAATCTGCCTGCCGGCCTCCCCAACAGGTACATTCGTGTATTATATAATCATGCCTGGCTACCCCCCCCCTTCCCAGGTACATTACTGTATGATCTGAACCTGCCGGGCTCCTCCCAGGTATATTGCAATGACATAAATCTGCTGGGCTCACCTAGGTACAGTAGTGTATGATAGAAAACTGCCGGGCTATCCCCATTCCCCCCCCCTCCCCCACGCCTGTTCATCTCGAAATTCTCGGGCTACACACACGCGCGCGCGTTTCACAAAGACATTTTCGATTTTTTTTTACTCTTTTGCGTACTACGCTGGCTTTCACCTGCGGGTGCTTCCACCAACACCCGCACCCAGTAAAAAATGATTTGTAATATGATATTAAGGTTTAAACCAGGGGTGTCAAACATACGGCCCGCCAGACTCGTTATTTATTATTATTATTATTATTATTATTATTATTATTATTATTATTATTATTATTATTATTATTATTATTATTATTTATACCAAATCTGGCATTCCATAGCAAATGAGTTTGACACCACTTATTTAAACCATTCCTGCTGAGCTTTCCCCTGTTTACAGATACAATCTGAGTAGCTCCCAGAACAGCTAAAATATATTAGTATATTAATTGTTTGCATGAAACTGTACATAGATTTTATTTGATATAGTTAGCTAAATACACATATAGCTGAAGATTTCTTGTTCTTTTTTGCATAAATGTAGAGTTTATGAAAATGCTAATGTCACTCGCACAAAGACCCTAAATAATTACAAGACACAGCTCACGATGAATATCTGAGGAATTATTCAATGTATTTCCATCATATCGGCCTGCTGAAGGATCTGTCGAGAACCTCTCTACCGCGCAGACCCGTTGGTACAGAATCTTTGGTCCTCACACTGGGTCGACCAATATCATTCGTTCTCCAATGTCACTGAAGTTACTATCAACGCAGATGTCAACAACGATATTATGTTTAAATAACCTTACGGAGATCAACAACTTCCTTGGAACAGCTAAAAATGGAACAACTAAACCGTGCAATAACAGAGTCACATCTCAAAACGTGTTTAAGTACGAACAGAGTGATATACAATATGCATGTGTGCATATGAACTGACCTGGCTAAACATTAAACTGTTCTTCCCTAAAAACGATTGTATGAGATAGTGAATATGATAAACACGTTCGCGTATAAATCTGTCATCGACACGAATACTCGCACTGGATTATAAAAAGCTTCACGACTTCTAATCCTTTACTTTACAACATGCAATTGAATTCAACTTGCCTGTTCAGATATTTCTAACTTGAAACAGTCTATATTCTATCCGATAACATAGTGTCGCGTAGCATATATATATATATATATATATATATATATATATATATATATATATATATATATATATATATATATACACGTGTTAAAATTTACGAGGAAATGGAACATATACACAAGCAACACTGCATGGCAAAATCGTAAATCTGCAAGTATTTTTAAATTACATACACGAATTAAACTAATTTGTAAGCATCCCCTCCAATATACTCGAACAATATGTTGCAATTCAAATATAACATTCAGGAGACATATTAAATTACAGGCATTTTCGGGAATATACTCATACATACATACATACATACATACATACATACATACATACATACATACATACATACATACATACATACATACATACATATATAACGTACATACATACATACATACATACATACATACATACATACATACATACATACATACATACATACATACATACATACATACATACATACATACATACATACATACATAAATACATACATACATATAATGTCAATACTGTCATAAACCTGTCATTGGTTACGTTTTCTGACTCTGACATAAGTCTTTTCTCCAAGGGCCTCAACTTTTGTCCTCGACCCAAAACGTACAATGTACTGGAATCGAAAGAAAACTTCTCGAGTTTTGCACGAAGAAAAAGACTCAAGAAAACGTTTAGTAACGAAGGTGGAGAATCCAGTGTCAGTAACGATGAGCCTCATAGATTCCGCCCAAAAAGCGATTATGTTCCACCCCCTAGTGAAGTTTCAGCTGTAGTGGCATTTTTGTCCGCGGTGGAAAATGACATAATTTTGCACGAACAGAGCCATACCAAAAAGGGCAAGTATAACCCAGCAGGAAAGACAGTTTCTCAAAAACTGCGCGAGAGGGAAGATATTGTTATCAAGCCAGCAGACAAGGGATCCTGCGTTGTTGTCATAACTACGTCTGACTACATCGCTGAGGCGAACGACGTTCAGACTAAAGATTTTATAAGAAACTCAGCCATGAACCAACAGCTGGACACGATGAAATCGCGTGTCAGACAGTAAAAGACATGCGTACTACAGGTCACATTGATGACAAAACACTGACTTACCTCCTACCAGTTGATCACAAATCAGACAGGTTTTATTTACTCTCTTAAATACGCCAACCATATCCGGAAACAACCATCTCACCAAAACAATTTCTGAATTCGTTGATTATCAACTTCGGCTTTTTGTCGAAAAACTGCCTTCATATATCCAAGATAAAACGGACTGTCTCAACAAAACACCGAAAACTAACCTTCAAGATAACACTCTCCTCGTAACAATGGACATCTGTTCCTTATACACCAACATCCCACACGAGGAAGGTATTAAAACCTGCAAGGAAGCAAGGGACGGCCTACATATTATTTGGTCAAACTTTTAACACATGTTCTTAAGTTTAACAATTTTGTATTCAACAACCAACACTTCTTACAAATGAACGGGAACTGCAATGGGAACTAGAATGGCACCTTCCTATACCAATATTTTCATGGGAATACTCGAGCAAAAGTTCCTCCATGAGGCAGCCTATAGACCTCTAAGCTGGTGCATATTTATTGACGACATAGAATCAAAATGGATAGAAACAGGCGACAATTTCAAAATATTTCTTGAATTGGCCAATATCTTCCATCCTACGATTAAATGTAGGTCTTAAATGAGAAGCATTATGTTGGCTTTTAATTGAAATAAATCTCCTCTTCTTTAAATCATGCTGATGAAGAAACAGAAAAAGAATTGAATATTTTGGACAATACCTCCCACTCCACCCCAAATTCAAATCAAAACGATTTTACAATTATCTGCCACAGTTTATCCGCAAGCTGATTCGATAATTTACGGGTACATCATTTTCTTTATTAAAATCAGTTTGCAATTGATTTCAAGTTTTAATTTCAAAATATGTCCGCACTGAAAGCAAAATATTTTTGTGCTCATCTTATAGGATATGACTAAAAAAGAAGTTAAAAACACAGGCTAATGTATTCACAATCGCGTAATCCTCATTGTCTTTGTGTATTTGCGAGGGAAATTAGCATTACATATTATTTTTTCCTCTTTACTTAGTCTTAGACTTTGGGTTATTTGTTTGCACAGTGTTCCTCCTCTGTGGCATCATGCAATATAGTTCTTCATAACGTGTGTGCTTTCTCAATATTTGTCACTGTCCACTGAGGAAGGTATTGCTTATGCCGAAACCACGACCACCTGTTTAAATTCTCTCTCTCTTTCTCTCTCTCTCTCTCTCTCTCTCTCTCTCTCTCTCTCTCTCTCTCTCTCTCTCTCTCTCTCTCTCTCTCTCTCTCTCTCACACACACACAAACATATATCTATATATATATATATATATATATATATATATATATATATATATATATATATATATATTATGTGTGTGTGCGTGTGCATGTGTGTGTATGTGTAAGAGAGAGAGAGAGAGAGAGAGAGAGAGAGAGGGATAAGAACTCACTTATCCCGTGTTTCCCCCATGTACTGGTTTTTCTAACTTATATAGAGTGCTATGTTTTCTGTATAGTTACACTGCATGTTAGCTTTGTCAGGAAGCTGTATTCTTCCCGATAGCGGTCTTTCACCTGTAGAGGTATGTAATAGTTTTGTTTTCTTTTTTTCTTCTATCATTTATGTTTGATATAATAGTTTGCTATGTTAGATGTTTATGAATTTATTGTAAGTTTCCATTAGGTCAGACAAATTTCACATAACACAATGTTATCAGATTTAATATAGTCGGTTTCATGTTTCAGTAGTACTTTTATCTGAATTAATGTTTGTTCGAACTATGTTATGTTGTATATAGTAAACGATAACAAGCCTTCCAGTTTCTTTTAATTTGTTTAAATTTATGTATATAATCCTGTGTAATTATTCTTCTTGTAGATAGATTCATGTATGAACTTGGTTACCACGTAATTCCATATAGTGGTTCTTAACGAAGAACAAATTTAATGTTCAGTCAGGTATATTCGTATGTACGGATGTAATATGTATAGCGGTTTTTGTTCTAAAACACGCTAGAGCTATGGCACATGTATTACACGCTCCAGTTGTGTATGTTTAGTTGATTCAGGAAATGTTGGTGGAACCATTGGTTTTAGCTCGGCTCAACGTCTGAGGGGTCAAGGGTTCCTGTTTCCACGTGTGTCTGCACAGAATTAAGGTTCATGGGATCATTTCTTGCGTGTGCCTTATTAAAGTGAAAGAGGGCGACTTTATATATTTTACTCAATGGTGTGTCGTAATAATTACATGTTTTTCGTATTACATGGTGTCACAACTTCATATACGTTGCTGGACGGTATATATATATATATATATATATATATATATATATATATATATATATATATATATATATATATATATATATATATATATATATATAGTGAAACTCCTATAAACCGAAACCTTAGTATACCGGAGTCTCCTCAAGACATAATTTTGTGTAGTGACAAATTTTTCCTTCTTTAATATCATAAGTTTTATACAAGGGAACCGAAACCTCTCAGCTCCGAACACAGAAAAAAATTTTGATCCCAAATTTTAATGTTACCCCCCATAGAACCGAAACCGAAACTTACTTCAAACTTGGAAATGCATTTTAGCTGCTAAATTCCTGACATACGCTGCAACAGATTAATTACGGTTAGCAAATACTGTAGTAGGCTTATCTGTGAGACAAAGACCCGGAAAATGTTCCAAAGGCACGCGAGGTTAAAACAATACTTGACAAGCACGCCGACACAGATTAGGACTGACATTATCTGAAGTCTTTGCACCATAAAAAGAGCAAGCTTTTAAGGCGAATTATTAATAAGTAAATGGTTGCAGGTAAGATATTTAAGAAAAATTAAGTTTGTCTGCTTATTATCTAATTGATATTGGTTCTATTCATTTGTATACATGATCAATAGAACATTTTTATTGTTTTTATTTGATTAAATATAAAGGCTTTATTAACCAGACATGTGTTCTTGGTATTGATGCTTGGTTGAAAAAGACCGACAAAACAGTAAAATCATTACATACATGTATTAAATAAGCCATGACTGTCATTTGTCTTCACTCACATGGTAAGATGTCAGAACGACCAGCTAACTGAGTATGAATATGTGCCAAAATCTACTTTTAAGAAACTAGGGGCAACAATTCGGCATAAAAACATCTGCTGTTTGAGATATTCTAAAGAAAATGGAATTCTACAAGAATGAATTTGAAAACAACAGTGATGTAAACAAGCATCGTTTCAATAATGCCTGCAAATTTGAGAAACTGATCTTGTGTCGCAATGGTTTAGCCAAGCTAGGAGACAAAAACATTCCAATCTCAGGCCGATAATATACTCTGTATGTATGTCTGTCTCTGTCTGTCTGTCTGTCTCGTCACATAAACGCTTAAAATGCTTTTTTCACATCTGCGAAAAACTCAGTAAACCGAAAACTGAGGTGTATTCATATATTTATATGTTTGTTAACATCACGATTTCATAGATCCGTGGTTCATATCTAAATGTCATAGCTTCATAATTTCAGGGCGTCAATATAGAGTCACAGTTTTATTAAATTGAACATAACAGTTTCATATCTGTCAAAGTAAACGGAACAATTTTGCATCTGTTATACTAACAGAATATTATAATCTAAGTTTATTATATGCACAAGCTAATGTCCATAGTTAACTGGGCAAGGTGTGGGTAGTAAACTAAAACTTCTCAATGCTTCATTTTGAATTCAGCATGTCATTGAAATAGTAATATTTAGTTCAAGTGTAGACTAAATGTAGTGAGGATTTGCGTTTAATCTATGTTGAGTACTATATCGAAATATAATCGATTAGCTAGGGGTGCCAGAAATGCATATGTTATTTCCGTACATATATACTTTGTTAATAAATATAGTTTATTCATAATTGGCATTTGTATCTTGACCAAATCTAAACCCACTCGGTCTATTCTGTGACATGTATGGACACTACGATACTTCACTTTTCTTTTCACACATATTGTAATCAATAAAGAAACAATCCGTTATATGAAATATGCTAGATAATTTAAAATTCCATTTTAAAGAAATTAGATCAGAAGAATTATCAAAATTGTTCATGCTTTTACATGTAGCTGGACATTTGCTTTTGCCCAAGTCGTGAGTTGTGGATTTCTCACTACTATAGCAGCCACATTGAAGAATAAGAAGGCGATGGAAAGGAAGGCGTTAACCATTATTAACAGGAACTTGAAGGTTACTGGCCACATTACATTTGAGCGCCAAATTTTGAATTTCAAAAGGTGCATTGAATGAGAATTTTGTTTCTTCTCCAATTTGAGCCACACGATTTATGTTATTAATGATATCGAGCCTTGCTTATTAGGCAGTTACATGTTTCGTGGTTGTTTTAAACGGTACTGCAACTATCTAATTTATATATATATATATATATATATATATATATATATATATATATATATATATATATATATATATATATATATATACTAGATCATACCGATATAAACAGAACTAATACTAGATCATACCGATATAAACAAAACTAATACATTTAGACCTACTTTTACCGACCAAATTATCTTGAAAACAGCACTTTAAAAAGATTCCTACCCTTCAAGTTACAAAGAAACTTAAAATATAAATTATCTTGTAAACAACTCTTTAAAAAGATTCGCATCCTGCAAATTACAAAGAAACTGAAAATACAAAGCAAAAAGAAAAAATTAAAGACACGATTATCATTACGGAAGTCGAACAAAATAATTAGATATACACCATTTAAAACCAAAACTATTTCTGAGAAATTTATTTTTATTTCATTTGTTTCCTTTTAATTTTAACAAAAAGAATAATATTGATTTCAGAACAGGTAAAAAATCGGCTTTGTATTGCTGCAATGTAAGTTTTTTGCTGAAACGTTTCTCAGTTGAAGCTGTAGATATTTTGTTGTATCTCTAGCGTTCAAGTAGTCATCACTGCACGCCGCTTCTTACACGCTGTTCCAATAGACAAGGTGCATTAGATGCACTTAAAGTATCGATGCATTAGAACATTTACTGTCCTTTATATGGCGGTTTCAGTGCAAATAAATAAGGGAGGAAAAGTATGATATGTATTGGGTTTTACCACCAGATTAATCGCATTCTAAAAGACAGAAAACACATCCTAGATGTATGCTGCCAAATTTTATAAAAGTATGATCAAAAATTACCATTCACCCACAATGAGGAGGAATAAGAGTTAAGCAATTATGAAAACGATTTTTTTTCTCACTCAAGACCTCGAGAATCAAACCCTAATTGATATCATCAAAGAACTATGTTCTGAATTTATTATAAAAACCGATCACGCAGAGGTGAAAAATAAGGAAAAGCTATAATGTTATTTATGATTGATTCACACACTTTTTTAAAACAAAGTTTCGGGAAAAATATATACAGTCGACGTAGGAGCGGATATCCGAAGTCTGTAGTAGTAATTTTCCAGTGAGATAATATTTGGATTTACAACTTGTTTCTGTATAAAAGTGTCAAGATATAACCATGTCCTTTTCTAGGACAACTAATGTTAAAATCTTGCTGCTGTTTCTTATCAGTCTGATATTCCTATCGATTTTATCCTGATTTCATATATATTATATGTAAAATGCCATTTTAGCGCATTTGTAGAGCCTAAGTTGCAAAAGCTTCGCAATAGCTAGGCATAAGTCAAACTTTTATCGGCAGTTATAATCAAGGATTCAACGATTTTTGTCACTTACAATTTATTTTTATCCAAGTTAACAAAAACGTGTTCAAGGAGACAGTAGGTCTTCAGAGCCTTTTGACACACAAGAGTTCATGCCAACAAGGATAATATCCACAGGTCTGTAGTAGATAAAATGTTAAAGATGAAATGTGTTAAATACAGCTTAGTAGCCCCAAAAACATGGTTAAACGCTTTGTTTATACTTTGCTTAATATATTTTCTATGATAAGACTAAATCAATTGCTATTACAAATATTTAGCATATCGACCATGGACTTTTAGTTTCAAATTGACTGATCACATTTTAATTTCCTGAATGTGTGATAGATAACACTACTCTAATTGGACCAATCAGATGTTATTGCATCTGCTATTGTAGTCCCTTAGAAAACCATTAATATATTCTCCATTATTTGTTTTTTGACATTTGCTAACCAATGAAGAATGAAGACTGTTACTTGCATTTAATGAAAGCATCATTAAAGCATAACAGAAAATAAAATGTTTATTGAGTTCAAGCTCTTGGCTTTTGTGTAGGATGACAAGTAAACAAGTGTGATTCGGCCTTTTTCGGAAAAGTCACTTGTGCTAAACTCTCCAGTCATTTCATTCAATCACAGCATTTTTTTTTTCTTCATATGTTGTGTCTAGGTTAGTGCTTAATATATGTAAGATAGTCTTGGTGCATAATATATGTAAGATAGTCTTGGTGCATAAACTTATAACTAATTCCCTGTATTTCATTTAAAAAAATGCAGAAAATAAAAGAAATATATAATAAACTTAATTTGTGCAGTAATATCCTGTACAACATGAGAATTAATCAATTCATTCTTCTTTTTTTTTCTCACAATTCCACTTTTTATATCATCTTGCTTGTCAGCTGAAATTCACTTATTTCAGAACAATATTGTGGTTCCATTTCATTGTATTATGCACAAAATGATAGTACTACCAAAGTCCTAATGGACTCTGAAATCATGTCATAATGATTTATGTTCAAATCTCCGAAGCATTTATTTTAAACATAGTTTTGATGATTACAGTATTTCAAATTATATATGAAAAATATTTAAGTATCCAATGAGGTAAATATTATTTTTTTTTAAACAAAAAAACATTTTGTTGAACTTTTTGGCTTTCACAGCAGAACTAACATTATAGGGCTAAACATAAAAGTTAACAAAAGCTGACAAAAGAACCATTACGTTAATATGTAAATTAATAATATTAACTAAGTAATTGTGTTGTGTGCACTGAAATGCATTGGAAAGCAAGGAGCCGCACACTCATCTTTCTGTTGCTCTTCTTGTTCTTAATGTTGTTGACGACAGAAAGGATGACTAAAACCGTGATGATGCTTTAATGATGTTTTAATTCAACAGTCGCAATGTCCATATTAACTTAATGGAAAAGGCAAGTTGACTATGGACTTGTTTCAGACATTTCACTAGCGTCATTAAATTATCTAAATCACAAGTTGCATTAACCTATATTACATCGAATTATCTATTACTGATAGAGTCCATTTTTTTAGTATCTCTAGTCCAGCTCAAAGCCCTTTCGTATAAGTTTTCACGAGAAAAATTACAAGTTCTTGATGGCGAAAACGACGACGACAAAGATAATGATTTTATATTTACGTCTTCATTCAACAAATGAACTATGCTGTAATTGGATAATTTTTTTGACACGTTATAAATACATACAATACCTTGACAATAATGGTTCTGATACCTTGCTAGGCAAAACATAACCTTTCAAGTCTCTTTCGCGATGAAAGCGTTGCAGATTTCAGTTATTCTCCTCTATTTTCTTTAAAATATTTAAATCTATAGCCTGCCATAGAGTGTCAAAAATAGTCTTGTGATGGTTACTTGCAAGAAATAAAATAAACAGAAAAGTATAGCACATGCACGACGAGGCAGAACATTGACTAATCTTATCATTTGTGTGGAATATTCGTTAATCTCACTTAACCCGATCCTACTGTTATGTATATTTAATATATAATGTATGTTTAAATTTTGTCCATGATTGTAAGTTGCACTTTAGATTCTGGTCACTTGTAAACAGAATGTTTACAAGCATTTGAGTTCAAGGCCAGTCTTGTTTACGGATAGACTGGGTTTGTTTCATTGGATTGCTTCACAGCCTGTTATGACATAGGTCAAGGGAATATGTGTATAAATAGGGATTCAGTAAACAAATAATTCATTCCTGTTTTATCAGTCTGTGGGAATCCACTTGTGATCAGATTTTACAGTTTGTGCCATTGAAATCAGATATAATTCGAGAAGAATTATTTATTTAAGATATTCGCTGGAATTACTAAAGTACTCATTGACTTTTGAATTAATACATTACTTTGGACTTTTGTGAACTCATTCAAAGACATTCTGGATTGTATCATTGTGGTATATCAGGACATTCAAGACTATTGGAACTCATTCGGAATCTTCTATATTTTTGGACTTGTGATTAGGACATTTAGGATTATTTGGAATTTGATTCACAATATTGTAAGTATCTCTTGAATTTCACTTTGTATTGTAGGGAAACAAATTGTTCGTTGATATTACTTACATTGTTGGTTTCAATCTCTTTCTATTACATGTTTTATAAGACCCATAGTTGTATCAGAAATTGGGGGCTCGTCTGGGATCCGAATTTGTTTAAAACATTTCAGGGATATTAAAAATTGCATTTACACTTTAAATTGACTTTGTATCTTAATTTTCATTGTCCATGGTAAAGATTTTTATTTCAGACATTTGAGAAATATTTAGTGAAACCAGCAAGAATTCACAATGTCATCTAATGATGAGAATGTTTTTTCAAATAATACCCAGGTAGGGTTAAAGTCTATGAAAAAGGATGAGTTGCTGAACTTGCCAGACATTATGATCGAAAGCGTCTTTAAAAAAGCAAGAGATAAGGAATATTTGTATTCAGTGTTTGGTGGGAAAAGAAATTTTCGATAACAGTGCTTTGGGTTTGATTGGGAAGTCTGAATCTGGTTTTGGTAGGTTCTTTAGGGAATTACAGCAACAAAAACAACAACAACAACAACAACAACAACAAAAAAACGAGATGGAAAATTGGAATTAAGAAAGCTTCAGCTTCAGAGAGAAATTTTGGAAATGCAAATTCTGAAAGCGAAAGAGGAGAGTAAAATCCAAATGCTGAGAGAGAAAAGGAGAGGCAAATGAAGGATAGGCAGATGCAGACGAAGAAAGAAAGAGGAGAAGGAAATGCAAATGCAGAGAGAGAGAGAGAGAGAGAGAGAGAGAGAGAGAGAGAGAGAGAGAGAGAGAGAGAGAGAGAGAGAGAGAGAGAAAGAGAGAGAGAGAGAAGAGAGGGAAATGCAATATAGATTAAAATAATTGTAACCGGCAAGCGGAGCACCCCTCCCCCCCCCCATGTGCACAAGGTCAGGTTATGATGTTACCAGATATATTAGGTTAGTACCCCCTTTTCAGGAAAAAGAAGTAGATAAATACTTTCTTCACTTTGAGAAAATTGCTCAAAAACTTGAAATGGCCAAGAGAGCATTGGACTTTGTTACTAAAAAGTGTACTTTATTGGCAAAACTCGTGAAGTCTACACTTCACTGTCGGTACAACAGAGGGTTGATTATCATGTGGTTAAGAAATACATTTTGAAGGGTTATGAGTTGGTGCCTGAGGCATTTCGACAGGGGTTTAGGAATTGTAGAAAAGAAACTGGACAAACTCATGTCGAATTTGCAAGGGACAAATAAAACTATTTGATAAGTGGTACTCAGCCAAGAAGGTTGATAAAGATTACGATAACCTCAGACAACTTATATTAATTGAAGAGTTCAAGAAGTGCATTCATAGTGATGTCAAGACCTATCTTGATGAGCAAATAGTGGAAACTTTGGAAAATGCTGCTCGCATGGCTGATGATTATTCCTTAACTCACAAAGATCCATTTGTCAATAAGTCTAACTCCCAGCAGGGTTTTGGTAAAAAAATAATCTCAGTCTCATACCAGTACTTCCAAATTTCAATCCGGTACAACTTTTAGAAATCAAACATCTGATAAGACTGATCAGAAATCCTCATCTCTTCTTATGTGCACTTATTGTGAAAAGAAAGGACACGTCATTTCTGATTGCTACAGGTTGAAAAGTCTGGAACAGAATAATGACAGACCTATTCCAAATGCTCTTATTTCAAAGAGGTCAAGGTCAATGTCTTGTATTGAAGGCAATACATTTGTTGAGTCAAACAAACTCCAGTCTGATTCTATTTTGGAGACTTCTGAACCATTCATGCCAGAAAATTCGATATCACTTATTGATGATTCTGCCAAACCTATCCCGATTAAAATATTAAGGGACACAGGAGCTTCTCAGAGTCTTTTGTTATCAGGTACTTTGCCTTTGTCTAAGAAGTCTTCTTCTAGTGACGGTGTTTTTATTCAAGGAGTAGAGTACAGCTTTGTTAATGTTCCTCTCCATTGTCTCAATGTTTCATCAGACTTAATTTCCGAACCCGTGACTGTTGGGGCAATTACTTCTTTTCCTATAGAAGGTATCCATTTGTAACTAGGCAATGACATAGCTGGAGATAAGGTCGTGGTTAATCTGCTTGTAACTGACAAGCCTTGTTTTGATCAAAGAGTTGATCCTATTGAGATTGAGATCCCTGATTTGTATCCTGTTTGTGCAGTTACCAGAGCTATGCAAAAAGGAATGATGTTGATCAGGAAATTATTCCTTTAGTTGACACATTTATTGGTCAGTCTCTTGATGAGGTCACCTTTTCTCCTGGTATTGATCAATCAATAGGTATTGATCACAATGATCCTCTTTTTACTACTCATTCTCTTAGTTCTAATCATGGTGACAAAAGAAAATCGCTCGTTGTCGAACGGGAAGAAGATCCTGAGATCTCCTGTTAGTTTTAGAGGGAAATTAGTGAAACTGAAACCACACAAGTCCAAGATTGTTACTTTGTGAAACATGGGGTCCTTATGAGAAAATGGAGACCACCTGAGGTACCCGCTGGTGACGAGTGGTCAGTGAGTTATCAAATTGTCTTTTCGAGGTCATATCGACAGGATATTCTTAGTCTAGCCCATGAAACTCCCTTGGCTGGTCATTTAGGAGTCAATAAGACTTACCACAAGATCTTGAAGCATTTTTATTGTCCGAAACTTAAAAGTGATGTTTCTAAATACTGTAAATCTGGTCACACTTGTCGAATGGTAGAAAAACCCAAATCAGAAGATACATAAGGCTCATCTGCAACCTATTCCTGCATTTGACGAACCATTTAGCAGAATAATGGTAGACTGTGTCGGCCCCTTACCTAAGACCAAGTCAGGCAACCAATACTTGTTGACCATCATGTGTGCGTCCACAAGATTTCCAGAGGCAATTCCTTTGAGAAATATTAAAACTAAAACCATTATAAAAGCTTTGGTAAAGTTTTTTTTTACACTTGTTGGTCTTCCCAAATCTGTTCAGTCTGACTAAGGGTCAAATTTTATGTCTGTAATTTTGCAACAAGTTATGCATGACTTAGGCATCCAACAGTTTAAATCTTATGCCTATCACCTTGAAAGTCAAGGGGCTTTGGAAAGGTTTCATCAAACTTTGAAGAGTATGATTCGGTCATATTGTTTTGATACAGGAAAGGATTGGGATGAAGGTATTCATTTGCTGTTGTTTGTTGTTAGGGAATCAGTTCAGGAATCATTGGGTTTTAGTCCTTTTGAACTGGGTTTTGGATATACTGTCTATGGAACATTGAAGTTATTGAAAGAGAAACTTCTTTCAAATGAATATTCAAAGATTAATCTTCTTAACTATGTCTCTGATTTCAAATATAAGTTGTAAATGGCTTGTGTTGTAGCAAGAGCTAATCTTAACTCTACTTAGTCAAAAATGAAATTAAGGTATAACAGAAATACAAAGGAAAGGAGTTTTCAGCCTGGTGATAAAGTTCTGGCTCTCTTGCCCATACCTCGAAATCCTCTCCGGGCTCAATGGTATGGTCCTTATACAGTAGAAAAAAAAATGACCTAAATTATATCATGAACACTCCTGGGAGGTGGAAACGGAAACAACTTTATCATATAAATATGTTAAAGGAGTATTTTGACACAGATAGCCCAGTTAATTATTCAATTAATTTTGCTGTACCTGTCCCACACAGTGAGGATGTAAAGGACGGAATCCAATCTGACTATAGTGACTTTGGTTTAACCAAACTTCAGAATTCAGAAATATTGAACAATCTGGACCAGACACTTTCACATCTACAATAACAGGAAAGAAATTAACTAAAACAGCAATTACATGAGTATGAGCACTTGTTTCCTGATGTTCCTACACAAACAAATAAAATCAATCATGACGTTGATATTATAGATTCTACACCTGTGAAATAGCACCCTTACATGATGAATCCTCTCAAGCAGGAATATTTGAAAAAAGAAATTCAGTATTTACTGGAGAATGATTTTATAGAACCAAGTAACAGTAACTGGAGTTCACCATGTATTCTTGTGCCTAAACCAGATAATACATTCCGCATGTGTAATGATTATAGAAAAGTCAACAGAGTCACCATAGATGATTGCATCGAAAAAATTAGAAATGTTAAATATGTCACGAAGTTTGACCTTTTAAAAGGATTCTGGCAAATTCCACTAACTGAAAGAGCAAAAGAAATTTCGGTATTTGCAACTCCAGATGGGCTTTATCAGTATAAAGTGATGTCTTTTGGAATGAAAAGTTCTCGGGCAACATTCCAACGTCTAATGAACATGTTAGCATCTGGTCTAAATAATTGTGACGCGTACATCCATGACGTCATTATCTGCAACGACACCTGGGAAGATTTTTTGGAAACCATTCGGAAATTCTTTGATCGACTCAGTGATAGCAGATGTACTCTAACGTATACAGAAGTACTGTATTGCTTTATTTTGTGTATATTATGTGTATTTCAACTGAGTGTCATTCATAAGACATCTTCCTATGTAATTTTGATTATTATAGTATCATATGCATATTTGACAAATATGTAAAGAAAGCTTTATTGCATAAATCTTTATTTTCTTTATGAGGGGAGGTGTTTTGTATATTTAATCTATAATGTGTGTTTAAATTTTGTCCATGATGGTAAGTTCCACTTTAGATTCTGGTCACTTGTAAGCAGAATGTTTACAATTATTTAAGTTCAAGGCCAGTGTTGTTTGCGGTTAGACTGGGTTTTTTTTCATTGGATTGCTTCACATCCTGTTATGTTATAGGTCAAGTGAAAATGCTTATAAATAAGAATTTTGTAAACAAATAATTCATTCATGTTTTAGATCAGTCTGTGGGAATCCATTTGTGATCAGATTTTACAGTTTGTGCCGTTGAAGTAAGATATATTTCGAGAAGAATTATTTTTTTAAGATATTCGCTGGAATTACTAAAGTACTCATTGACTTTTGAATTACGGTGGTCCCCCTCTTATAAGGCCACCCCTTCTGCAGCAAGAAAGTGGCCTTATAAGACGGGTGGCCTTTCTAGAGGGGGATCACACAGTTGTGAGTAATAACTACATATAAAGTATAAAAGATGTAACTAATTTTTATATATTTAATATTTGCATTTAAAAATCACAGGAATATTATCTGGTTAAGGACTAAATATGATAAAACTAATCAATGTTATTTTTAAAAAATATGAATAATCATGAATCGTGGTGCAAAACCACATTGTCGGTAAATTCGGGGCACAAATATTTGGTTGCAAATATCCCTGTACGTCCGTTGATTCCGTCTTCCCACTAAAGTTGAATGTATATTGATAATGTTTATTTGAATCTTTCTGACATAAAATTTCTCAGTAGTTATCAAAAGACTCTCCCTCTTTTCGTTTTAATTTAATTACTTTCATTTTTGTTCTAAACTGAGATTGTCTGACGATATTTTGCGACAACTTATTCCTTCGCGGGCAATCACGCGTGAGGCAGTGTTTACAACGGCAGTGAGTCTGTCACGTGATCGACTTTTTTTTCTTCTTCTCCAGTCTGTTACCCGGTTATGTATATTTCATAATCTATTAGAGTGAAGCCAGAAAGGCTAACATACCATTTTACACTCTGGCGACCGGATGTCACGCTGACTTGAGCTGAACAATGCTGTGCTTCTCAGCGGTTAGCTTTTGTCATCTTGATAATTATCGGGGGTAATAATAGCCAGTAATTATCAAAGTGACAAAAACTAACATCTAAGGAACACATGGCAGTAAGGATAATCGGATTACTTACCTCCTTGTAAGCATTAAAGTTACTTTCTTGGCATATTGGAACAAAATGTCAATGTCTTGAATTGAGAAATTAAAAAATATTATTGAGATTTTACTCTGTAAACAACCATTATGTGGCCGCTTGCGAGGGGTAAATTTGACCATTTTTGCACTAAAATGCTGGCCGCTGGTCTCGTTAGAGGGGTGGCCGTCCTTGAGGGGTACTTTTGAACACAAACTCGTCGGTGCCAAGGGATTGTGGCCGTATAAAGCGGGTGGCCGCTGGTCGGGGGGGGGGGGGGCCGTTCAAGAGGGGGACGAATGTAATACATTACTTTGGTTTTTGTGAACTCATTCAAAGACATTCTGGATCGTATCATTGTGGTATATCAGGACATTCAAGACTATTGGAATTCATTCGGAACATTCTATATTTTTGGACTTGTGATTAGGACATTTAGGATTTATTTGGAATTTGATTCACAATATTGTTAGTATCTCTTGAATTTCACTTTGTATTGTAGGGAAACAAATTGCTCGTTGATATTACTTATATTGTTAGTTTCACTTTCTCTCTGTTACCTAGAGTCGTAACACCTACATCCATTTTAATTATCGTGTGAAACATGTATGTAAGCATTTCTAACAATAATATATAACAATGGAAATGGCAATGCTAAGCACGCATACCATATCAATATTTGGTGTCACAGAAGCAACAACAAAATCAACAACAACAACAACCCCCATTTCTCTCAGATAAACTTGTGCTGGTATGTAAACACTGCCCCGTCTTATTGTCCATGCACCTTAAAGTATATGGCTTTTGTTTACGTAAGAATGCTTGTTATATTGATGTGAAACGTTGTCAGCAACTTCAGAAAGGGAGGAGGAATGACTTGTGGAATAAAGTCAAGGCCTCGACAAGACTGATTTATGACATCTAATAATCCAATGCTATGTCATTCTTGTTGAGAGTTAAATACGTTCAAGGTGAAAGTTCATAACATTTTACTTTAGGACAAATATTCGCACTGGCTGGTACCGGTCCTCAGTTTGCACGTATGAGATAAGGCCTGGACAATTATTGATCGGTAATCAGAGAGCGCACCAAGATATTTCTTCTTTTACTAGTCGGTGACGAATCATTGCTGCTGCAGCTGCCATCGAGCGATGCTGACTGATGGAAAACAGGAATGTGTTACTCTTCATTGATTGCCATAAAATGAAGATATTTTTATTCTGTGCATATCTACTGGACAATTCGGAACTTTACCTTAGGACCAGCTAGAATACTAGCTGCGATTTCGAATAGCCATATATTGCGGGAAGTGGTTTAAAAGTATTCAGATATAGGGTGACAAGAAAATATCCTGAAAGTTTCTTTTTAGCACTTCAATGATGTTTATTCAGAAGAAACATACATAAGGCTGGAAGTGAAATTTTCTGATGAGAAAGAGACTGCAACTTCTGAAGAAATGTATAAAAGTGTACATTCGACCTTTTGCGGTTTTTCTAGTATTGTGACTGACGCTTTATTTTATTTTATTTTATGAACTAATATACATATTTTTCGACTCATAACAATCTCTAAACTGATGTTACTTACAGTTTTTATGCATCTTTTAATGATTCATTTTGAAGCCGAATAAACATTTTGAACAAAGACTAACGGTTGCAGAGAGAGGAAAAGCAGTTGCAGAGATAACTGAACGGATGCGATATGAATTAGTGAAATAAAAACCCAACGATATTACATCAACGCAACATAATTGCTGTATTAATCGAAATGAACAGTTTAAAACAGCACACGAAAATTGTAGAAGCTCAGTAATGGTTAGGTTGCCGGCGGAAAATATATCAGACCTTCACCGACTCAGAGTATACCGTATGTTGAATTCAGGAGATAACAATTGTATAACTAGCTACTCCTGCCGGATGGAAATTTTATAAACTGTCGGAACCAGAAGTACGATTCGTCATCTGACCAAGACGTAATCACCGCCCAAAGCATTGAGACTTAAAAAAGGAATTTCAATGGCGATAATTTGCATTTCTTGTTTCTGGAGATGTGAAATGGAATGATACGATTCACAAATACAGATAAATATTTCTTGATTTGCATGGTAATAGATGAATGAAAAAATATAAAATTCCAACAAATATTTGGTGTTAAACATGTACTATTTGGAAAATACACCGAAGTTCCAGGTAAGGGATAACTGAAGAATAAACTTTTACTAGGTTTATCCTCCGAAAATAATCGAGCGCCCTTTATTATTTTTGTCTTTCTTGAAGAAAAGGAGGTTTATTCGATTGATCATAACATTTTAGAAGAAGTCCTTTATTGCATTTTTAGTATAACTAGCCATAATACATAGAGCTATCATAATCAGCGATGACCTATCAAGATGGAAAACAATACATCGGCTGAAATAAACTTTTCCACAGGATATGTTTTGACTCCAGAGCACACATATCCAATAATTTTATCTAATGTAGTCATTTGTGCGACAAGTCTTGTGGGAAATATTAGTGTTATAGTGATGATTTGTAAACGAAGACTTCTTGGACGAACTACAAATGTGTTTGTATTTTCCTTCGCAATAGCTGATTCACTGAGCTGCTGTGGAGCAATACCTTTCAATGTCACCGTGTTTCTTGACAGAAGCATGTCTGTGTTTTTGTGTAAAGGATATCAATACTGCAATTGCATTTCGAGAACGGCGATTTCTTATACGATTACTTTATTAACGACAGAAAAAGTTTTGAATATTCTGCAGCCAACCAGGATCATTACCGCTGGCCGGTGTTTGTTTTTTATAAGTTTAGTGTGGTTCTTTTCTGCCGCCTTTAATGTGTGGGCAACCGTGTTCTATACGGTTGAAACAACACCCCTTCTTACAGACGAGTTTTTGGATGAGAACGAAATATTTACCTTCGGGAAGGTTTGCTATTTTTCAAATCGATTTGAAGATTTAAGGCATATTTTTGAAATAACGGATTTATCTGTCCGTTTTGCAGTTCCAATCTGTATAGTTTTGATTCAATTTGTTTTCATTCTTCGAAAGCTACACGGAAGTTTAAAACAAAGGATAGAAACATATTTTTTCATCATGAAATTTCTACTATTAATTTCATTAGTATTTCTGTTATGCCACACACCTTTCGAAATAGGTAATATTTTACGTAACAGAAAACGAATTCCTTCGAAGGATATTGTGTTTTTCTTTGACTTAAGTACTTTGATTTATCATTGCCGGGGCGTATTGAATCTTTTTATATATTGCTATTTCAAGCAGTATGTCTGTAAGCGAAGAAAAATATCGACTGTACAAAGTAGCAAAGCTAATATTGAGTTGCAACCAATGCGAACCTATCGAGGAGCTTCCATAAACGACACGCGCGTTTTTAGGGGATGATTCCGTTCTTAAGATTTCTTACAGGCGACAAATAGATGTACATGTATATGGGATTATGATAATGCTTTCCGTGTACCTGACTGTAATATCCGTTCTAGTTTTCATTTAAGGGCTGACTTTGAGAGCAGATGAAGGATGACGACTATTTCTGGAGAAAAAAAGATGCTGCTGTTAGAGTACAATTTTGTTCGTGATAAAATCTCGTTGAGTATACGTAACGTTTAAAAATTGAATAACATGATTAAGATAATTACTGACTTTTCAATGAGTCAACATATGCACAAAACAAACCTCTAAGGTAGCAGGTTCAGACATTTATTACTTAAAATGAATATATACCCTTGGTAACCTCCAATTGGCTTTTCATAACTTAACCGTAAAACTGATCTGAAAACTGATATCCTGTAATACAAATCCTGACAGACCCTACTGAATACGAAAACTAAATTTGAGTGTTGCACACTACTTTAAATTTAATTAACGAAACAGTAATTTGTATTATGGTATTACCCCTAAGATACTGATTCAAGAAAAGGACAAAAGAGTCATATTTTATATAATAACAAGATCGTCTGATTAATTGCGAAGGAAATAACTAGAAATTGTTTTTTACAGAAAGAAGAGTAGGACACTGAAATTTTTTACATTATTTTTAAAGGCCATTACGCGATCTTTGACAGTCATGGATTAGGTCCACTAACTGGTATAAAATCAAAGTGTAATCAACGAGAGACACTATCATTATTTTTAAATAAACTAAGTGAAGCTTACTTTTTCAGTGTTTGTCTAGTAAGGGGGCATTGGGGTAGGTTTGTGGTTACTCAGTAGTATGGTTAGTCCAGAAAAGCTCGTATTAAAAATTTACTTTTCAATTGTGTGGCACATATCTTGAGTTATTTGAAATTTGCTTGTTTTCATGTAATTTCCATGCAGAATAAAACCGAAAACTTGTGTAAGATTTTGCCTTACTAATATTAGATTTCACTGTTCCTTGTTATAGTTGATAATATTATCTTGAGAAACCCATCTATTATGAGATTCTATTCTCAGTTGGGGACGAATTACAAATGATCAAACCTGTATGATAATATTCTTTTTCCATTTATAATTTCACATTAATATTATCACGCATCCTCCTTTAGGATCCAGGGATAGCACTTTCCGCACTGTCTGGTGCATATCTGTAACTTTGTATATTAACTTCTATATACCTTAATTTCTGTCAGTGGAATCCATAGTGACTATGTATTAGTATTAAGATGAAAGTAAATTACTGGGTCGCCATGCAAGCGTGTCGCTACGCACGAATGCTTATACCTACGACTAGTCTCCAACCTTGTTTGGGGATGTGCGTTTAGTCGAGAAGGTATTGGAGTTGGTGCGTGTAGGCAGGAAGGCGACGGATACTTTAACCCGTGGAGACCAGGGTTCGATTTTCAGTAGGCGGTGAATTAAAAAATAAACTAACCTGTATGATAATATTCTTTCATCATATTGACACAAAATTGGCAACGGCGCGGGGACCAATTTTAGCCCAACGTTTTGAGCTTGGCAATTTCTTCGTCAGGTAGATAAAAGACACTTACAAAACACAAAAACCCCACTTGAAACAACAGTTATGAGAAGGAAAAAGAGTCTGCATTGTGATACAACAAAGTACCCTACGTAATGAATGAAAAAAAAGGGGAAAATAAAGACAAAATCTACGAGAAAAGGCAACTGCACCTCTTTGAGATTTTATGTTAATAAAATACAAAAGGTACTTGGATGAAATAAAAAAGATCCAACGGTAAACAAAATTCAAAGAATATGAGATTAAAAAAACGTTCACTCGCTTTTCACACTGGAACGCAAAATTGACTCGGTAGATAAAAAGGCTGCGCCCCAATTGGGTTATTACAGAGTCGTGGATTTTCTGACTACCAACATTTACTTTCCGGATCAAATATTTTATGTGTCATTTAGTATAAATATAAGTATCTGTTACGATGGAATTGCTGTGAGAAATACACAAATTTAGCTTTCACAAAGGAAATTGGAAGATAAAAGGGGCGTGTAAGAATAATAATAAAAAAATTTAATTTAAGTATTCATACGTTGGTTGACATACATACATACATACATACATACATACATACATACATACATACATACATACATACATACATACATACATACATACATACATACATACATACATACATACATACATACATATATACTTAACTCCCACATCTTACCGACAGATACTAAAGATTCTGGACAGAAAGATAATAGAACCTTATTTGATCATATAGGGTTACCATATTTGAACTTACAAAAAAGAGGACACTCTTATATATATATATATATATATATATATATATATATATATATATATATATATATATATATATATATATATTTATAAGAGACAAAGAGGAGATTTACAGAACGAAAAGGAGGACATGTCTGGGAAAAAGAGGACGTATAGTAGCCCTAGATCATCTATTTCTTAACTTAGCATACTCGATAATTCGCCTTATTAACCCGCCATTTCATTTAACAATCAGGTAATGGAAGACATTTATTGGACCGGCATAGCGAGTAAGCAATTATATGCCAGCTGCCAGTTTATATTATCTATTACGAGTGAGCCTTACAGTAATACTAACTTAGCCTTCTTGATCCCAAATATGAGTAACCGTAGATGTTCCTCCTGAACAAATAGTCGGCAGCACCATAAAAAGTTGACCCATGCTCTTCGTCATTTCAGTGGCTGATATATCATGGCCACACTTAAGTTACACATATGTTGGGTTGGTTCCCTGTTCATTGTTACGTCAAGTATAAAAATGTCACAGACAAGTTTCCTTTTACATAGGATGTGTGGGCGCGAAGTAGAAATGAATGGGTCTATAGGCGGTCGATCAAGTAATAAAGATCCGTCTAAAATGTATAGGACATTAATTAAAGCAGTGTAGGTATAAAGCGGACGTGCATGTTTTCAAGAATCATATAATTACGACGAATTTATTTGAATTATCGACCTATATTGGTTAGTTCCTATTCTCGGCGTATTTGGTTCAATCAAAAAAAAGAGGGGGGGAAAAAAAACCAACTGAATAACGATAAAGTGTAGCTGCTGCGGTGAACTCTGGTGATCGCGGTCAGACAATTTTTGGTTACTTCTTTCACAAAATACCGCCTTGCTCAGCAAACTTCGATTTTCACAAGCGCGGTGAAACGTGGTAATATGTTAATGCAGCCATTAACTCTTAAGGGAATGATAATGTGACAAGTATATTTCTGCAGCCTCAGGCTTGTAGCAACTTTTTATATTTTACATTTTATACGCACGTGTACTTCAACAAAAAACGTTTCGAAAAGAACAAATGCAGTTTTGGACATTAAACAAAGTTTCGGAAAACTGTTACTGTCATTAAGTTCTTTTTCCTTTTGCATGCACACTATTTCACATTGGTCAGTTTTAACAATTAAGAAAACAAAATACCCCAAGTGAGGTAAATTATAACATTAATTAGCATTGATTGGAGAAAATATTAGTGCAAGAACTTTCTCCTCAAAGGTAAGAAAGCTTCTCATATATAAAACGTATTCAATGGATAAAAATTACGAACCCTATAGCAAATAGTGATCCATGCCCATAAAAAGTTAGTGGCCATATGTGTGTGTGTGTGTGTGTGTGTGTGTGTGTGTGTGTGTACATTTTAATACATTTATTTGTATTTTGTAATAAAGCTGAACATTGTTTTTTAAAAAAGAATATTTTTATGATTAAGAAGCCATTGAACGGTCAAATTGCGGCAAAAATCCGTTATAAAAATTTATGTACAACTCCTCATTTTTTGGTCCAAGTTTTTTATAATTCTTACATCTTTTACATCTTTTACATAGGTTTAATTATGAATAAAGTGTTCGTCATGCTGAAGATTCTGACATAGAATTAAATTGTATTTATACCAATTCCATTAATTAGGTAGCCTTTTCAAAGTATTAAAGAAGACTATAGGATTTGAGCGTGAAAATTTAGTAATGAACAATTACTGAATTTGTCTCTTCTAAAAGAATGATATTAAAATAAAGGCCATCGTCTTCAGATGTTTTATTCAGTAGAGAAAAACAAATTGTAATTTTCTAAAATATTCAATAGTCGGTATTTCACTGGGAACGTACAATATTGTGCATGACATTCGTTAGTATTGACTGTTTATTTGATCGAAAAAATCAAAGGAAACCATAACCGTTTATTTCGCATAGGGCTTTTCCTTCTTCAACTTCCATTTGGTAGGATTGTTTTTCCATCCAGATTTTAAAGCATTAAATTCACTCATCAATTACGGCTGCAAGAAAATTACAATTTCCTAATTGATTGATACCATGTTAAATGGCCCCCATTCATCTTAATTTGAAGATAATCAATCATTCATTTAAAATGGCGGATGAAGACATGGTAAAGTAGAAATTGACTTAAGATCAACGTTAGCTTTGTATTTTTAATATGGTCAATTGTAGAGGAGATTTATTAGTATTAATTAATTTGAAGAATTACTGGAAAAAGAATACAAGACATAACGTTCAGAATAAAGGAACCAATCCATACATTAATCCTGAAGTTCGAGTGTTTGTTCATTCTGTGCACGCTTTCCCTGTTTTGAGAAGATTCTTTCATGGGCACAGACTTCTAAAACATGATCCAGTCCATAAATCCATTAGTAAACATCCGGTACATACAAACAGGCAAGAGTGAGGTTATTGGTTTAGTTGAATCTGTTTCTTTATCGATTGTTGAAATGGAAATATGCAAGAAACTATCTTCTGCGAATCTGATGTCAATTAAGGATAAAAACGAACACATTACTTTTACTTAAACCAAGTAGACATTGTCAGGACTTAAAAGATAGCTTCTCACGATGATAAAAGATGTGTTTTCACTAATGCACAAAAACTGTGAATCTACTGATGTAACATTTATAATTGCACATTTGACCCGGTAAACATCCATCTCCTAGCGAGAATAAATTGTGATCAATCATTCTAATCTTGATTAATTACACTTAAAACTGTCTCTCTCATTAATTGCTTATTTACTTAAGTACATACCTATATGTTTATTCTCTTTTCCTTTGAAATGTTTCATGTCTTTAATTGTACGAAATTTTAGACCTTGTTTTTCGGATGTACTCGAATTTTTGTGAAATGAATGTCATCTTTGGATTATTTTTGTATGTTTTTGGGAAAGTGCCGAGATGGGTTAAACAACTTGTGTCCAATCCCGTATTGTTTAATAAAATGACAATAAAAAATGTTTAAAACAAAAACTTTAAACTGTTTCTGACAGGCTACGAATTAACACGATCATTTCAATATCATTAAACAAATCGGAGAAAGAGATAGAGAGACTGTGGGTAGGTGTCGCATTGAAAGACATGTCATTTCAGGATGATTTGTTCTTGTAAACTTTTTTTATCGATTGTCCAGCAAGAACTGTCGGATATGAATAAACACGCTCGAAAACTGCACATGTTTCAAACTATTCCTTTGACGAATTAAACATTTAAACTGGGCTAGTGGTGTACAAAAAGGTAAGAAATATATATTGTGTCAGTTCCTCAGCTGATAAATATGGAGAGCCAATGCAGATAAATTCTTGTACACATTTAACTGAATCTGAGCTGATGTTCTGTGCAGATTGGAGAATTCTTTTTCAGAATTTATTTTGCGCCTAAGCAACGGCTTGAATTATTTCCGGTTCCGGGTACAATCGAGAAGACTTCATGAAGCTGGGCAAATAATTATTATTCTAAATACTCGCCAAGCCGTTGTCGGTCGTGCCGTTAGTTCAAAGAGACACAAAACCTTGGGTAATTTTATGGAGAGAGAGAGAGAGAGAGAGAGAGAGAGAACAGTATATAGCGCATGCGAGATATGTCTGCAATAACCAACACAACGGGTCGAGTCAATGTTACATGTAAACAGGGAACATGTTGACTATAAAGAAACCATTAGAATGAATTTCCTATAATTATTGAGAAATTTACCCTCGATGTAGAGTAGTGAACGAAACGGATAAGTGAGGTGTCTCGGGTCTTAGATCTACAATAAATAATATTGTCTAATGTATTTCTTACTTAGAATAAAATAATACAACCTGCGCTTGGATCATACCATCTTGCGTTGTCAATAATATTGGCATGAACATATTCAAGGTACACATAATAGTGATACAAAATTGAAATTCAAAGTGCCCAATGACCTGTGGAATCCAGTTTCCTTCTTAAGGTCATCCTGAGAATAACGCTTATGACCCACGCCAAAATACAATGATGTTAAGCGTGGTAGGAGCTATTTGCATATAAATTGCATTGATGTTATTGAGAAAGCAGGATTGCCAATCCTCTAGCTATTCGCATGTTCTTTAGTGTGAGCAATAATTGTATAATTGTATTATACTACTCCATTTGTAAATGAACTGACAATATATATATATATATATATATATATATATATATATATATATATATATATATATATATATATATATATATATAAATATATAAAGAAGCGAATGAGGATTTCATCATGGTAATATTTCAAAAAATGCGATGCCTATATTTTCGAACACACATCAGAAGAAAACGTTTAGAAAATTCGAGACAATTGAACAGACAAATATACATACATGCATACATTCAGTATCTGTAGTCATTAGAATTTCACTGTATTAGTTACGCTTACCGAATTAGCGAATGGGGGTTTCATCATGCTAACTAACATACCTTTCTTCATAATTCCATGTTGTCTTTGTGGATGCTCTTTTGAAAGACGGAGCACCTGCGACAGTAAGTGGTTATGTTAGCAATGTAAATAATAATGTCTGCGAATAAAGCGGCATATATTGACTAAATTACAATAATAAACTATGTTTAAGAATTCACTTAATGTCATATTCACAAACGTTTGAAAAACTATAAAGAAAAGCATTAACAAAACTTCGTATCGGATCACGTGATTTAATTACGGAAACTGGACAGTATGATACAATTAAAAAAAATTAAATTATGTGAAGGAATGCTATAGGAGAGGACTTTCGTTTTGTTATGATTTAAAGTTATACGTAAATGTTGAAGATAATCAAAAAATGTTGACATGTTCAAAAGATGAGTATGCGACAATAATAACTATACAGTGAACGGTCTATCAAAATATACTGTATACTAAAATAGCATTTGAAAAGAGAAAGTTTAAATTTCTAATTGGTAATAAAAGTTTAAATCTCTTAATGGTAAGAAATAAATGAAATATTTTAACTATGTATGATATTAGAATAAATATTTGTCATTGTAACTACCGATATATACTTTTTGTTTCTTGTTTAAACTTTATTTCTTTCGTTTTGAAACATGCCATTTATTTACATTGCTAATATATATATATATATATATATATATATATATATATACATACATATATATATATATATATATATATATATATTTATTTATATATATATATATATATATATATATATATATGTATATGTATTAAACGTTTTATAGTTTCAGGTTTAGTGGTACCGTAGGTAATATAATGATATGGATATAAATATACGTGTATGCTCGTCAGTGGCGGCGCGAGTGGGAGTGTGGGGAATTGGGGAATTGCGCCCGGGCGTCGATTGAGGGAGGGGGCGCCGTCGGGTTTTTTTCTCTTGCCTCCCCCCCCCCCCCCCCCATCCTTCTAAGTACCCGGTCCTAGGGCTTAGATGGAGGCGGGGGCTGGAGGTTGCCAACTGACGTAAAAACCGTTCTCTGTGGCAAAGTAGGGGCGCCACTAATGAATAATTCCCCCGGGCGCCTCGGTAGGGGAGCGCCATTAAAGAACATTGTCCCCGGGCGCTTCAACCCCTCGCGCCGCCACTGATGCTCTTTGACATATACTGTAATTGTATTAGCTCCTCAAATGGACCTTAAAAGCCACTTTGTAATGTTTGGCTGCAACATGTATTGTTAATGCTAATCAAGACTATTTGAATTTGACTAACGTGGTCTGGCAAATAAACCTTTCACTAAAATTCTCCACTATGCCCTAGGACATTTACTACGCACGAATCTCGTACAGTAAAACATCTTAACACCCAAATCCGTCAGGACCAAATTAAATGTTGGTGGTTTAGGGGATTTCGGTTTACTGGGCTTCGCTAGTCGTATGAGATGTGTTCAAGTGTCCTCTGACATAAATGCATGTTTATATGTTTTACCAAGAAGCATCAATAACCAGTCAGTTTTAAAAGTAGTTGTCTGTGATAACGGAACTCACCTATCACACTTGATGGCGTGAATGTGCCATTGGATATCCAGACTGGTTTCTTTTTAATTGCTCTTTTCTTTAGCACAAGATTTGAAACAGAGAACCAAAAGGTCGATGGTACACATACGTCACCTGGAGTAGGAATTTGTGTGTGAGTGCTATTATGATTTCATTGTAATTTATGTGTTTGTATGTTGGGTCTTTTTTACTCTGCGTGGTTTTATGCTGTTTAGAGATCATTAGCTGGTCATATGCTCAATTAGATTTTGGTTTTATGGGATTAATTTTAGTACATAATTGACTATTGGGACAGAAAACTTATTTTGGTTTCCGGGATATAGGGGTTTCAGTTTAGTGAATTGCTTTTTATTAAACATAAAGGAGAAGACATTTGGGCCCAGAAACATGATTCGGTTTCAAGGATATTTAGGTTTACTAAGGATTCGATCTTGAGAATTTCCTCTGTATTAATAGAATATTGATGATTTATCTCATTCATGCCAAAAATGTCTGCACGCCGCAAGGTAGAGAATCTTAGACTGGAGCATATTTCAAAAATTAAATTGATAAAACTAGTTAAATCATTACTATTTTCTACAAGCCTTGACGATCAAATGATTGAAATAATTTAACTCTATGTATAAATTTCATTTGAAACCAGGGGCGGATCCACGAATATGGTTTAATATGGGGGGTGGGGTGGGGAGGGGGAGCTAAAAATGTAGGCAACGAGTGTGTGGGATGGAACGCCTGGTGGGGGCCCAGAGCGTCCCCAAAAGCTCTTGCTTTTTGAGCATTTCCATGGCATAATTTTAACCGTCTAACTGTAAAGAAAACTTGCTAAATAAACGTTCTGGTTGTTACGCGCTCATTTTTAAGAGAGGTGTGTGTGTGTGTGTAATTTTCTCCAACTGTTGTTCAGAAGAGCGTTCTTCTCCTTTCTCATACCTATTTTCTATATTATTTCCAACGTAATCCACTCTATGTCGTCTTCTTCTATCGATAGCGTCTTCATACATTTGTGTCCATATCATTTGTATGTGTTGCCAAATTTATTCTATGGTCGAATCTGTAATATCTTCTAGATTTTCTAGTGACCAACACTTGTTTGAGAAAGGTTTCACGGCAGCTCCTGTTCTTTATTTTTATCATGAACACTAAAAACGTCGAATCCGTTCCTTGCCTTCATTGAAAATGTGGTGCGCCTTTTAAGTTCACACGTAACTTTGCCCATCAGTAATTGATGATGGAATGCAGAATCTGCATCGCTTTCACCTTTTCATCTAACGATGATCCTCCACATTTCTGGATGATAAATATATGTTCTGTTTGATTGTGTGTACTTATATCAGGTGACACACGTGAAACTTCGTGTATTTTGTTATCTTCGAAGATGCTCCCAACGATGAAAAGGTTTTAAAAGGAGCACGGATTTCCAAAAAGCGTTCGTTTTACATTCTTTAAACGCCACATCCAGGTTATCCCATCCATTGAATTACGACATAAAACATTATTTATATGCTGAGCCATTGCATATTACATACGTGAGTATTCAAAAGTATTGACTGGCCTTGAGGAAAAGAGACTTTAAATTATTCTACATCGTGCCTAATCTAACTTCCGTGAAACTTCGGAATATCTCTGAAATTACAGACATACGTTCATTTCATTCCCATAGCCCACGGCTTAATTCCATTATTGAAATGAAGCAACGCAGAAGTGGCGACGCTTGATTAGTTTTGTTCTTTAAATTCCCGAGTTTAAGGTGTTTACCCATACCATAGTGCCAAGGGTTTACCCATACCATAATGCCAAGGGTTTACCCATACCATAGTGCCAAGATTTTACCCATACCATAGTGCCAAGGGTTTACCCATACCATAGTGCCAAGGGTTTACTCATACCATAGTGCCAAGGTGTTTACCCATACCATAGTGCCAAGGGTTTACCCATACCATAGTGCCAAGGGTTTACCCATACCATAATGCCAAGGGTTTACCCATACCATAATGCCAAGGTGTTTACCCATACCATAATGCCAAGGGTTTACCCATACCATAGTGCCAAGGGTTTACCCATACCATAGTGCCAAGGATTACCCATACCATAGTGCCAAGGGTTTACCCATACCATAGTGCCAAGGGTTTACCCATATCATAATGCCAAGGGTTTACCCATACCATAGTGCCAAGGGTTTACCCATACCATAATGCCAAGGGTTTACCCATACCATAGTGCCAAGGTATTTACCCATACCATAGTGCCAAGGGTTTACCCATACCATAGTGCCAAGGGTTTACCCATACCATAATGCCAAGGATTACCCATACCATAGTGCCAAGGTGTTTACCCATACCATAGTGCCAAGGTGTTTACCCATACCATAGTGCCAAGGTATTTACCCATACCATAGTGCCAAGATGTTTACCCATACCATAGTGCCAAGGTGTTTACCCACACCATAGTGCCAAGGGTTTACCCATACCATAGTGCCAAAGTGTTTACCCATACCATAGTGCCAAGGGTTTACCCATACCATAGTGTCAAGGGTTTACCCATACCATAATGCCAAGGGTTTACCCATACCACAGTGGCAAGCGTTTACCCATACCACAGTGCCAAGGGTTTACCCATACCATAGTGCCAAGGGTTTATTATGAAATCAATCTGAAAATCGGAAAGAGCGTTAGAGTTGACGAGCTATTGTTCACGATGGTACCTATTCTTGTCATCAAAATAGAATTCAAGTCGTTATTTGATAGTCTACAAAAAGAAAGGTTGTGACTGTGAATGACTTACTGTCGTGGCATTAAACTAAATGAATCAAATAATTTAGTAATAACTAATTAACTAGATACAATTATGATTAATCATATTTTAATCACCATTGAAGGAATAAATAAATGAATCTATCCGTGTAATTATTATTTCCCTCCGCACCTCGCTCCATCAGTTCATCAGTCCATCCATTAATCAACTGGTACATCGAACCTTTTATCGACTGACCTTCAACTATTTTCTCTATAAATAATACATGTAAAATAGAAGCAGAAATAGGAAGACAATAATTTTCTGATTGTTTAGATTTTCGTAAGAAATATATAACAGAGTGAAAAACTACTATTGATTTCGAAAAAGATCGTTAAGAAATACAGCGAAGTAACAAAATGTCGAAAACCCTTTGTACATTTGTGTCGTGCTAAATCAGTCTATTACGGTCCAAAGCTGTGACGATACACAAACAAGTATGGAAGATATAATATGTTTTTCATGGCGAAATAATATATCGTATCGTCACCCCGTAACGTGATACACACGATTTATTTTAAATTATTGATACTTACAGGTGGCTTAAGTTAGTGGATTTGCAGACTGGTTTAACTCTTTATTTCGTTTTCATCGTCTCCCAAATTTTTCATATCGTGATTATTGTTCACCATTAAATAGTTGGAACGTTTATTTGAATCCTTGGAGATTAAGTGTTCAGTACTGTTTGCATCACGATACGTATAGTATCGTATCGGGACCTTTGTATCATGGTTCGTACCATATCGCGAAATCAGTAAAAAAGCTCTGGCAAGTTCAGTGTCTTTAGTGGTAAAGAATTAAATCGGTATTTCTCGAAAATCTAACATACAGTATGTATGTATGTATGTATGTATGTATGTATGTATGTATGTATGTATGTATGTATGTATGTATGTATGTATGTATGTATGTATACATCGAGCTAACAAGAATCAAATAAAAATATTTACATCGAAAAACATATGACATATGTTTTATAATAAAACAAAGTTTCTTGTTTCCATACCAGTCTATATAAATTTTGCCAATACATTAATTAATCCAGTCGATGTATTTATTTATCAATGCAATTTGTAATGTGTCTAATGTGGAATTAATGTGGTGATATTTTGATAATTAATTTCTATATTGACTCAGAGCATGAGTCCCAGGTAAAATTGACATTCATCTTCAATTTGGTTCAGATTACAAAGTTTACAGATTCTTTGATTTCTATATATGTTTACCAACCTTACATACTTAATTGTAAGTTAATAAGATACGCATCTAAATCTGGTCAGGACCCTCTGTATTGTTCCAACTAAATACAAGTTAAATGTTTCTCAAAATTTTAGCTCAGTTTTGAATACTCTATACACGAATATCGATGAAACCTCTAAATCAGAAAACAAAGTTTGAATATATTGATTTTGTACTCATCTAATCATCGTTTCTAATGGCCCTTTTACTTCATCGTTATTTTTTTATACTTTAGAAAAAGATTTGATAGCCACAAATCGTCTCGCATATTTGTCTCGCATTGTCATAAACGAGACAATTACTAATATCCAAGAAACCAGACCATCCATGGCTGGTGGAGCTTAAGATTTAAAAGTAAGGGTTGCAATAGGACCATGAAAAAAATTACAACCGAACTGGTAGGGTAGCTCACGACCCAAAACCAAATGTAAGAACGCGGCCACACCTGTAATCCCGAGAATAAATACGTATGTGTTAAGTGTAGTGATTGTGTGCAATGTTTACATATATTTAGTAGTAGTAGTAGTAATAATAATAATAATAATAATAATAATAATAATAATAATAATAATAATAATAATAATAATGATAATGATAATAATATATTAGAAGTATGTCACAAAGTATTCTTATGTAGGATTAAAGATCACACTATTATAGAAAGAGTCGAATATTGTGTCTTTGTGAGAAAATAATAACTGCAACGGGCAGGCTAAATTTTGCCGTTAAGGTCAAATACACCGCAGGTTTTGGGTTGCAAAATCCAGTATTTTTCCTTTCGAGTGCGCTTTGAGTCGGTCCATTCTGGGTTGGACTCGATTGGCAGGACCTGAAAGATTCGAGATAATATATTTAGTTTGTTTTTGGTGTTTTACCGTAAAATTACGACACAAGAACACATGAACGTAATTTAGTGCCAAGGCAATTCGAGTAAAGTGCCTTGCCCAGGGACGCACAACCGTAGCCGACTAAGGATGATCCAGTGGTAGGATTCGAACCCGAACACTTCTTGTCGCAAGTCCAGCACGCTATCAGCTAAGCCACACACAGACACGTGTGTATATGTGTGTGTGTGTATATATATATATATACTGGTTCGAAATTTTCACTACATTTTTTTTCTTTGATGTACATCTTTCTGAAAAATCGATATATAGTTTTATTAAATGTAATTTAATTTCAGTTTTGTGCTAAGAAACTTAAAATTTTAAATATTCAGATTTAATTGACAAAATAAGGGAGTACTATCAATTACTGTGTGTATAGTTACTCTTTTGGCATAAGTTTTTTACTTAACTGTTGGTGCCTGTACTACTAACTGTTTCTTGCCTAGTCGGATTTTGTCGATTTGTACAAAACATCTTTTAGTGTCCTTCGTTTAAATAGCCCTTAATGTGAATAAGAATATTTATTTGAATTTTTGTTTAAAACCTTGTTAGGAAAGAAGCATAATTTAGAATTTTAATTATAACTTGCACGTATAGTTTGGACAAGTTTGGCTTCAATTTATCATTCGGTTGACACCTTGAATCGTTTATGTACTGGCAGAATTTTGTAATTCATCAAGTTTTTATGATTTATTTTGGAAAAATAAACTCTTTTTTTTCAGGAAGAAGTTTTTTCTTTTCTTTTCTAAAATTTGTGTATCCAATGATTTCCATGTTATTATTTTATGTTACGTTCAATCCTGGCATAAATTTGTATAATCTTAATAAAATTACAATTAGAGATACGACTCAAGCCTACACGTACAATGTATAAGCTTTTTGGTATAAGTCATACATACATACATACATACATACATACATACATACATACATACATACATACATACATACATACATACATACATACATACATACATACATACATACATACATAGATAGGTCCTACATTTTATCTTCAGATATTGAACATTCTCGATAGAATGATCATATAACCTTAATTCTGTTTGTTCATCCATTTCTTTACAAAGCATACTCGATAATTCGCCTTTTTAACCCGACATTTCATATAATAAGGAGGTGACGGAAGACATTTATTGGACCCGCACAACCAGTCAGCAATTATATGCCAGCTGCCAGTTTATATTATAAATTACGAGTGAGACTACAGGAATACAATCAGAACACTTTGTGACTATTGTACAAAATTCCATTTCGTACATATCTCCATGAAATGATACAGCGTAAAAGTGGAAATAGTCGGTAAATGGCGGACAGCTAAGTCACAGGTTAAAGTACGCTAGGCAAAATAGAGCCATGTCAAAACCAGTATGATATCTTTATGGAATTACTTGCACAAGCTTAGTAAAAGGAAGTTCTCTAGTGAGTTCATGCTCGAAAAAAGAAACCTTGCAATGTTTCGGCCAACAATAAGTCGAATAACCCATAATGAAGGCTATGATGGTGATTTGCAAATGACGTCATTTGGTAAACAAGGTACATGCACATGCAATATCGACTACTGTAGTGTTTCCAAGGTGTGCTTTTTCCGATCATTGGCGAAAAGGCCTGAGCGTGTTCCGATTGATATAATACTGTATCTTCCATAGCGCCGTTCGTAACTTAGCCTTCTTTATCCCAAGAATGAATAACCTTAGGTGTTCTTCCTGGACAAAGGCTCAATAACACCATGGAAAGCTGACCCATACTCTTCGTCATTTTAGTGGCCGATAGATTATGGGCCAAACTTATGCTTAACATGTGTTAGACAGGTTCCTTGTCCATTGTTATGTCCAGTGTAAATATGAGACAAGGAAGTTTCCTTTTTCATAGGATGTGGACGCGAAGTACAAATGAATGGGTTTATAGCCAGTCGATCAAGTAATAAAGACCCATCTAAAGTTATAGGACGTTAATTAAATCAATGTAGGTATAAAGCGGACATGCATATTTTTAAAGAATCGTTCAATTACGGAGAATTTCTTTGAATTATTAATCTCTATTGATGAGTACCTATTCTCGACGTAGTGACTATTAACGTCATATAGGTTATTTCCCTTTTCATCGAGGAGTTACCTTCCCACTGTAGATATTTTGATAACAATGCATAGTAAAACATATGAAGTCTTTATTATTTTTAGCCGATAATAATCATAAAGAAAAAAAAAAAACAAGTGGAAAAAAAATCCCACTACATGGTTGTATTTTTTTATTTTTTTTTAATAAAACATAATTTTAGATTCATTAACTGAAAACTATTTATTTCCAATTTGTTTAAACTCATAATAGTGCTCATTCAGTATTATATATTGTATATACTCGAAAGTAATTCCTACAGACGTACATGACGAGATTCGTCGCACACGTCTATAATTCAAATTCAGTCAGTAATTCCTACTATCAGACGTACATGACGAGATTCGTCGCACACGTCTATAATTCAAATTCAGTCAGTAATTCCTACCAGAAAGGAACGTGAAACGTGACTTATACCATACACAGGGATAGGGAATTTGGTTCAATCAAAATAATAAATGATATTGAGTGTGTAAATGAATGACTACGAAGTATAGCTGCTGCCATGAACTCTTGTTTCTGGTTGAAAGGATATAGGTCTTCAATAGGCGACCAAAAAAAAAATATGAAAGGGTCTTCAATAGGCGACCAAAAAAAAAATATGAAAGCAGTGGATCGCGTCAGACTGTTTAGTTAACTCCTTCGCCAAATACCGCCTTGCTTAGTAAACTCAGTTTTTATAGGCCCGGTGAAACGTGTTAATATTTTAAAACGGCAATTAACTCTTAATCTTATAATATTGTGAAAAGTATATGTCTGTAACCTAGAACTTATTGTAACTTCTTATATTTTTAACTTTATACGCATGTGTACTTCTTTTTTTTAAAGGATCACATGCAAACTTGAACATTAAATAAAGTTTCGGAAAAATATTACCGTCATTAGGTTCCAGATCAAGTGTCTCCTTTTTCATGCAAATTATTTCCATATTGGTCAATATCAACTATGAAGAAAATAAAATGCTCCAACTGAGATATAAAATGCCATTAATTAGTATTGATTGGAGAAAATATTAGTGTAAGGAGCTGTATTCTCAAAGAAAAGAAAATCTTCTCATTTATTATATACCTTTCAATTTTTGTACTCAAGAAAGAACCAGAATTGCATGGTCATTTCCTAGAAATTAGGAAGATGATACTCACATTTCTGATTCCGTATCACTATGCAACGTTTCCTGGTTACAAAATCAGCGTCCCTCTAATGTGCAAAGCGTGAATAACCATGTCGTAGCCTCACGTGACATGCAAAAGAAAATGAGTAATAGTCTCTGTAACAAATCTGTAGTATCAAGTTCTAACAATTTATCCAATCCCTATGTAAATAACTGTCAAAAAAATGCTGTAATTTCCTTGCCAAGTCCCCATAGGAGCACACACAATGTTCCGCTAGAAACAGTTAAACCACTATCAGCATGGCCTCGAAGAGACACTTTCAGAATCAGTCGTCCGTGATTGAAAATTTGACAACTGCATGATAACTACAAATCACATATAAGGATCTGCTGTCCCCATACATCGAAGAATTCGTCTTATTGACATTGATAGCAGTGAAAACGGGTGACTGTTGCTTCGTGCGCTTCATTCATACTGATATTCATGCGCATATCAGCTGATACAAATGTAATTCGGTTTATGATTTAAGATGAAGTTCGTATTAAAAAGGTTGAAATCTTAAGCAACTGGATCACATCTTTTTGTCAGCATCAGAAAATTCGTATCATGTCGAGACTTTGCGTATAAAAGTATAGTACAATATTTAAAAGTATAGTACAATATTTTACACTTTTATCATATATATATATTTGTATGATTAATAAAAGCAATGTGGTGGAGACCATGCAGTGTACGGACCATAAATGTTTGTAAGGTCAAATTCCAGTAAACCTCCTTTATGAGAAATTATGTACAAAATATCACCTTTTTCTCAAAGTATTGTAATTCTTTGCATATTTTATAGCATTACGAATAAACTGTTAATAATGCTTAAGACTCTGACATATAATTAAATTGTCTTGTTACCACTTCCATGAATTTGCTAATCTTTTGAAAATATTGTAAAACACTGGGATTTTGGTTCTGTGAATTTTGTTATGGACAATTACAGAATTTTTCTCTTCAGAAAGCAAGGCATTAAATTAAAAGCAATCATCTTGAGCTGTTTTATTCAATAGAGAAAAAAGAATTCTAATTGTCTAAAATATTAGTCATTATGTCAGTTGGAAGGTGCAGTCTTCTGCATGGCAGTCTTAGTGTTGATTGTGTTTTTAAGCACGACGGAATTAAAGAAAACATAATTCTTAGTTTAGCATAGTGCTTGCCCTTTTTCAACTGTAGAATATTCTTTGGGAAATCCATATTTTAGGATTGTTCTCCCCGTCAACCTTCAAAGCATTAACTTCACTCATCAATTAAAGCTGATGGAAGATTTAGCACTTTGGAGGATAAAAGATTTAAATTTCCTTAATTGATTGACACCATGCTAAATGGCCTCCATTCGTCTTGATTTTAAGATAATCAACCATTCATTGAACAACGGCGGTTGTAGATAAAAGTGGTAAATTAGAAATGGTTTTAAGATCAACATTAGTTTTGTATTCTAAATCTGGTCAATTGTATATCAAGTATATTAGTGTTAATTTGAAGAACTACTGGAATAAGAATACAAGACATAAAGTTCACAATAAAGGAATCAATCCATGCAATAATCCTGCAGATGGCGTATTTGCACCATGGGTCTAGTGATTCTCTGTTTTGAGAAAATTCGCTCATGAGCACAGGCTTCTAAAACGTGAACAAATCGATAAATCCATCAGTACACTTTCGCTACATACAAACAGGCAAGAGCGAGGTTATTAGTTTTACTGCATCAGTTCGTCTTGGACCTGTTCCGTTATCCATTGTTGAAATGGAAATATGCAAGAAACTATTTTCTGCAAATCTGCTGTCAATTAAAGATGAAAACGAAGACGTTACTTTGACTTAAAAACATATTTTCACTGCCAGGACATAAAGATAGTTTCTCACGATGCTAACAGATGTGTTGTCATTAATGCCAAAAAAACTGTGAATCTACTGATATAACATTTACAGCCGCACTTTCGATCCATATGCTATTCTTCCAGGCGAAAATAAAACTGAGGTCAATCATCGATATCTTGATTAATTGCACAACTCAATCCTGACAGATCACGAAATAACACAATCATTTCAATATCTTGATTATTTGTACAACTCAAGACTGACAGATCACGAAATAACACAATTATCAATATCTTGATTATTTGCACAGCTCAGTACTGACAGATCGCGAAATAAAACAATCATTTCAATATCTTGATTATTTGTACAACTCAAGACTGACAGATCACGAAATAACACAATTATCAATATCTTGATTATTTGCACAGCTCAGTACTGACAGATCGCGAAATAACACAATCATTTCAATATATTGATTATTTGCACAAGTCAATACTGACATATCACGAAATAAAACAATCATCAATATATTGATTATTTGCACAACTAAATGCTGACAGATCACGACATTACACAATCATTTCAATGTCATTGAAACAAAATGGTTTACAGAATATTTACTTCAAACATCATCATAAAAAGTACATACAATATCACATCAAGAGATACAGAGGACTGAGCAACAAAATTAAGCTTATTTAATTGAGCAGCAATATTAAGCGTATTTCGGGTTCTCTCCTCATTAACAATAATCTTTATATGCTATTTGCATATAAACTGCGTTGATGTTATTGAGAAAGCAGGATTGCCAATCATCTAGCTATTAATATGTTCTTTAGTGTGAGCAATGATTGTATGATACTACTAATTTTGCGAATGAACGAATAATCTATCTATCTATCAATAGGGGGATTTCATCAGCGTAATTTTTCATAAAATTAAAATATCTCTAGTTTTGAACAAAAATCAGGAGTGAAAGTTTAGAAAATCTGAGACACCTGAACATACATACATACATACATACATACATACATACATACATACATACATACATACATACATACATACATACATACATACATACATATACATACATACATACATACATACATACATACATACATACATACATACATACATACATACATACATACATACATACATACATATAGTCTCTGCAATCATTATAATTTCACTGTCTCACTTACGTACTCTTACTCATTGAATATCCAGTTACCGAGGTAGTTTCCACACTTTTCCATACTTTCTTCTTGGATTCGATTTTGTTTTTTAAACCAAGCAGCTTCTGCACCAAAGAATTTAATTTCATGTTTTGGGCAGTAATGGTTGGCTCTTTTTTGGGAGTAATGGTTGGCTCTTTTGACAAACGGAGCAGCATCGACAGTAAGTGGTCATGTTATTATTGAAAACAATAATGGTTGCGAAAAAGCTACACAAGTAGTTATGGGGGACGATACAGACTATGATGGAAATTTAACATTCCGTTTGGGCCACTATAGATTCAAATGGGAAATTAACATTTTTGTCAAAAACAAGGGTACAGGTTATACCTTTGGCATAATGTGTATGTGTGGCATGACTCGTTGTTATTGTTACCGAGAGTAAGAAGAGAGAGAGAAATAATAATCACAAAAGACCATGTTTAAAACAAAATCAACATTTTAATAGTCCCTGTTCAGCTTACTGGTTTACTTCTAAATAATGAAGCGTACAATGCATAAGTTGCAACTGGGGAAAATGAATGGAGAAAACAATGAACAATGTGTACAAACGTTAACGAGTGAATATATTTACAGTGTTCACGAAGTTGGTTAGTGAAATGTGACTTCCAGTGCTCCATTTGTTTCAGAGAAACACACAATAACACATACAAAAGGGAGGTAGGGTATAATATTAGCTTCATAGAAACACGCAATAACACATACAAGAGGAGGTATGGTATGATATTAGTTTCACAGAAACACCCAATAACACATACAAATGGGAGGTATGATATTAGTTTCATAGAAACACACAATTACACATACAAAAGGAGGTAGGGTATGATATTAGTTTCATAGAAACACACAATAATACATACAAGAGGAGGTAGGTATGATATTAGTTTCATAGAAACACACAATAACACATACAAATGGGAGGTAGGGTATGATATTAGTTTCATAGAAACACACAATAACACATACAAAAGTGAGGTAGGGTATGATATTAGTTTCATATAAACACACAATTACACATACAATAGGGGGGTAGGGTATGATATTAGTTTCATAGAAACATACAAAAATGGATATATGTTTTCATACAAACACACAATTGCACACACAAAATGAGAGAAGCGTATGACATTTTTTCATATAGACATACAAACACACAATCACACATACAAATAAGGCGTAGTATAAAATGTCATACCATTTTGCTTCATACAAACACACAATCACACTTATTATATACTCATTTTTTCTACATTAACTTTGCGCCGTCAGAATCGTGCAGTATTTCCCCATACTGCGCTGGTTCATACTGCACGACACGAGTGTCGACAAATAGTATCACGTGTTAGGAACTACTTTTTATTGTAAACAAACAATATACGCTCATGTAGCAGACACCGGAGATTTTGATTTATTAGATTTTGTCTGTGGATGAACTAAGCAAGCTGTTTGAGCCATTTTAAAGTTGAGATGATAAAGCTGACGATGTGGATGAGTTCATTGAGTCAATGTAAGTAAAATCAACAAGCAATTTATTTCTAGACAATTAACATGAAAATTCAAAAAGACACTTACAATATGGTGAAATAAAAGCCAAATAATCCAAAAATACTAAGTGTCCTGATCACAATAAAAAAAAATAGAATGTTCCAAATGAATTGTGCCAGTAGTCTTGACTGTCCTGATATGCCTGAATGATGTAATCCAGAATATCTTTGAATGAATTCACAAAAATCCCAAAGTCATCTATCAATCCAAAATGAGAATGAGCACTTTAGTTATTCCAATGAATATTTTAAATAAATAATTCCTCTCTCTGAATTTCCTCTGATTTTCACAACACAACTATAAACATCTGATTATTACAAATTATTCTTCATAGACTGACCATTAGAAAAAGAATGATAAATTTTTGACCCAAATTCCCTATATATAAACACAAGTCACCTGACATCATTTTCTAAACAATCATGTGCCTACATGACAAAAATCAGTAATTCTAGTGGAAAAACCAATCTAATCGTAACAACAACAACCCTGACGTCTAATTCTAAGTGAATAACTTGTTTACATCCTACAATCAAGGACAAAGTTAAAAATGTAGGACAAAAGTTAAATATGTAAACATTATACATAACAATATTTTGTCCACCTTATGATACCAAACTATCGATAGCAGAACAGAAACACTTGTGCAACTTGGTGTCAAAGTCAGTCCCTCCAGCTACATGTACATCGTACGGAATCGACCCAGCTAATGACTCCAGTCCACCACAACTAGAAGAGTAGAATTTAGCTGCACAACTAGAAGAGTAGAATTTAGCTGCATCGACAGAAAAACAAAATCCCTCCATTCCAGACCAGATGGGAAAGTTGTTCCAAGGCGCAGTCATTCACAATATGACTCTAATTTTCAATTTTATGTAGACCCAAATTAGATTTCTTCTTTAAACGAAAGGCTGAGCGCGCGGTACGCTACCAAGTTTAAACGTCGCTGGGCGGTGCTATGTGTGCATGAATACTGTTGTTATGTATTTGCTTAACTACGGTTGTGTATTTACTTTGGAATATAGCAGAAATTCGATTACTTTGTTGCTTGTAGTGTGTTCTCTTTATTATTCAGCCTTAGGTAGAAAAGCAAAACGAATATGTAACAAAAAGGTTGCTACATTTCTATGGGAAAATATGAACTCGCTTCTCCTGACGTCGTGCAGTATAGCTCAGAAACACTCGTTCATATTTTCCCATATAAATGCAGTAACCTATAAATATAATAGCGGGTAGGTTATGATATTTTCCATATAAACACACAATCACGCATACAAATGGGGGTGTAGAATAATATTTATTTATACCAATCATTTGTGCATGCAAACACACAATTACACATGCAAAAGGATTATGATATGATATTTATTTCATACCAAAACACAAGCACTCATACAAATTAGAGTACTGTTTATCCGTTTTTATTCAGATTATGAATCCTTCAAAATTATAATTTCCTAACCTTGAGGGTTAAACTTTTTTCATTTTAGTTGCAAAGTATTTATTCATACCAATTAGATTGTATATCTTTGATATCACGATCAGTACTGATGTTCAGTCCGTATTTCAGTGTCGAACACTAAACTATTTCCGTATTCCACACCATGTATTCCACTTCTTTTTATCACGTGAATATACTTGATTTACTGTTAATGAAAATTAGGTAACAAAGTCATGTCAACGGACGGGTGAAATTTATGAGATCATCCTTACATATAGCAAAATCTTTATAGAATGTCAGCAAAATTATTGAACATGGTTACACAATTAAAAATATGCATTGTTACCGTCTTTTAAAGATGAATTTTTGTCTGAGTCTTTGTAACCAGTGAGAGCAAACTTTTTCAACCAGAGGATGGGTCTTATTTTCATGTCTTCATATTAAAATTCGACTCATAAGTTATATTTGATCTCTACATTATATTCCTTTTGTCTCCATGATTTTGATTTACGGTGGCTGATATAGGGCATAATTGCCTTTCATATAATTCAGTTTTGGTTCGAGGCGAAAATGGTTTAATTTTGTTCAGGAAATAGCAGAAATAATTTTCATTGCGGCGAAAGAAAAACTCTAAGAGTGGAAAATAAATTTATTTTAGATTTTTTCTCCCATAATTTATTCTCGCTAAAATCAGTTCCATTAGCAGCTAAGAATGCAGTTTTCTTTGTACAGAAAATAATTTATTGGCGCTGATAGTATTGTCATTTAAGCCTAAAATGCAATTATCTCCGAAGTTAATTGTTTTCCTTGAGGAATTTTTTTAATGTGCTAAAAATAAATACAAAACAATTTTATTTCTAAAGAAAATAATTTAATTTCTGACCGAACTTAATTTTATTTTTTGCACAAATAATTTACTTAGCACCCATAATAAATTTAATTTGTTAATTAAATTTTTCTGAGCGCGACTAAAATCGGTTTGAAATTGCGCAGTTGTTATGCTCTACTAAACTCAAGAACATGCAGACAAATATTTGTCACATATAACAAATTTTAACCCATTTATAATCCCCAAATTAAATTAATTGACATATTTGACAGTGTTTTTAATTAGTTATCATAAATCATTTGTTGCTCACGACATAATTTAAACAAGTGAGGCGTGTAACTACTTAATTCAGAAATGAAAGTTCACTATTCCTCTTCGTATTTACTACTGAATAAGAACTTGGTCGTTTTAAATTGTTCAAAGTGCAGGTTATTACGAAATACAGCTTCAAAGCAATTAAACGATCAATTTCAACAAGTTTGGCATGAGTCTTTTAAACGTCAGATTTATAGATCATTTAAAGAATCACTCGGATTTGAACTGTTCCTTCTTCATATGCCATTTAAATTCAGACGTGAAGTAATTACATTACGTACGTCAAAAAATAAATTAATCTTTGAAACAGGGAGATAGGAAGGAAATTAAAGAATATGCCTTTTTTGTTCAATATCGCTTGGAGCAAAAAGTAAAAAACAAAAAAGCACTTACAAGTTTTAATGCTGAAATATCTATTCAGTATACAGTTGTATTCTTACAGTGAAATATATCTATTCAGTATACAGTTATATTCTTACAGTGAATATCTATTCAGTATACAGTTATATTCTTACAGTGAAATATATCTATTCAGTATACAGTTGTATTCCTACAGTGAAATATATCTATTCAGTATACAGTTGAATTCTTATCGTGAAATATCTATTCAGTATACAGTTGTATTCTTAAAGTGAAATATCTATTCAGTATACAGTTGTATTCTTATCGTGAAATATTTATTCAGTATACAGTTGTATTCTTACAGTGAAATAAATCTATTCCGTATTCAGTTGTGATTTTACAGCTAATCGGAAGAGCACTGGAACTTGCTATAAAGCATTTAATAGAAAAACAAAACAACACAAATACAAACTCAAGCTTGAAATTAATTCATATCTTAATAATTGTCATCACATACATCACGATGACAAGAAATAATAATAAAAATAAGACAATGATGTTGATGACTATTATTATTATCATTATTTTATTATTATTACTATTATTATTATTATTATTATTATTATTTATGCGTGAAAATTACGTCCATTTTCGGGTTTTTGCCTAAAAGGGAGAAAAAAGGAGGGTTTTTCTCATGTTAGGTGTAAACATTTTCCGATACTCGTATATGTACCAAACAGTTATTACATGAGTACTGTAATAACGTCAGAAGCGCTGACTGGTGAGATTTTTGTTTCAACTTTTAGATATGATTGTCCCCCTAAATATGCACAATTTGCAAGAAGCAGACTGTTGCCTTACAATAGTTTGTGACTGACACGAGTGTCAGAAATCTAGAACTTGATTAGTTTTTATCAATACTGTAAAGAAAATACATCAATCGTTGAGTTGATAAAATTACATGTATTTGTCCGTAATACATTACAGGTGCATGTGTTGCTTCCAAGGTTGTATGTGAGACCCTGTTTCACATACGCAATGTAAATACTTTTAATTTATATACAACAGGGTGTTCTCGAGGCAAGAGCGTGCTGATGTCGAATTCATCAAAAGCACATTTGAGCAGACGACACATTGTTAATGAATTTCAGTCTTGGGGTTGTCTTTATCTGTTGCTTTCATAATCGTGTTATAATTTTTAAATGGTGTGCTAATTTGTATGTTTGGCAGCAAGAGAAACATTGTATGTGATCAGTTTATTAAACAACCAACTCAAGAATGCCGTCGCATGTAAGAAATTTTGTATGGAAGAAAACTAATCCTCAGTCTTCGTAATTTTTCGCTTCCATTCTGATATTTATTTTTATTTATTTATTTATCAGTGAAAAGATCTCTTTATGCTACTCTCAAGTCAAAGTTGATTTTCAATTTTAAAGTATCAACATGGTTAAATGAAATGAATGATTAAGTTAAAATTTGTAGCAATGCATTGTTCAATTTACCGAGAGCACATACAAGTAAATTGTATTCATGCATCTGGGAAATACATTTTATAAAGTGGTTTACAAAAAACCATGTGCAAAATGTTCTTTGCATATTCCAAATTCATGTTTTATCCCTCATTTTTCTAACAAGTTTACTTAAAAGTCAAACTGAGTTATACCAATGCACTTGAGGAAAAAAAGATACTTTAAATTAGCCTGATGCAATCTGTTTGAAACGTCGGAATATCTCTGAAATTACAGTAAATTGCAGTCCATTTCATTTCCATAGCTGACGGTTTCATTCCATTATCTGATATTCATTTGAAGAAATGAATTTAGGGATTCTACGCAAAAGTGGCGATGCTTGATTATTTTCGTTCTTTAAATGACGAAGTTTGAGGTGTTTACCCATACCAAAAGTGTCAATAGCTCATTAAACAATCAATCTGAAAATAAAAAAGAACCTTTAAGTTGATGAGCTATTGTTGTCGATAGGGGCCTTTTCACGAAAAAATGGATGTTATTTGATATTTTATGACAAAGGCTCACAAAGAATTGCACAATAAAAAAGTTTTTTGAGAATTAATAGATACTGAATGCTATGACACCATTCTAATGAATCAGCTAACCTAATGAATAACTATTTGACTAGATAATTAATCTATCCATGTAATTATTATTTCCCTCCGCACCTCCCTCCATCAGTTCATCAATCCATCCATTAATCAATTAATAGACCGAACCTTCTATGGACTGACCTATCAAACTATTTTCTCTATAAAATAATACATGCAAAATAGCAATAGAAATAGGAAGTCAATAATTTTTTGTATTGATTTTCGTTACAAAAATATAAAAGGGAAAGAAACTATTATAGTTTTTCCAGGGAACGTTAAGCAATACAACAAAGTAAGAAATGTGGAAAATCATTTGCGAATTTGCTCAATGCTAAATTAGACTATCACGGTCAAGGGCTGTGACGATACATAAATACATATCGACAACGTCAGTTTTTTTATGGCGGTACAATATATTGTATTGTATCTCCACCACCGTAACGCGATACGCACGATTTTATTTTCAATTATTGACACTTACATGCAGTTTAAGTTGCAGAGCTAATTAACTCTTTATTTCGTTTTGAGATTTGATACCAAAAACCATCTTGCATACTTGTCTAGCATTATCTTACACGAAAGAACTAATATTACTAATAATCAAAGAACCAGACCATCCTTGGCTGCTGGTGCTCAAGACTTCAAAGGCGTAGTTTGCAATTGGAAAATGCTACAAATCGTTTCCCGACGTTTCATGCTAAACAAGCTCTTCGTCAGGGGCAGCTTACATCCATAAAGCAAACAATTAAACACGAAAGTCAAGAGGCTCATCATTATTGACATTGGATTCTCCAGCATCGTCGCTAAACTTTTCCTTGAGTCTCATTCTCCGTGCAAAACTCGCGAAGTCTTCTTTCAATTCCAGTTCATTGTACGTTTTGGGCCAGGGACAAAAGTTGAGGCCCTTGGAGAGAAGACTTATGTCAGAGTAAGACAACTTAACCAATGACATGTTTATGACAGTATTGACATTCCAGTTTGCTGAAAGCTTTTTTCATGCTAAACTTTCTATCCTTGTTTTTTATTCGTTCCTTTCATGAAGAAACAACGTTTGAGATTTCTTTGCTGTTGTTTGTCCGAAAGTTGCCAATATAAGTTCGTTAGAACTGTTTTTAAGTTTTCCTATGTAGTCATTAAATGTGTTTGGATCACAGTGTCTTCTGAGAAGTTCAATTTGAAACTTAATGCATGGTTCCAAATCTCGTGTTTGATGTAGAGATTTAGCTTTCATGATTTCTAGAAGCTTGAGAGAAGTGAAATGAAGAATAGAGTTCCATCTGTTGATAAAGATGTGGGGGCTTCCACCGCAGAAAGGGGAGAACGTGCATTTTCAAACCTAATGGGACAGTTTTGTTTTCCAAATAGGTTACATAACTAGCCAAATGATGTTCCGCCCTGATTGTCTTTTTGCTACGAGATCTCAGATTGTAGAAAAGAGTCTGAGTGTCCATGCTGAAGAGGGCGAATACGACAAAGGAAACTACGACTCAAACGAGAACCACGACACGAAAGAGTAAACAGACATAAAAGCTAAATCTTAGAACAAGGGAGGTCGGATTATCTCAAGAGGAAACTTCTTCCAGATCATGCAGGTTGTGACATAAAAAGTAGCTTTATTGAAGACACCAATACAACCAACGGCCTAACCCTTGAATGGCGCCAGATTCCCAAAGTCTTCGTTTAAGAAGGCAAGGGAATGCAAACTAATAACAAAATTAATATCTACTGACATAGAAACTAATAACCGCGCAAATACAAAACAGTTTCCCAACGTTTTGAGCTAAACACACTCTTCGTCAGGGGAAGAAACAACTTACATCCACAAAACAAACACTTAACACAAAAGCCAAAGATAAATTCTTGACTCCTACATATTTGAATGACAGGGGCAAATCTACAAACAAGAGATAAAAGAATAGAAGAAAGAAAGAAGAAAATATTGAAAAATGGTTTAAAAACGGGGAAACTACGTGTCTATTTTTGGCTGACGTCAGGCTAATAAAGTTGTATAGCAAAAGCAAAGAAGTGATTATAGTGCCTATCTCACAGAGAACCAAAATGCTTTGACCTTCTTCCAGGCTGTGGACTTATAACGGAAATCACGTGTGGTGATAAATCAACGCCCTCTGCAAAATTTAGGATATCCCTTCCGGTCAGTGGTCAAGGCTTTGAGAGCTATGCATTCATCAGTAAGGTAACGTATTAAATATAATGAACAAATGTCCAAATCTTTTGAATATTGGTGTGAAGTAATGTGGTCATTTATCTCCTTTGTTATTTATATTATTTATTAATGACATTATTCAAAATATCAATGCTGACCTTGAGGGTGTGATAACGATAAATGAACTGAAACTGAGTATTTTTTCCTGTATGATGCTGTACTACTTGCTAAATCAAAAGATGCTCTACAATCAATCTTAAATGATTTGAAAGATTACTGTGACAAATTCTTTTAAAAGTGAATACCGATAAGACCAAAATAATGATCTTTGAAAAAGTAAGGCATTTAACCGCTTTTTTATAATATGGGGATCAAAATTACTCAAGATCGTCAATTCTGTGAAACATCTTCGAAATATGTGGGGTTTTTTTTTCATGAACACAAAATCTTTAAATGGTTCATTATCTATGGAAAAGTTGTATAATATTTTATATGATGTGTCTCGACCAATCACAGAAAAATCTAATTTATTTGATTCCATCGTAGTTTTAGTAATTCATTGCGTGATTTCACCAGACAAAGCATGTAGCAAATGTGCATTTGAAGTTGGGTAGAATATCTTGAAAGTTAAGAAATGTACAAATGTGAATGCATTATATGGAGAGTTTGGTTGGGTACCATTTCATATAATGCAAATAAATACGAATAGTAACATTTTGGCCAGGGATTTTGAGATAAATTTAATGTTGAGAAATGATGTTGATTCTGGTGTAAGTTAAAATGGTGAAAAATGGGCTTACCAAATCAAAAGTATACTGGGTGAATTAGGACTGTCATATTTTTTGCTGAATCCGTGTAATGTTGTGATGGTCCATAGTCTAAATTAAAGTTTATATGACCAGTTTATATAATCATGTAGGGAGTTACTAACCGCATCTCGTAAATTGACCTATTATGTTATGTATACAATAACTTTGAGTTGGAACCATACCTGAATACAATTACAAATGACAAATTTAGAATAGCTCTTACTCAGTTTAGAACAGTATCACATAATCTTGCTGTAGAACTAATCGTTATAGTAACATGTCCATAGAAAGAGGTTTTGTGTATTGTGTAATCAAAATATGTTTAAAACATAGTATCACTTCCTCCTTGTGTATCCTTGCATCTTGACATTCGAAACAAAATATTTACCTAGACTCTTTTGCTTTTGTCCTACATTACGCAAATTTGAATCTCATGTCATCCCAGTCAAACGATACAATTATTAGACCAGATAAATACATTTATTTTTCAATCAAATTAAGAGATACCATAATGTCTTAATCACTTCAGTCTTTTTTATGCTCCTTGATAAAAAAAAGTTTGTAGACATATCAATACCATGCAAATATATTTATTGTATAAGCACATTATGCTAACACTGTTCACATTAAGGCTATAACCTTGTGTATGTTTAAAACTGAATGAACTATAATGTAGTCTGTCTTATAAATAAACGAGGTATTTCAAGTGCTAAATAAAAGCTAAAAATGCCGTCGTCATAGGCTGTCCTGATTTATACCTGATGGTTGTCTTGTTAAAAAATTAGGGGTAAAAACAAAAAATGTCCCCCCCCCCCCTCCACACGCACGCGCAACTCCTGGATTCGTAGCTATATTAGGCAATCATTTCACTCTGAATCTTAGTATAAGAACCTTGTTATGGCATCATTGAGTACACTATTGCCTGGGGCAACTATCTCGTGATAGCAGTTAACAATACTGAGAAACGTCCTTCATAAGATGGCTGTGCGTGTGAAAACTGATACCCTATATTTGTAATATGATTAGAAGCGTTAAGTAGATTTTCATCCCCAAGATAAAAGAAGTACTGATTCGGAAGTCATTAAATCAAAGTGGATAAAAGCCGTAGGCTGGACGAATAAAAGAATATGTGCACGACTACTACTTATACTACTACTAAATAATATAAAACAGTTTATTCTTGCTAAATGAGTTGAGGAATGATTCTTTCAGAGTTACGTTAATGCACGCGTGTATGTCTGACGAATATTACATTCACGACATGTTCGAGAAGTTTGTTTCTGGGCATACATAAAACCCATTATTATATACTCATTTTTTCTCCATTAATTTGCATTGTCAGAATCGTGCAGTATTTCTCCATACTGCACGGCTTCATACTGCACAACACGTGTGCCTAAAAATAGTATCGCTTGTTAGGAACTACTTTTTATTGTAAACGTAAATAAACAATGTACGCTCACGTAGCAGACACCGGAGCTTTTGCTTTATTTGATTTGTCTGTGGATGAACAAAGCAAGCTGTTTGAGCCATTTGAAAGTAGAGAAGATAAAGCTGACGTTGTGGATGAGCTCATTAAGTCACAAAAGAAACTTTCAACCAAGCAAGCGACTGAACGTGATATCTGCAATGTCCAGCGATGGCTTTATGACAATAAACGTGAGACATGCAGTATTGAAAATATAATTCTGATCATTTAAACACTTACTTAGCTTATGGTTCAGGCTATGAACCGTGCTCTCTTGAGTCTATAAGAAATAGCATAGAAAGGTATCTTAAGGCCAAAGGATATTCCGTGTCTCTCAGAGACCGCCCATTTTACATGTAAGTCCAACAGCAGGAAGTTCGAAAACAATTACAAGTAAAGTAGGTGGGTTTGGGTATAAAAACAAGTGCCTCGGAGCCAATAAGCCAAGATATCGAAGAAGCCTTATTTTCCGCTGGCGAAATGGGCTCTCACACCTCCAGCAGCTTTGCAATTTTCCAGTTTAAATTTTTTGAGAAAATGTTTGGATTTATAGTACAAGTCATATAGGTCATGTAGCTGGTGTCCCTCCAACAAAGATCATGCAAGTGACGGTACATAAAAATACGTTATCTATAGCTGGTAATAAGAATGGTAATAAATGTACTTACCTTTCTGCATCTTTAATTTCTTAAAAATGTACTTTCTTATCCACGGTGCGAAACTGCACTGCAATCTATAGACTACATTTCCAAGAGAAATCACATTCCAAAGGAGAATTTACTGCACTCCAAAATGAAATGAATTTGATATTCCCTAACAAAAAATATTTAATCCTGCATCTTCTTAAGAATTTCAATTAAAAGAATTTCATATTTTGTCCACCTTATGATTCCAAACTATCAATGGTAGAACAGAAAACACACGTGCAACTTGCTGTCAAGACCAGTCCCTCCAGCTACGTGTACATCGTACGTAATCGACCCAGCAAATAACGCCAGCCCACCATAACTAAAAAAGCAGAATTTAGTTGGATCGACAGAAAAACAAAATCCCTTCGTTCCAGACCAGATAGGAAAGTTGTTCCAAGGCGCAGTCATTCACAATATGACTCTAAATTTCAATTTCAAGTAGACCAAAATGAGATTTCTTTTTGAAACGAATGACAGAGCGCGCGGTACGCTACCAAGTTCAAAGGTCGCTGGGCGGTACATGTGCGAATGAATACGGTTACTGTGTATTTCTTTAACAACGGTTGTGTATTTACTTTCGAATATAGCAGAAATTAAGTTACTTTGTTTCTTGTAGTGTGTCCCTTTATTATTCAGCCTTAGGTAGAAAAGCAAAACGAGTATATAATTAAGAGGTTACTACATCTGAATAGGAAAATATGAACTCGTTTTTTCTGAGTTATACTGCACTCCTAACGTCGTGTAGTATAGCTCAGAAAAACTCGTTCATATTTTCCCATACAAATGCAGTAATCTATAATAATTTTTTGAACAATTTACTTATCTAACAACAATGTTAAATGTGATTTGGAACTAGGCCTAAAAATATGTGATCCGAAAATGAAAAAAAGAGCTCGTACGTCTTATTTACTATAAAAAAAGATGGATAATGCAAATACAGTGTACAGATTGCATAGCCACGGTAACGGCATGGGAACTAATGCATGTTCTCAAGGTTTTGGGTGAGGCATGCCTTTTATGTTCGTCTATAATTTGGAATCCCTCTTATAAATCAGATTATATTACATATGCGCGAAAACAATATTATTTGCACTCATTTATTAATTCAATTGGTTTAGTTTCATTTTTGTGAACTTATTTTCGATGATTTGGAACATTATGGTTGAAAAACATTTATAGTTTAACTCTTCTCAGACATATCTGAGTTCGAAGTAGTTTGTCATACTTGAGAAAAGAGGTTTATAAGTTCGTCTTCAAAGAAATATCAGTTCGTCCGGCTGACTTTACAGAGGTGAAGGGAAATCCGATGAACCGATGACACAGTTAGACTTCTCAACTTCTCAGTTCTTTTGAGAGCCTTTTAAGCTGATCTACATGCCGGTATATTTGTCACTCTTAAATATCTCCTTTTTAGAAGTAAAAGTACTGAAATATGTGTATTTTGGCAGAGTTTCACTGAGTCTTTTCGGTTGCTCCATCGTTTCTGATGTTCATCTCCCAGTCCCCCCCCCCCCCACACACACACACACACTTTCCCTATGCGTACGTTTAATGCCATTGTTATTACATAGAAACTTGTCGATCTGCTTGTTTCTTTTTTGTTTTTTTGTGTTGTTTTTTTGTTGTTTTTTTTTTTACTTTTGCGGAATATTTTCATGCTTTTAAACTGTAAATGGTTAAATATCCTTAATTAGAAGTAACAATAAAGAGCAACTTAGTTACTCATTTAACGATCTAAGGATTTTAAGTTATACTTGGGGCAACATTTCTGATTAGTAACTTTATCCCAATTGATAATTTAAACGATTTTACTATTATATAGTAAGCTAAAAATAAAATAGATCGAAGTTTAATTGACCAAGTTACAGAACCTGAAAAACCTCAGAAAGAAAAACTTAAGTCCAAGCTGCCTATTTCTAGGGATCAACTTGCGCTAACAAACAGTGGCAATCATTTCAGGTTGCAAAACATATCTGTGAAATTAAAACGGAATTCGTAAAGTAGATATAACATTACAGAGGAGTTTTTAATTTTTTTAAATACTTTTTTAAAGTGGGTACAGGTTAGTATGGCAACAGCTTTAAGTGGTATGGGTATGGCACTTGTTTGCTTAGGACTTGTAGGAATAGCAACATGATTCAATATTCCTTATACTAGGGTTTGTTGCTAATACTTTGTAGGTACGATGGTATACAGTAAAGTTTAAAAACATGATGTGATTGTATCCTGTGGTATAATGAAGTTAAAAGGCATTTATGATATGGTTCGTTGTGCAATTAGCGAAAATGTTATTGATCATGCAGAGCAATAGACATATTAAATATCAGGAAAAGAGATGAAGACTTGAAAGTAATAGATTTTTACGCAATGAAAGTAATGTATTGTTTTTGAGTTATGTAAATGGATGGAGAAATATCATAAAGAGGTCCTTGTGATTTTGGTTTTGAACCAGGTGAAAAAGAGAACAAGCCGCTAGATCAATCAAGAAAATGAACGAAATTAAACAACAGCTGTAATTTAACTTTAGGTGCCCCTGTAAGATTAACTAATGCAGCTAATCGTATATTTGTACAAAGGAGTGTTGATGCACATATACATAAGACTGTAGAGGATAATGCTTGAAAAGAGATAAAATCATGGAGAGAAGAAGCGAACAGTAAATTAACAACCGTTGATCAGATTAAAAAAGAAAGAGTCTCTGAAATTCAAGAGTTACAAAAACAGATTGATGAGAACAAGAAAAATCTTTCAGATGCACAAGAGTTACTTAAACAGGGATACAATATTCTGTATAATTATAGAAGAATAGTAGAGACTGTACAAAAGAGCAGGAGAGATACCAAATATTCAACAATACTTGCAACCTACCGAGCAAAGAATAAACTCGGAGATATATGCATTAGAAAGGGATATGAAAACAGTAAACAATCTCAAGAAGAATGTACTAATTTAGAATCACAGTTAGAAAAGTTAAAGACAGGCTTAAATAATGCAATAAAACCAAGCAAACAAAAGATTAAGGTTAGTGATTTTAAAATGCTATAATAAAATTGGAAGATAAGATATCTAATAACACTAATACTTTATCGCAGCTGTGAAAAGAGAATGATTTAGCAGAAATTGTTAAAAATATAAATGATTACACAAAAAAGTGAGTATGAGTGAAACTATGATTTAAATTATGAGAACCGCCTACTATTTAAATATTACTGACTTAAGTGATAAACAAACTTGATAAATGATCAAACGTTACCAATTTTAAAAATGAACTTAATGCTATAATAGAACAGGTTCTAACAAATTCTAATGAATATACTGATCGGAAAATATTCCTAATAATGATGGTGTTGTACGAGAAAGTATTGAAGAATTGGGTAAAAGGATGAAACGATTAAGAAATGAAAACAATGCGGTTAATACTTAAGTATAGAAAAAACGAAGAATTTTAAAACCAATTAAACAAAGAAAATGGAGTAAGGAGTATTGCAATAAACACTACAATTGATTAATTGAAAATCAGATTCAGTGTATTCAATGAAAACCTAATACTTGATTATGTTTTACGTTATGATTATTGCATTTTATCAACATTTTTATATTCAAGTTGGTATTTGTAGTTTTGGGTATCATTTCGTAAAATATGAAAGAAGTCGTAATTTATTAACGGTTAAAAAAAGGTTTATTTGATATATTATCTAGTAACATAACACCACAATCAATGAATATTACATAAGCAGAAGAGCAAAGAGAAGACGGCAGCAGCAGCAGCTATGATTGGTGGATTTTTAAAACTCCTTAGCATTCACAGGAAGTAATTTTCTATTTCAATTATTTGATCCAACTGGAGCAAATGAAGAAAGTTTATGACATGATAAAAGCACTTAGGGAATTGCAAAAGAAAATTGATGCGTTTCATGAAAAAAGAGGAACAGTACTGCATAACCTGAACGAAAGATTAAGAGAACAAGTGTTTGGTTACACGGAATGTAAAGAATTTTGCTGAGACTTTTTCTCTTTATTCTTCTGTTCATCTTGACGCTGTTTTTAAACATTCCTAAACAACCTAAACTTAATGATTTTCACCACCCTTATGATCAACAGATGACTTTGAGTATTTAATTATTGGCATTGTAATGGAAGATAGTACTTATATTCGGTATATGTGACCTATTGACATTGTAATGGGAGATAGTACTTATATTCACTATGAGCAAAGCTATAGAGAATGAGCTTTATCTCACTAAATAAATGGCAACATAAGGAAAATATATCACTCCTAATAAACATCCACCTCATCATTGTATCACACCACTAGGTGTAGAACATCTTAATCCAACTCATCCTTGTATCACATACAATCTGAGTAATATCAAACCTGAACAACATTTGCAGGTGGAAATACCAAAATTAGGACCTAATATTATGATTGTACCGAATAGTTTTTTTGTTTCGTTCGATATAGCAGGTCATTTGAGATGTTATTAATTCAGTTGTAAACAATTTAAGAAGAATGCTTGGTAGAGATACAACCATTTATTATGATAGAGATACTATTTTGATACTAAATGATTACACTATTTTCATGATATTTAAAGATTTCTGGTTACCAACATCTGTGAGAACAAATTGAATAGAGCAGGAGCCCAGGAGCTAGTGAAATCCAAGCGCCTAGCTAGTGTCTAGATATCTGATGGAATGATCTTGGTTAAAGACCACTTGTTAACAATCCACCGCATCAATTCTCTTGAGGACCTGGCGAAACTTCTACCTGGTGTAGATTTCAATTCTCTTTTCGAAGAGCCTTCAGAGTCTAGTCTGTCTACCGCTGATGGAGATATAGCTCTCTAGTTCATGACCCAAGAAAGCCACAGTTCGTCTTAACCTATTTCCATTTTTGTTCTATTTCTACCTGCCCTTTTATAGGTTCGATACAATTCTCCTTCATTTTTTTTACTATTCTTGCCGACTAAGTTTGCTATTTTTGCCGATTCTGTATTTTGTTTACTGCAACATATTCCCTTTCGCCCTTGCACCCAAATGACATTATATTTTTAATTTTCACTCAGAATTGTATTACAGTACATTTTCAAAAGTTCTTCAGCACTTGAATTATTAATCTCACAGATTATGTCATTTTGCACACTACTAGAGAAGAAAGTTTATGAAATTACTGCTACAATATTTATATCTGTTACAAGTTTAACACCCGTGTACAAAGAAGTGGTTACTAAATGTTATCTCTAAGTAATCTTTATCGCGACATAACAAGAATGAGTAAATATCAGTATTTCTTTGCTAATTTATATAGAAATTGTTAGTTTATGCTTCGACAAATTATACATATTTTCTACATTGTTTCTACATTTTATAGTTTGAAAATATGTTTAATGAATTCTTCATTGCTCCCAGTCGCTGTCTATCTTACGAAATTCTTATTTTAAATTTTCTAGATATCAATTGATATTAGTATAGACCTATATTGAATAGAACGTATTCGCTAGCAATGTCTGCGACGATTTATGGTATAATTGTTTATATGTTAAGCAAGATTATATGGTAACTGAATTCACGTGGTAGCATAATTATGTAGCATTATTATTGGCTACCCACTTCTTCCCAATTGGTAATACCATATTTTCGTGCCATAAAAACCTTTGCATTTATCTTTGCATTACTTTTTTAAAAGACCCCTTTGAAACTCACAATACGATACCAATGATACATATTTTATATTACAACGCTATTATGCACATTCTGTAAACATTTAAGATATTCATACTTTGATCACAACATAACCACGAAAGACCTTTTTACTAGGCATGGTTTCTCATTTATTATTTTACTTGTCTTGCAACTTCTGTTTTTCCTCATCACCTATGAGAGTCATAGTTAGTCGTAACATAAGTAGGGTGTTATCCTATTACTACTTGTTCTTTTACATGTTTAATTACACCCTCTTTTTACTTCAGTTTACTGATTTTGTAATATTGCAACGACCTCTCGCCCTTACCTAAGACTGACAATTTTTTATTTTTCTCAGCGAAAATTCTTAGACATTTATGCTTTGTATTACTGTACACTTTTTAGCTTGTTACTGTACATTAATTGTTGATTCCTAATTTTTCAGATTATGACATTTGCACACTGCTAGAGAAGAATGTTTATAAATGTGTGCTATACATTTTTTTAATTGCCACAAGTTCAACACCCGTATAGACGTGGTTGACAAATATTATCTTTACGTAACTGTAGCCTTTACTTGAACTAAATTCTTATTCCTAATATCCATAGGTGATACTCGCCGTGTTGTCCTTATACATGTGAAAGAAGTGCTTCATTTCCAAAGGCGACAGGATATTGAACTAAATGCTTTAGAGTGCTTATGGATTTAACTTTGATTTAGACGGAATCTTGAACTAAATTCTTTAGAGTGCTTATGGATTGAACTTTAACTTAGACAGAGACAAATTCTGGTACGCTTATTCTATAGACAACCAAATGCAAATAACGCGATGATTCAATGATAGAAGACTCCATACACCTTGCTGTTGATACGGGGATAAGAGATATAATTGTAACAGGCGACTTTAACTTCAATATGCAACAACCTTGATAGATCTGTTACTTATAATGAAAAATTAAAGTTTAATTCTCAGCGGGGTTGGAGATCCTTTCTTACATCAAGATATTAGATATCAAGAACATAGATCAACTGGGCTGGAATGTTTTCCATTTATGGATACAATTTGTGTCCTGTCGACTAAGTATGACTTGAACCATAGTAAGGCTGTATCGCAAATGCCAAATACATGATGGAGACGGTGAAGTAATATATCATCGTCTATTGTGTCAAATGCTGCAGACAAGTCAAGGAGGATGAGGACTGTTATCCTTCCACTATCCAACGCAGAGAGAAGGTCGTTAACTACTTTTAGAAGGGCAGTTTCGGTACTGTGGCAAGGGCGATATGCAGACAGTAAATTGCTAAAAAGACTATTTAAATGCAGATACCAGTTGGGTCAGAGCAACTTTTTCTAAGATTGTTGATATGAATGGGAGGTTAGAAACAGGGCGGTATGTTTTTCAAATCGTTAGGATCAAGCGTTGGTGTCTTCAACAGAGGATTTACAGATGAGAAAGAAGTATTAATAACATCGGTTAGTGAAGTAAATATTGAATCTAAGCACTCAATCAGAGGCGATGTCGGAATCGGATCAAGTTCACATGACGTTGGGGCACTCTTCATGAGGGTAAGAAATCCGTAGAAACAGGCTCAAATGCTCTTAAAGGTTGCCTTTGAAATTCTGTATCACAACTGTGTGGTGACAACGAATCGATTGAAATTGTGATCTCAAGCTGATCTCTAATGGTTTGCACTTTGTCACTGAAGAAATTTGCAAACATGTCCGGAAGTTCAACCGGGGAGAAGGTTGTTGGAAGTGGTGTACATTTGTTCCTTTACATTAGCTTAATAATAATATCGAAGAGCTCTTTAGCAGCTGGAGCTTTCAGTGATCTTAGTACTGAAATAGGTTGATTTCGCTATATGAACTATGTTTGTGACATTAGTCTTAGCGGCTTCATATATTTGCTTATGAGAAGTCATACATCTACCATTTACTTACCTCTAATACTGCATTTTTCTTCATCTGTGTATATTCTTACTTTAGATCTCTTTCTAAGATTTTCCATTTGTTTTCCAAACACTACGTTATTCATTAAGTTAAAAAAATCTTTTTCAAAGTCATTGGTTGTTTTTTGCCTTAGACTGATATTTAATCCATTATCTGAATTTAACCATGGTTTTTTATCAAATGTTATATCTCGATGTATATTGTTTAGTTTTAATCCTAACTAAAGACAACTATAAATTACAATAGTCAATAACATATATTTCTTTATTTTTAAGTGTACGTATTACTTTATCCACTGAAAATTTTGTTGCGTTCTTTTCTTCTAATAATTTCTTTTGGAGATAATTCAGTCAGATCTTGAGCTAATCTTTCAGGCGTTAGTGGATAGTCTCTAAAAATAATAATGGACATGTACTGGAACTTTTAAATCAATTTCTAAAATTTGCCCAGATTCATTATTATCTTTCCAATGCCTTATATTTTCCTCAGATACTTTCATCTGCTGTTTATTTATTTATTTATTTATTTATTTATTTTGTTTTGGGGGGGGTGCACATCTAAAGGTTTGATTTCGTAGGCATTTATTGCCACATAGCCTATTCATAAATAGTTATAGTAGAAATAATCAATATAAGATTTTGGAAGTGAGTTGTTATATTCTCCATCATCTATTATTTTATCATCAAGAACTTTAGTCTTGTTTATATATATATATATATATATATATATATATATATATTGTTACGACTCTAGGTCTTAAAATAAGATAACAGAAAGAAAGTGAAACCAACAATGTAAGTAAAATCAACAAGCAATTTATTTCTAGACAATTAAAGGGAAAATTCAAAAGACACCTACAGCAAGGTGAATTAAAATCCAAATAATCCAATAATCCTAAGTGTCCTAATCACAAGTACTAAATATAGAATGTTCCGAATGAATTCCAGTAAACTTGAATGTACTGACGTGTCAGTAGTCTTGAAGGTTCTGATATGCATGAATGATGTAATCTAGAATATCTTTGAATGAATTCACATAAATCCCAAAGTCAAGTATTAATCCGCTATGAAAATGAGCACTTTTAGTAATTCCAGTGAATATTTCAAATAAACAATTCCTCTCTCTGAATTTGCTCTGATTTTCACAACTGTAACATCTGATTACTAAAATAAATTCCTTAATACACTGATCTTAATAACATGAAGTTTAGTACAGGAATCAAACCTTGTTTACCAATCCTGTATAAAGATAAGTCACCTGACAGAATATTCTAGAATATGAGTAACTCTAATGGAAATTTCCTGTGGGTGCCTGACTTTTCTCACATCAAGATATGGAAAATTCCAATCTAATTGTTAAATGCTATGTAAACACGACTGACCTTGAACTCAAATGCAGTAAAGATGTTTTTTACAAAATGACAAAAGTACAACTTACCTCATGGACACATATTATAAATTCAATATACATAACAATATATATATATATATCACTGTATTGTCTCCAGGCACCAATCTACATGTATAGGACAATTATATGTATAGAATAATAAAGGGGTTAAGATCCTTGGAAAACATATACGTGTTTTGTCTGTGTTGAAAAATTACGAAACTCTTAATGTGGTGACGTTGCATCCTACTTTAACAGGTACATACTTAAAGAAGCTACAATGAAAAGTAAGATTACATGTATTGGTTTTTGTTTGTCTCTATGTATATCCATTTCAAACTAAATTTTAAGGGATTTACCAATGTTTGTGTTAACACACACACACACACACACACACAAAATCTGTCTAAAATAGAGATCTTCAACATAACTTAGATCTAACGGACACCAACACGAGGTCATGCTCTGTTGACCTTTCGAATCACCAATCAAATTACAGCTTTCTCATTTATGAAAGTAAAATATTCCTTCGTAAGATATCATTTCTTACGTTAACTCTCCCTAATATGAAATGCAACTCTTATTCTGATAGGTTACTTAAATTAAGTGGACTCTGAGTCAGCACAGGAACTGTCACGTTCTAGCATACTATTCAGTGCTGTCCGATGTCATTTAACCACATTCTGTTTTATGATTGGCATGGTGTTTCAGTAGAGTGCTCTTATATTTTTCCGTATCACTTTCTTCACAATGAACAAATATGTCTCAATAAAAAGATTTAAAACAGTTTCTTTTTTTCCTTTTAGTTGGTAATTGCGTGCTGCAATGAGTGCTAGTTCTAAAATTAACAACGTCACTTCAGTGTTGTCAAAAGTGGTATATATTGGCCAATTAATACTGTCACTTTCTCTTTATACAAAAAAAGAGTAAACAAAAAACATTATATTTTTTGAAAGTTGAAATTTGGAATTTCTTGAGTTCTACATTTGCAGGTTTTTAAACAACTCTTTCTTAATCACCCGTATATAATAAACTTATGTGAAGATAACCAAAGATGGATGCGTTGAAAGACGATATAGGGTTTAGGTTGCGATGAATAATGGAGAAACCCTTAATGTGGTGATGTTGCATGCTGATTTTGTAAATACATACTTAAAGGAGTTTAAATTAAAAGAATGTAAGGTTATGTGTATTGGTTTTGCTTGTCTTTGTGCATATCCATTTCAAACCTAATGCAAAGGATCACGTAAACTGTGGGCACTACACTATATACGGAACATTTCGTGAAAATTAGTTTGAAAGGATCGTGATAATACAACTACTCACGTTCATACAGTGAAATTAAATGTTTTAAGCGAATCTAAGTGTGAAACTTTTACTTTCATGTGCATAAGTCGCACACCAAGCATCATGTTCTAATGACTCTGTTCTTTTTACTGCAAAACAGATCCTTGACACATATGCTTATCATTTTCAAGAAAAAAAGACTCTGTCGAAATGCTAGAATGAGACGAGGAAATCACCCGCATTCTTAATCAGAATTTGTGACAATAAATTAAATCTAAAATAGTATGATAAACAGATAAGAAACCATAATCTATAAACGACCTTAACCTCAACTCAATGGTGGATATGGTCAAACTGATAGGAAAGCATAAGGTCACAGACAACTAATTATTTTATGAGCTATGGAACCAGTCTATGTGTGGCGGTATATTGAACACCGTATTTAAAAGAATGAAGGTCAGTTAGTGGCTGAAAATAATTACCGGAAAGAGAAAAAAATTAACCACGCCTGACTATGGGTAAATTGTACGCATTAGTAGGCTTGAATCTAAACCGTTCTTGTTGTATCGCTTCCGCCGTACATGTATTACTGGATGTAAATGGGGAGATCTCACTGAGCTGGATTTTTTTTTATAGCGGACACCTACAAGGGAATGTTTGTCAAAAACTATGCTCGCATCATACCATTTTCATCGTTTTAAACGTTTCCTCCTGGATAGATCATTCATAAAATGTAATCGTGATTTGCCGATCTATCTTACTACAAAAGTATAGTAATTTTGGCTAAATATTAACGTTACGGTCTTTGGGAATTGAATTAGTTGTCTGTGCCCATATGAAAACTCAATGGCGTCACATCCGGTAGGTTCAGACTCTTTCAACTTGGAACTCAAAAATAACTAAAGTGTCTGTTTTAGGGACTGTATAGATGACTGAAAATATGCGTGAAGTTTGAGAATCTGTCCAAATAATATTGATTTTTATGGGAGCGCCACTTAAATTTCTAACTCCGATAAATTCGGACACTGTTAGGTATATTAGAACGTATAATACAGGTCGTAGCAAAGTCCATTGAGAATTGGCCAAAGCGGTCCCTTTGTAACCCGGTTTCCTCTGCAATCTTACCACATATTTTAATCCCAGTAAGGCCTTTCTAATGCACATTGAACTTATTTATACTGACCACGTCTATTAAAGGACCAAATTTTTGGTTAAAACAGTGTTCAGTTTAGAGAAGTTTTACTGTGTTTGCAACACACAAAGTAAATAATCTGTACATAGAAATAGCTCTTTAAGAATGGACTATCCTCTATAGATAGGTATACAACGAACAATTATACAGAAATTATGGTTTATAACGGGTTAATTTTGTCATTTAATCACACTTGCATCGATTTCTTAACTCCTGGGTAGATTCATAGGTCATTTTATTTCAAATGACATTTTAAAATATTCGGACGCTGTGAGGTACATTATGACGTGTTAAAAATACTTAGGAAAGCACAGTGAAGCGTACATAGATACATCTCAACTGTAAGAGATTAACTCAACTCGCAAAAAAATCGAAAACCTAGAATGTTTTTGCTGGAATTTATAGAAAGTTTCATTTAAATGTACAAGAAAAAATATCAGCTCAGAATTAAAATATTGAGATCTGGACAGCGGCGATCAAACATTAGTCTATGACTTCAATATATATATATATATATATATATATATATATATATATATATATATATATATATATATATATATATATATATATATATATATATATATACCACGTCAGCACAATACTGACTTCATGGTGCCAATTGAGAATAAAGTTCCATATTATATATATATATATATATATATATATATATATATATATATAGAGAGAGAGAGAGAGAGAGAGAGAGAGAGAGAGTTATTTACACTCATAGATAATAGTAAACGACGATCATAGTTGTGAGTTTCGTTTTTGTTTTATATTGTTGTGAATAGTTTAAGCCGTTGAGATATAAAATTACGTCGTTTGTAAACTTCAATTATACATCAAAACAAAATGTCTTTTTTTCTTATAAGATATTTGATTATTGTAACCTTGGGCACAGATAATCAATAGTTTTGTCATGAGTTGCAGATGTTGTCATATATTGATGGTATTTGCTTCACATTTTGGTCTTCTCTGCTCTTCGATAGTGGTACGATGAATATCTGGGACTATTCAATATAAACACTACTAATTTTCGCATCTAAAATTCGATTGTCGCCGATTTCTGAACTCATGTTAGAATTAATTGTTTTGTAAATCAGCAGCTGAAACAAAACATAAGTTTGGATAAATAAAGGATAACAAAAACCACATTGAATTATTTCCTGTGTTTGAATTTTTAGAGAGTTTCAATGTTTCCTTGAGTGAACCTACTTTCAAGTGTTTGTTTCATATTAAGCAATAGCATTAATGACCTTCAAAATGGCCAAGAGCAGCTGGAAAGAGTCACAACAAGCATCAGTCGGGTGATGGAATAATAAAGTCACGTCAGTCTACGTGATGGCAATGTCATTGACACTACTCCAAAAGGCAAGAAAAATACTCTTGATTTATATTTTATTCTAATAAGCACTCCTCATTGATAAGATGGATATGAAAGAGCACGCAGTTTTAGCTATCAAAAGAAGCCATATTTATGGTCACGGAGACAGCATCTATCAAAGTCTTATAAAAGAATAAAAATGCGCTAATAGAATTAGACTACAAGAGTAATACTCTACTGGGTTTCGGTAAATTGTAAAACAAAACCACAAAAAAAATGGCAGTAATTGCTTTGCATTTACAGAGTTTTCTAAATCTGATTTTAATAATATTTACGTATCATGTAAAAAGATATGTCTGACCAATATATTGAGTTATTCACCAGAACAATCAGGAAATGTATCATTTTTCTATATTCTGATGAAATTCAATGCATTAGTTATATGACCAGATGCGCTAAGACAGACTTACTTATGTTAGGGCCTAACTTGAACACAACATATAACAAACAACATATAACAAAATTAATTGTATGTCCAGATGCGCTAAGACCGACTTACTTATGTTAGGCTCTAATTTGGACATATAACATATAACAAATTCAGCATAGGTTATACTGCATATTCTGGAGATAGTTACATTGTAATGAAATGAATGGAATGTTTAGCGCGTTTGAGCTTTCAGGAACCGGCCGAATCACATCTGTTTGCTTTGTCATTTTGCACAAAGGCCAAGAGGCTGAACTCAATAAGCATTTTATTTCCTGTTAAGGATTTAATGATGATTTCTATTGAATGCAAGTAAAATTCTTCACTGGTCAGCAAATATCCAGGAAAAATCAGAGACAAAAATTATTTTTGTAGAGACCACAATATCAGCTCAGTTGACATAGTAATATCTGGAAGAGATGACAAAGGTTGCATTTTATCAATTTGTTTTTTCTGTATCTGTAACAACATTGAAGAATAACAATGAATTTTGGTTGGATTTGTTCCAGTGTGGTTTGCTCCAGAGTACAATTTATCTTACAAGACAAATGTCTAAGTGGAGTGTCATGTAATGCCATAGTCGACACGTGTAAGGTTCAAACAGAACTCTTTTGTCATAGTCATAGAGAAATGAAGCTTCTTTGATATTGTTGAGCTAGTTTGAACATCTTTCTTTAAAAACAACAACACCAACAAGAAAATATTATTATTTCATTTGCAAAGACGATTTTATTCAGGCTTAGTATATTGTTTAAATATTTAACTGCTAATAAAATGCTCCAATGTTTGGCCAAAATATCCACCTATGTGGTTGCTTATGGAGTAAGATGCCCCCAGATTGTTTAAAGTGGTACTTATAATCTGTGTATAAATAGATCAGGAGAAAGTATAAGTCGTTTTGCAATCCATGGGCCATCTCTGGAAGGATATACAAAACAGGATTAAAAATGAGTGCCGTAGACTTATTTGTATATTGCTTTCCAATTGTCAGAAGATATTAAAGCTATTGAGAATGCTGAATGTAAGATGCCTTCAGAGCAAAGTTTAGTAGTTAAGTATATTACTCAATACGGACCAGACCAGAAGCCTCAATGTATCCTTTATCATAGCTCTCTATGTCATCTTGAATGGACAAATCGAATTCTTTATGCTGTTTTAGACTCTGTATGCCTAGCTAAGGACACCATTACGAGCAATGAGCTAAATGGACGAATTGTCCATTTAGCTCATCAAAACTCTGTACGCATAGCTAAGGACACCATTAAGAGCAGTGGAAATGTCCCTTTAGCTATTCAAGACTCTGTACGCATAAGGACACCATTAAGAGCAATGGAAATGTCCCTTTAGCTGTTCAAGACTCTGTACGCATAGCTAAGGACACCATTAAGAGCAGTGGAAATGTCCCTTTATCTACTCAAGACTCTGTAAGAATAGCTAAGGACACCATTAAGAGCAATGGAAATGTCCCTTTAGCTATTCAAGACTCTGTACGCATAGCTAAGGACACCATTACGAGCAATGAAAATGTCCCATTATCTATTCAAGACTCTGTAAGAATAGCTAAGGACACCATTAAGAGCAATGGAAATGTCCCTTTAGCTATTCAAGATTCTGTATGCATAACGACACCATTAAGAGCAATGGAAATGTCCCTTTAGCTATTCAAGACTCTGTACGCATAACGACACCATTAAGAGCAATATAAATGTCCCTATAGCTATTCAAGACTGTACGTCTAGCTAAGAACACCGTTACGAGCAATGAAATTTTCGCCTTTGCAGGATCACTGGTAAGCTGTGGGTACATGAGGAAGTGCAGTATCTCCTTCTTCTAAAATTACGATGGTTAAGAGCGGCCTGACTCCCCAAAAAGTTGGGATTAACAAGAATTTGCCTATTATAATTTACAGGGTTTTTTATGTACAATTTCTGTTTAGTCGTTATATATTTGTGTGAATTTTGGCTTAAATGTACAAGTTATACCCCAACTGAAAAAAACAATTTTTGCTAAAAAAAATGCCAATATGTGCTAAATGACATTTTTAGACAAAAACGTCACTACCTTGTACATTATAAAGTAAATCCGGACTTTGACAGATGACTGGATTGTGCTAATTATATAATGTCATGAGTCGTAACAACATATTAAAACCGCAGACGGTCAGATGTGCGAGTTATCGAAAATGTAATAAAATGCTCTATCCGACATTTCTGTTTTCACAAATTATGTACCCTCAGAAAGTATCGTCCAATATTGATATTATAATTTCTATTCTTCTTTCATTAAAAGACGAAAATGTATGTATGTATGTATGTATGTATGTATGTATGTATGTATGTATGTATGTATGTATGTATGTATGTATGTATGTATGTATGTATGGAGTGTTTTAAGGCACCTCAGCACAAAAGTGGCTATGTTGTGCCAACTAAAGTTAGTGTTCGAAAATAAAGACGAAGAGAATAAATTTAATATAGTATGAAATCAGCCTTTTAGTTCTTTTAACTGTCATTTATTTAATATAATTCGGTAATAAACACAACCCATTTACCGAAAAGATGCATATAACGATAAAATAGTGACATTTTGTAAAACTGTCATTTTGCACATAAGGACATTTATTATGTACAAAAATTATTTAATTAGGTTATAATTTATACATGACATATGTATATTTTTTGTTTTGTAAAAGATGTTTAGTTACACTATAATATTGAAGATTGATTGAAATATGCGAACCAAATGTGACTAAGTAGAATTTGTGCACAATGTATTGTACAAGTGCTTGTTAGTCCTTGTAAGTTTTGTTAGGTCGCTATCAGAAATTGTATCAAAACTTTATAGATCGATTTTCTTCTGGTATTATCCTTGTTTAACAATCGCAATATAGACAGACTTATTTACTCTAAAATCTCCCGGATAGGTATGACCATTCTGGAAATTGATGGCACTATCATTGCTACATCATTATATCTTTACAGAACACAGATGCTGTTAGTGGTTTTCCAAAGTAATGTTTTAAAATTTGGTCTTAGATCCGTATTGTCTTGGTACTTCTATAATGAAAATGATGTCTGTGAAATTTGGTGATTTTCTTTTTAATCTTCTTCTTTTCATATTACAAGTTGTTTGGTAAAGGAACATCGTACCCATGATAGATTTACATGTTGTTGGTAAAGGAACATCGTACCCATGATAGATTTACATGTTGTTGGTAAAGGAACATCGTACCCATGATAGATTTACATGTTGTTTGGTAAAGGAACATCTTACCCATGATAGATTTACATGTTGTTTGGTATCTTACCCATGATAGATTTACACGTTGTTTGGTATCTTACCCATGATAGATTTACATGTTGTTTGGTATCTTACCCATGATAGATTTAGATGTTGTTTGGTATCTTACCCATGATATATTTACATGTTGTTTGGTATCTTACCCATGATAGATTTACACGTTGTTTGGTATCTTACCCATGATAGATTTACATGTTGTTTGGTATCTTACCCATGATAGATTTACATGTTGTTTGGTATCTTACCCATGATAGATTTACATTTTGTTTGGTATCTTACCCATGATAGATTTACATGTTGTTTGGTATCTTACCCATGATAGATTTACATGTTGTTTGGTATCTTACCCATGATAGATTTACATGTTGTTTGGTATCTTATCCATGATAGATTTAGATGTTGTTTGGTATCTTACCCATGATAGATTTACACGTTGTTTGGTATCTTACCCATGATAGATTTACATGTTGTTTGGTATCTTACCCATGATAGATTTAGATGTTGTTTGGTATCTTACCCATGATAGATTTACACGTTGTTTGGTATCTTACCCATGATAGATTTACATGTTGTTTGGTATCTTACCCATGATAGATTTACATGCTGTTTGGTAAAGGAACACCTTACCCATGATATATTTACATTTTGTTAGGTAAAGGAACACCTTACTCATGATACATTTACAGGTTGTTTGGTAAAGGAACACCTTACCCATGATAGATTTACATGTTGTTGGTAAAGGAACACCTTACCCATGATACATTTACAGGTTGTTTGGTAAAGGAACACCTTGCCCATGATACATTTACATGTTGTTTGGTAAATGAACACCTTACCCATGATAGATTTACATGTTGTTTGGTAAAGGAACACCTTACCCATGATACATTTACAGGTTGTTTGGTAAAGGAACATCTTACCCATGATAGATTTAGGTGTTTACAAACTTTCGGGTGGAGTCAATATTTATTGCTATAACCTTCTTAGTAGAATAGGAAACGTCTTCAGACTTGTATGCCGTATTTATTGCTATAACCTTCTTAGTAGAATAGGAAACGTCTTCAGACTTGTATGCCGTATTTATTGCTATAACCTTCTTAGTAGAATAGGAAACGTCTTCAGACTTGTATGCCCTTCTTAGTAGAATAGGAAACGTCTTCAGACTTGTATGCCGTATTTATTGCTATAACCTTCTTAGTAGAATAGGAAACGTCTTCAGACTTGTATGCCGTATTTATTGCTATAACCTTCTTAGTAGAATAGGAAACGTCTTCAGACTTGTATGCCCTTCTTAGTAGAATAGGAAACGTCTTCAGGCTTGTATGCCCTTCTTAGTAGAATAGGAAACGTCTTCAGACTTGTATGCCCTTCTTAGTAGAATAGGAAACGTCTTCAGACTTGTATGCCCTTCTTAGTAGAATAGGAAACGTCTTCAGACTTGTATGACCTTCTTAGTAGAATAGGAAACGTCTTCAGACTTGTATGCCGTATTTATTGCTATAACCTTCTTAGTAGAATAGGAAACGTCTTCAGACTTGTATGCCCTTCTTAGTAGAATAGAAAACGTCTTCAGACTTGTATGCCCTTCTTAGTAGAATAGGAAACGTCTTCAGACTTGTATGCCCTTCTTAGTAGAATAGGAAACGTCTTCAGACTTGTATGACCTTCTTAGTAGAATAGGAAACGTCTTCAGACTTGTATGCCGTATTTATTGCTATAACCTTCTTAGTAGAATAGGAAACGTCTTCAGACTTGTATGCCCTTCTTAGTAGAATAGGAAACGTCTTCAGACTTGTATGCCCTTCTTAGTAGAATAGGAAACGTCTTCAGACTTGTATGCCCTTCTTAGTAGAATAGGAAACGTCTTCAGACTTGTATGCCCTTCTTAGTAGAATAGGAAACGTCTTCAGACTTGTATGCCCTTCTTAGTAGAATAGGAAACGTCTTCAGACTTGTATGCCGTATTTGATTCCAGCTTGTAATACATTAGTAGTTATATCGTCCCTGTTCCATTGATATAAAAAAGACACGAATCCATTAAAAAAATTTAAATTATTCTGACAAGAATCAAATGACACTGCCTCCGTCTCTCTCTCTCTCTCTCTCTCTCTCTCTCTCTCTCTCTCTCTCTCTCTCTCTCTCTCTCTCTCTCTCTCTCTCTCTCTCGCCACCACTTAGCTTGTTTTAATCTAATTATATTACGACACATAGATCACGAAGACAGGTTTTATTGTTTCGATATTGGAATTCTAAGTTTCCTTACAACGCTTTTAAAATAGCAACTGATTGTCAGCGTTGGAAAGCACCTTTCTTATAAATTGCTCCAAGACTGTATATAAACATGATTTAATTGGTTAATTTTGATTTAAATTCATTCGTTTCGAAAACTTCTCAACCATACTGAATGTCATAACCTACCACTGAACAATACCATCTGCTTGCAATTCTAAGCCATTAGGTCTCATTTCCTTTTAGTTTGATGGTTTTGTTAGGTTTAATCCTTCCTTCTGTATCAACAATATATCAATGTTGTAACCCTGATAAGAACAATTCCTTGGTAGAATGGACTTGGACAAACTTCTGATCTAATCTGCTAGTTCTTCACTTTTGGAACTACTTTTTCCCATGAAGGAAATATATTTGCCCTTGTGTATGCTATTCAAACCCGAATTTCCATATTGGGGCCTATTTCATATTTCTTCTTCTTCTGCTTCTTCTCCCTCTCTCTCCATCCACATCACGATATACAGATCTTAAAATGTGTCAACTGTAGACCCTCTACTAGTGTACATTTATGCAATCATTGAGGTGACATAAAGAAATGCCTAAATACGAACTCCAAACAGAAAAAAGTAGACTTCAAGTATTAACTTTTTTATAATTAGTTTTCTACATGAATCATGGAAACTGTCAGCGACTGAACTTACATGACCTGTTGCTATGTATCACCCATACAGTATTGTATACCTGTAATACTCTGCGACAAACGGTACACATTGTTTTAGAATTAAAAACAAAAAAAAAAAAAAAAAATCGGGCGTTGATTAGTGTTGATTGAAAACTGAAATTAGTTGACAATTGAACATTGGATTCAGCGTCTGCTACTGAGCTAGACTGCAAGCAAGCCAAGGCTACACAAAAATTTACGTTTGAATGTAGAAATAAACAAAATCAAGAACGAAAATCCTTACAAGCAAACTCACAATCATTAAAATCTTTTGTTTAAAGATGTTATGCTCTGAAGTCTGTCAGATACAACCACTCTTTGATGTTTCTACATTAACTCACATGAAATGTGTTAACAAAAATGAAATCTCTTCATTTTCGCACGAATACAATCATTTTATTGAGCTACACTATGCAATCATTATATTGAGTTACACTATACAATCATTATATTGAGTTACACTATACAATCATTATATTGAGTTACACTATACAAGCATTATATTGAGTTACACTATACAATCATTATATTGAGTTACACTATACAATCATTTTATTGAGAAAATTAACAATTTGATGCATGATATGCACAAGCTAAATTTTTAAAACGTCGCTGTCCCAAAATTATTGTTAAATTTAGGAACTTCTTTTTATCGATGTAGTAATGCAGCTGTTAATTGCATTGGCATTTAATGGCGAAAATCCATGCAAATTGAACGTTTTCATTTTTAGAAATATATATATATATATATATATATATATATATATAAGAAAATCCACGTTTATGAGTAGATATACGGAAATATTTCACTAGTAAAGTGGAAACATTTTGTATTGTCACTCGTGGCTTCGCCACTCATGGCAATATATTGTTTCCATTTCACTCGTGAAATATTTCCATATATCTACTAATAAAACGTAGATATCCTCTATATATCTCAAACGTATAAAAGATGTTTAAAACAATGGTAATTCTGCATTTGAAAAACCTAAACATTTTCTTTTTGGAAGCTTGTACAAAATAATAATAATTTTAAAAAAAGATCTTTTAAAAAAAGCCTGCTGTACCCTGCACCTAAACTTCAGTGGCGCTATAGCCAGAAACCGGCTGCCCTGTTGGTGCCGAAATCAATCTTTCCGTTTCCGTTCTGACTTGAAGGATCTTGGCTGCAGACAAATTTAAACACTTATAAGACTTTAAAAATAAAACAAACTGATATGGTTTCTACTGTTTATACAGATGGGTACCAAAATAATTTACAGGAAGGATTTGTAGACTGCAAGATCGCAAACTGTCGTTTTTCAGGTCATACCAAATTTATGGTATAAAAAAACAATTTGGTGAAAATCAACAATAAACATAGTAAACTATGAGAAAATAAAAACTAATTGGGTCCAAGAAAATAAAGTATAATCGGGCCTCTAAATCAGTGTCCTTTTTGTGAGACCTTTTTTATTTTTCATTTTATTTTATTTTCGTTTTGATGCACCGCTTTTTTTACTGCACATCAAACATTAAAAATGTAGACTCATCATTATATTCAATTTCTTTTCCGTAAATGGAATTTGCCTCCATTTTTCCTTTCATCGGCAGACCTTATACGTCGGTCGTGGTACAGACCTTTCCTTGCATATCAAAGATTCAATGCCAGTCATCGAACAAATCCGTATACTTAATATAGTCTTAGTCATTAGTTTAGTCGTCTAGCGTTTAATTTAAAATTAGCGACTGTCATAGGTACATAACTTCCTTCTTTGTCATCAAAATGATAATGTTGCAACCATAGTTAAAATAAATGTTATGGTAAAATGGAGTTCATTAGAATTCATACATCTTTCACTAGTTCATTATATACAAACTGAATTTGCTTTCATGTGTAGACACTTTACATCGTCTTCATATCTCTTTGCCAGTCCCCTCATATTCAAATTAAATGTATTGTCGAGTCTTGAAAATTGGTGTCTATTCTTCTGTACGTGACATTTATACGGTGATAGATATCTTGAACTTGGATCAAAGTTTCAACGAGGGCGATAACCCGGGAAAATCGACCAGTAAGCGGATTCGAGCTATGCATGCTCGACACTATCTGAAACTGCGGGTAAACAAACCACTCGGCCTGTTTACCTTTTTGCCGTCGGCATTTTATGCTGAGAGCTAACTAATGAAAGAGCAACAGACAGAGTCAGTTGCCGTCTTACTTTAAAATAGCTATAACAAAAATATTTTATTAACTCTGTATATGTATGGAGTACTTAATCTCCGTTTCGTACAGTGTGTTCATTTCGAATTAACATGCAGTGTTAACGGGTTATTTACATAAAGGTAAATCTCAAGAATTTACTTCCGACATTTAACTGGTCTATATCATGTTATGTGTGCTAAGCAAACATCTGCAATAAATACTTACATCGGTGAATGTGATAGTGGAAAATATGAGCTGATCTTGTCTTTTTCAACGTGAAATCATGATTATACTTTCATAAAAAAAGAAATATGTACTTAACTCAAACTTTTGACCCATCATAAGATTTGTACAAAAATCATATTTACATATCATTCTCCAATGTTATGCTTTAATGAGACTAACTTTTTGTGAAACATGGGTTTTGTGCAATGTGCCTGTTTAATTGTGGAATTAATCAGGTCTGAAAGTTTGAACTGAGTACGTTATTTTGGTCGTAACTATGAGGTTGCGAGTTTCGTTTATATGATTTATAAAAGCTATGCCAGGGCGTTATTTTAGTCGTACCTATGGGATTGCGAGTTTCGTATATTTCATTCATAGAAGTCAGCGTTGGTTTATGAGGTTGCTAGTTATATGTTGTTCATTCATAGAAGACAGCGTTGCAAGACTTTGCTTTCTTCAAATTGAGATATACTTTCTACTTTTCCGTTGTAATTGTGGCCATTATTACCGTGAAATCAATGCACGAGATCTCGTTATATCTCATTTTATCTCTGAGAACTCCCGGCCAGATTAGGGCTGGAAGAATGATTTATTACTAGACCCTGATCATCATTTACTGGGAAAGGTAACCAGGTAATATTGTTACTCCATTTATTTCGCTACCTAGTGGACTTACTATTATTGTTTAACGACCTAGATTCTAATTTGATGTATACATAGTGCGAATCCACAAACAAGCATATGCTATTTCCATTGGCGCATTATGAAATTGTTACAAGAAAAGTATAAAAAAAGAGTTACAGATTTGTGTTTGTTTAATTTAGAATTGCTGGTTGTTGGTTGGCTGGCGAGCTTTAAGGGGCACTGTCTGCACGTTTTCGGCTATTCATGCCGAGGAAATAGGAGCTAAGTTCCTTTTCTAAGAACAACCAAGGCAACTGACCCGAGCTGACATGTGCGGCTCCCCTAGAATGGTTGAGAATGAGACATTTTGTCAATGATACTATGTGTATGTTATTACTAACAATTTAAGAGTTTTTTTTACACACGGAAAAGAATTTCGGACATAGTGGATGCAAATTTTCGTTTAAGATTACAATACACAAAATATGTGCAAAGAAAATTCGATATGGTGGAAACCACTGTGTCTGAAAGAACCAGCAGGGAAACTGAAACCCTACAAACACAAAGTATCCAGCTACTTTTCAGTCTTTTCTCAGTTTATACGTTTAACCAAGACGATATTCAATGCACGTAGTTGGACTTTACGTAGCAAGCGATGGAAGTTAGACTATAAGAGTTTGATATCTTAAGAGCAAATGGGAAATCTGGGCAGTCCTTTGCCATTTATGAAGCATTAACAATGTAATATTCTTATGTAGTTTTATTCTCAGTGTGAGGCTACTTCAATGGACTAACTAACTAACTAACTAACTAACTAACTAACTAACTTGCAAGCTAACTAACTAATTAATTAACCAACCAACTAACCATCCAACCAACTAACTAACCGTTTGTCCGGCAGGCTAACTGGCTGGCTGACTGACTGACTGACTGATTTGTTGACTCATTATCTGCTTGACTAAGTAAATAACTTTTTAACATACCAACATACTAAATATAATAAAAAATATTACTTTTACCACCACAATCAATACTACTACAACTATTTTTGCCGCTGTTATTGCTACTACTACTATAGCCTACTACTTTCGCCATCACATTGCCCCTCCAACGTAACTGTCACCAACACCTCTGGGAAGCAAAATATGATCCGTTCTATACATGTACCCTCCCCCCCCCCCCATCCCACCAACCCCAAGGGAATTATTATGGAGAAAGTCAATCCTACTAGATTTTAAATAGACAAGTCTAATCATCATTTCACAGTCTTCTCAGTCATTTGGTTCAATTTTTCGCGTGCAATTTACGGCCGACATAAAAGGACGTATGCTACTTTTACATTTGGTTCGATACCGGACGTATCGCTCAGAGTAATTCACCACGCTTTTCTGGACCTTATTGCCAGCACTTACTTGGCCGAGCGGCTTCACGCTATGTAAAGTATTAGTAATAAGCCTAATTTTTTACGCTGCAAAGTCATGAAAAGGGAAAACCACTGGTATATGAGCTTCCAAATCCTTATGTTGAAAGTGAAGAAACAGGATCGATTAATTAAAGAATGTTTTCAATTGTACAATTTGCACGATCCCTGCTTGAATCTGATGCGCTATTAAACGAAGAAAATGAACCAGAACAAGTCAGAATATTCTCAGTAGAACCTAAATTATATTCTGCAATGAATGGTCCCCAAAGATTATTTAGCTGAAACATTGGAGTAAATGAGAATCTTTTACGAAAGCGAGGCCACGCTAATGTAGGGCGATATGGAATTTATAAATGTATTTACTGAACACGACTGCATTTCCACAGAAAACTGATCGCAAAACTTACCCGGATACACAGGAAAAATTACCAGCATATGCCCGTCATAGAGGGGCATAAAATTCACTACAGTTGTTGTTTGATAATGTATGGCTCTCACAAGGACTCAAAGAGACTTAAATAGCACAATAAGACAGCGTTGTTTATAAACACACCCATATGAAGTCCTGGAGTTGACAACAGCTTTTATAATTGATATGGTTGCATTTGTTGCCGATCCTTAGACGAGGGTCTCATATGGGAATACTAATCGTTCGGTTCTGGCAGGTTAATTGAAGGAATTCTGTTAATTTCTTACTGATACATGAATAAAAGTTTATAAACTGTTATCTATGTTGAGGCAAATGAACGATCACTTTATCTCAGACGAACGTAACTAGCTCTTCCCAATACTACCAAGCTACCCCCTGATCCACCTAATCCCGCAAATGATTGTCGTCTTTAAGCCCAAATACCCAACATCGTATGATCCGAAACCAAATTCATTCCACCTTTTTGTTTACGAATTCGTCCTCATCTACGTGTAGCAAAAATCAATGTTTTCTAATACTGCAAAATTTTCTATTCCCAAATCACCGCCGTGGTTATTAAAAATTCCCAAAATAATGTTTGATCTTTGCCAATTCAAAAAGTCCTCCAAAATATTCTGGTTTTCCAGAGTAAATTCAATGTAATCAGAGCCTGCTATCGTAACCATACATTCCTGTATACAGACGGTTCGAAAGATGGAGACAGGGTTGCAGCTGCCTTTTCAAGATCCCACGGCACCATCTCGAGCCAGGAGTGTACTGGGTAAGCAACTCGGCCCTGGACTTATCTGCCGGGACAGGCCCGGGGTTTTGCTCACACCAGTAAAACACCGGTAAACACGGATTTTTTTTGCGGCGGCCCACCGGGATTTGTCCCGGTATGCTTAATGGCCAGTACACCACTGTCTCGAGCTGGTTACCAGATAAAGCCTCATTGTTAACCGGAAAAATTACAGCCCTATTCAGACCTTTAAACTACAACCAAAACTCTCATAAACAAATTGTATAATCTTTTTGGATTCCCGTTCCACACTGAAAACCACGCAAAACATTTAATTTGACAACCCGTTAAATATTCCAGATCTTACAGTAGCATGATATACTTAGAAAATCTAAAAAGCATGTTGGTCGCCTAGTCACATTGGAATAAAATGCAACGAAAGGACAGATAAAGCAGCTAAAACTCCCCTAGTTACCCGTTTCTGAATAGAAGATTCTATATGCTGACTTTAAATATTGTGTAAATCAGTATGTTCCATATACTTGGCAAAATATGCGGAATGAAAACTCCACAAACATGATTCAGAACATCAAACCCATCATTGGAGAGTGGCATCCATCATATAGAACAAATCGCAGAGATGAAGTGGCATTGTGCGGCTCGCAGAAAGGACACACATACCGGATTCACGCATACCTGCTTAAGGGTGAACTTGGACCACAGCACATGCATAGAAAATATCCACTTGCAGTGTAACACATTGTCGTCGAATGCTTCAATTTCCATCAATGTCAGACAGAATTTCTTTTTTTTTTCTTCTTTTTTTTTGGCGGGTGGGTGGGTGGGGGAGAACTCAATTATGATGACAATCTTGGATGTTTTACAAGAATGCATTTTATAAAACAAATTTTTATCCCATAATTAAAGGATTTTATATTTTCACAGTTACCTTTAATGTTATATTCCTTTTAAAGAATTTTAACATCTTTACATTTCAAAGATTTACGTTTATTTTAAAGGGTGTATCTTCCCACAGGTTTTTGCTAATTTTTCCTTTAAAATTTCGGAACTTAAAGGACAAGATTAGCATCCAACCAGTACCCAAAAAGTGGGCGGGTCGGCTCAAGAGGTGTCGTATTGTTATCATACCAAATAAAATAAGGTTTAAAAAGCGTATTGTTAGTTACTCAATCATGCTGTACGGTATTGTATGCTAATTGATATATCTACTACTTCCAATTATTTAATGTTTATGGGTGATCGTGTGTTCTGCTGACCAATCAAATTGCAAGCCATGTGTAAATCTATAAATATTCCTTTGAAAAAAATCACTGAAGTTAAACAACAAGTCAAATGTTAACTCTAGAGCGGACCGCGTAAGAATGAAGCTAGATCCATAATCCCGTTTCATCGGTACTGTATAGCCAGGATTGTGCTGATCTGCCATTAAACCATACAAATACATACTATACATAAATATAAACTGTTAATTAATATAGCCTGTGATTTGCAAAATGTGAGTAGGAGGATGGGTTCGTCCTATACATTTTTAATCAGGTATTCACTACTCCTGCTTTTGGTTTCTCTTTACTTGCTTAAATCATGTATCACGGTTGGTGTTTGTTTGGTGGTAAGCATGGTGTTGAGAGCAATATAAAAATGTTTTGACCCTCTTGTTTATTTAAATTGTATTTCCTATGTTCTGCATATCCCTCGTTAATCTGTATCGGATTTGTCTCTGGGTTTTCCTTATGTTTCATAGTCTTTGGTTCGTATTATGTTTCTGACACATTTCAGTGCATGGCTTTGTATTGTCTGTCGTTCATATAGATTTAAATACTCTATTACGTTTATACCCTTCTAAATGTAACATTCCAAATTCCAAGCTGTAATGTTTCCTTACCTTCATCCGTGCAAAGAAGCACTATCTCGTCGAATCATGAGTTCAGGATTGCCTCGTGTGTCTCTACACCACCATAATCTTTTTGAAAAATAAAAGGCATCAATTTCTTAAGTTGATGGACTGATTGCGTTGGGAGTTTTACTATTTTACCATCAGGCATTAAATCTCACTGACTGACTGGCAGAACTTCCCCGTTAACGCACAAATCTGTTTCATTTCCCTTCATGGCGCAGTGGTGGTGGTGGTGGTGGATCAGATCTAATTATCTGGATTCTTTTTTTTTTCTATTATAATGTGTGTTTCCATCTTGTTGCTCTTAACGAATGTCAGCACATCATCAGCTATAACATGCATAAACTTCACTCCATTGACAGTCTCACTTTTTTCTCATTTGTCACAGAGAACATGAATTCCATTAGACACTTTCACAGCTATCATTATTTGCTGTATAAAACCTCTTTCATCATCTAGCCCATTTATTGAGGCTTTTTTATTCTTTCTTTTTTTCATCAGAACTTGAGGTTTTTTTAAACTAAATTTATGGCCAAAGAGAAGAAAGGAACAGCAATTGTGCTGGATATGAAAACACACAACATAAATATTATCGACTTTTTGTTTAAAAGCCTTATTTGGTATTTTTATTTATTCGTTCAAAATTACTTGAGATACAACAATTTAATATTAATATTTTTCTTGACAGTTAGTTTTTTGTATTTACATGAGTGTTAAAAGAAAGTTATTACCAGTTTTAGAAAGTATAATAACTACCAAAAAAAAATCATCGATCATTATTTGCATATATGGGACAGGTATATCAAATTGCTTCAAAACGTACTCCTTTAAAATATATGTAATGTTTAATCCTTGAAGAAATCTCCAGACATAACCAAGCAATTAATCTTTATTTAGGTAAATTGACAGGTACAACCACATCCTTTTACCTGGTATTCATACATACATACATACATACATGAGCCAGAAATTACAGAAATCGAAGATAAACTATATCTATAACTGAATCGATCGAAAAACATATTACTATTTATTAGAAGTTCGATTTTTATTACGATCAGTCGTGACTTTCGCATAGCCAATATTCGTAGAGTACAGTCATCACATGATATCGAAAATGACTATTTTAAAAAAAGTCATTTTTTTCAGTACTTTTGGTATGAATACTGAATTTGTCATGTAACTGAAGTTAGTCAGTCGTTTGGGTAATACATAGTTTGTAACAAGTTTTTGGAAAACCATGCTAATTTTCCCTTCCCCACCTCCAGATAGATGTCGGTGTTACCATTTTGAAGCAGGATGTTACAAAATTGAACTGACTGAATTAATCTTTATGCTCGATCGTTAAAAGTTTCCAGGACGGTAATGCTCAATATTAGGCCTTGCATGGCAATGCTCAACATTAGGCCTCGCATGGCAATGCTCAATATTAGACCTCGCATGGCAATGCTCAATATTAGACCTCGCATGGCAATGCTCAATATTAGGCATTGCCTACAATATAATCAATAAGCATTTTATCCCCTTAAGTATAATAATCTTTATATAATCAAAACCTAAATCTGAATACAGCGTATGATTAAGCAAATAGTCGTTAATTTGTATCGGACCCAAACACAGTTCATTCCTTCACTCTTTCAAAGTAGATTACATTTAGAATCATTTATGTGTCCTTTCATACAATTTTCCAAAGTTGGTAATCTTTCAGAAGATGCTGATATACATATATATATATATATATATATATATATATATATATATATATATATATATATATATATATATGTGTGTGTGTGTGTGTGTTTGTGTGTGTGTGTGTGTGTGTGTGTGTTAATTATTCTTTTTTTTAAATCTGATACGAAATGATGTGATTATGGTGAATTCGTGCGTATTTTAGCATATAAGCAAATCATGTAAATTCACAAACTCTTGAAGTAGATAGATAGAATAAACTTAGGTTAATAGTATCTAAAGAGATTATGTCGAGATTGCAATGACTTTGTATTTAAGAATTCCAAGTATGTTTAAATTCATTTAACGTTTGGAACCTAATAACTAGTCGTATCTGGAACCTAATGACTGGAAAAATCTATGTAGTGTATTTGTAAGGCTTCACTAGGGAAAAATAACCACCCCAAGGTTTTTTTTATACCATTTCAAGTTTCAGTTTGCCAAATTATCTTATTAATATAGTTCATTTTGCAACAGTATCAAAACATAAAAAGTAATTACTGTACATATTGTCTTACATTACCTCGAACATTATATGCCTCGGGTTAGGTCACGAGGTAAAGATGATTTAAGTAAATAAACTTACTGTTTCTTGTATATCGTATTTCTGTTCACGTGCTAAAATACTCCGAAAGTTTAACATCACGTTTTAGTAAATTCTGTATGTGATTGTTCAGAGTGTTTCCTGATTGCACCTGTAAACGTTTGCACACATCAAAACCAAGTATGATAGCTACTCTTTCATGATCAGTTACTTAGTAAATTAAATATATAAATATATACCCAATAACCTCCAACAAAGAGTTATTTAAAAATAAAACTGTACTCAGGCAGCACGTGCAATTTAGATCCTTAAGTATTGCTATTACTACAAAATGTTCGTATCTTTGGTAGGCATGGTTATTTTGGTAAAATACCTAACAAAACAAAGTCATCGAAGAACTTTTTTAATAATGAAAATTACTTCCTTATGATGACGTCAAGAAGTGACAATACTACGACATGATGCATATGTTACGTGAATATGTTTTATTATTATTATTATTATTATTATTATTGTTATATTACTACAATGTAGTATTACATTGTACTCAAGTAAATTACACGCAATCTTATGGTTTTAGCACTTCATTTTGAATACATTCCATGATTTACAAAAATGTATAATACATGATACAAAAATATCAAGATACATGAGTTTTACAACATTTTGTAATACATGATACAAATATATCATGATACATGAATGTTACAATATTTTATAATACATGATACAAATATATCATGATACATGAGTTTTAAAACATTTCATGATGATATGCCTTAAAAGTTACTCTGCACATCGTGTTTATACTAAAATTTATTGTCGTTCTTTGAAATTAAGAGATCAAAAATCAAATTGATCTGTTGTTTTAATATTCAGACATCAAGATCATATAATTCAATTTGTCATTTAATGATTTTAATTTTCAGATTCTGATGAAAAGAGTCAGGAGAACACATAGCATTTTCTAACAAACTTGTGTAACCTGCTACCTACCACTTCCTGTGACTTGAAATAAATACTAAAAATACGATCGCTGTATAACGTTTCAAATGTAGAAAAGAGTAACGTCGGTCCAAAAGTTAAGCAACGACTATGGAAATTGAAAGAACATATATTCCGGATGATGAAAGAAAGGCACTGTTACACCGTTGACATGGGAACCGGAAGGTAAGCGGAGAGTCTGAAGACAAGAAAAACTACTTGGATACGTACAAAGGAAAAAGTAAGGAATTAATATAAGAGGAGCACGTGGGAGGTAGGTCCAGCCCGGAACTGTTACGAAAGACGGAATAAGATGAAAAACGAACATTATGGTCAAATACACCACATGGTGTGAAGAGGATAGGTATGTATCAGGCAGGCAGTCTGTTAGGTAGGAAGGTGGGTATGGTAGGTAGAAAGGTGGGTATGGTAGGTAGAAAGGTGGGTATGGTAGGTAGGAAGGTGGGTATGGTAGGTAGGAAGTTGGTATGGTAGGTAGGAAGGTGGGTATGGTAGGTAGAAAGGTGGGTATGTTAGGTAGAAAGGTGGTTATGGTAGGTAGAAAGGTGGGTATGGTAGGTAGGAAGGTGGGTATGGTAGGTAGGAAGTTGGTATGGTAGGTAGAAAGGTAAGTAGGTAGGTAGGTATCCTGTGGTGGCATAGAAGCATCTATTCTACTAAATTTCCATAATCCGTTTTTGTATATAAATAGCTATAGAAATAGCTTTTATTCCCTAAATTCGCTTACATTATGAAGTTAAACAAACTCTATTATCGACTTTGCCCCTCGAGTCTTTCCAAATAAAATCTGTAAGGATATGGGTTTCTGTGGTTCGAGATTACAAGTATTGTTGTTATACATTGTATCTACGGTAATCCGAGCACAGCTATACTTGCACCCGCGACTTTGCGCCAGGAGAGAATTGAGGTCAGTACCTGGTTAATTAAGCTATGCATCAAGATGGGTTTATGGTGAATCACTTGGACAAGTTTAGCGTAAAGGTTGCAGGATCGATCACATCCTTAAAATGGAATCTTGACGACATGTCACAACTCCATGTAGATGATATGACATATCATTTTGTAACATCAAAAAGTCTTGTCAAATTAATGTACACATATTGTAATACATATCGATTTGAAATTTACGCCAGTGATTTTAAATTACAAAATGAACACTAGTGATAAATGAATGGTTGCCTCTGCAGAGTGTTCTGTTTTACACTTATGGAAAAGTGAACATTGGCAATCGTTACAATGGTTCCATTCTTCTACTTGACAGTTAATAGTAAATTAAAATCTGTGACTGATCAATGGACAAGCACTTTGGTCTCTCCGTGTGACTACACAGTGCGTTCAATGTTTCCAATTGTATAATGCTATTACAGATTAACAGCGTTCTTCGTGCTATTAGAGTTCTGACCATCAGCTGTAAAAATCATACAATGCTGATTAAGGACAGATAGGAGCTGACGATTTTTCCATGTAAGCAGTACACATCTGTTACAACAATACCATTCAGTTATGACGCAGGTGTTCGAAGACTCCGCAAGTTTGCTACTATTGCATTCTATATTTATTTACTGCATTGATTTTGTATCGAGCTAGGATGTCTTATTCTGGGGGCAGATCCAGGAAAGGAGTGGCTGATATATCTCATACCTACCTACCAATAGATACAGATATCAAGTATATAATAATAGCAATAAATTATGATATAATTTGTGTTGAGGTCGATAATCATGTAATACTTACGAGTAAATAAAGAATATGGAGTATAACACAAACCATGATCAGATACGCACTAAAAATAGTTTCATTAAATGCACAAGAAAGAAAAATGTAAGGTCAACCATTCTTTCCCGACAGCATTGATCCCATCCCGATCACCTCATCCGTTCTAGGCACGCCGAAACGGGGTGCTGGATCCAGTACTGTAATGCATATGTTCTGCTGTAATATTCCGGTTTGTCGAACATTGACTTTAGAGGTCGAAGTTGAAAACAGGTGGGTCGTTAGTAGAGGGTGTGTATCTGAATTATGACTGGTCGAGTAGGTGAGATTTGGTTATCTTACAGTATTAAACAATGTATCATAAGAACCTATTGGTCTATCTAGTAGTGCACTGAATATTAGGCTAATTAGTTTCCTTTCATAGCCAATTAACATTGACGGATGGTCAATTAGGTAGCTTCCCAAGGGCATATTTAGGGGTGGGTGGGGTGAAGCTGTCGCCCCCTCCCCCTAAAACCCCCTCAAAAATGAGAACGAAACAAACGGAACGTTTACCAGAGTAAGTTAGATGATTAAAATTATGCACTGGTAACGCTTAAAATGCAGGAGCTTCCCAGGTCTTTACCCCGCTGACCTCCCCCCCCCCCCGGTTCCGTTCCACAGACCCCTCGCCTACTTGTCTAGCACCCTCCCCAAACGGTATTTCTAGATTCGCCACTGGCTTCCTATATCAATCAATAAGGAGATGTTTCCTCAACGATAGCCAAATTCAGACTGAAGGAATAGTTCAATCCCTTTCATTCTGTTGTGTGACCTGGACCTTTTTAAAGCATTTTCAAACCATCCACTTAGACCCGTACTGGTGTGGCAATAGGTCTGTCTACGAAGAAATGTACGGGTGTGACAATAGGTCTGTCTATGAAGAAATGTACGGGTGTCTGTCTATGAAGAAATGTACGGGTGTGACAATAGGTCTGTCTATGAAGAAATGTACGGGTGTCTGTCTATGAAGAAATGTACGGGTGTGATAACAGGTCTGTCTATGAAGAAATGGATGGGTGTGACAATAGGTCTGTCTATGAAGAAATGGACGGGTGTGACAATAGGTCTGTCTATGAAGAAATGGATGGGTGTGACAATAGGTCTGTCTATGAAGAAATGTACGGGTGTGACAATAGGTCTGTCTATGAAGAAATGGATGGGTGTGACAATAGGTTTGTCTATGAAGAAATTGACGGGTGTGACAATAGGTCTGTCTATGAAGAAATGGATGGGTGTGACAATAGATCTGTCTATGAAGAAATGTACGAGTGTGACAATAGGTCTGTCTATGAAGAAATGGATGGGTGTGACAATAGGTCTGTCTATGAAGAAATGGACGGGTGTGACAATAGGTCTGTCTATGAAAACTGTGTACCAGTCAGATTGCTATTCAGAGGTATGTTCATCTCCACAGTCCGAGAGGAAATTACACAGAACATTTAATTCTTCTATTATATCCCAACTGTGTCTTTATGTTCTACAGATTGTTTTCATTATTTTGTTCATCTCTAGAATATTCAGTTCATTTAAGTGTATAATTTACGGCATAAAAGAACTAGAGCTGGATGACCAGAATGAAGTATACAAGATCTGGAAATTTGGAGACCAACAACTCCGACATAGTCCATACCTCGCTATGGCAAATTCGCATGCCTTGTTTTACATATCCTCCGACTCTCGCGTTCCCGCACCCCAAAATTCGTTATAATGTGTTTTAATGCTATAACTACATAAATAATGTTTGTCAAAAATAGATGTAATTGACATTTTTGTATATTAGACCGTTTATCACCTCCCAGAGACCCAAAATCACATCCTTTTCATGAAAGTATACCCCATGGAGATGGTTATTATATAAACAAGATAACAACAGAATTTCGTGAATTTTCAGACAGCGGTTGAGAGGAGGAGAGGTCACAGACAGACAGACGGACCTGACAGATTGAGTGTACCACAATATCTCCAAGCTTGACGTAAAAGCGTCGAGATAAACTGAGATGTCTGCACGTTACTAATCACACTTTTAAAATTAAAATTTTACGGGTTTTAGGAAAATTCAAGAGCTTTCCTAATTTCTGTCACATTCAAAAATTGTTTGCAATGCAAATATTTCTTTTTCGATTAATTATACTTTATGGATAGATCCTAAGCAAGTAATTCCAAAATTCAGGAGAAATCAGAAAAAATCAAAGAATTGATCATCCTATTTCAGTAAAGTAACATGTCTAACATATACCTTTGATTTTATCAGTCATCAGTATGCTCCATGTTTTTAATCCCTTTAAGATCAAGGAATTGAAGTTCTCAAAATATTAAAGTTGTATCCAATTAGAGATGAATATTCAAGGAAAATGGTATTTCAATTTATTTATTTATTTTTTTGTTTTGCCAAAGATTTTGATCTACTTTATTTGTATTTGTGTTTATTTGTATAAATTTCATAATAATTATACTTGAAACATCAGACATTTAATAAAGTACCCAGATAAAGCTCAGCTAATATTGAATTCCTGTTGTGAACCGAACAAAAGTAATTTGGCCCTTGCTATTTAGGTTTATGCACCCATTTTGGTCATTACACCATGTATTTGTGTCATATGACTTCAAATGAACACAGTAGGAACTATACATTGTAATTAATTCTAAATGATTGAAGTATTTAGATTACATTAATTATTAATAACTACAAATGTTTTATAAGCTGCCACTAGAACAACCGATTTACTTTTTGTAAGTTCCTAAAACTTTACTAAAACACGTCAAAGACCAAAACATTTCAATGCTATTTTTAAAAAAAAACAATAAAAAAACCCAAATATAAATGTACCAAACATCACATGCGCAGATGTCTGCACACCATAATGGTCATTTATTACAACCATTGTGGTCGCTAATATTATGGGTGAGAAACCTCAATTTTACAATTACATATTTAAAAAGTCAATTCAAAAGTGAATGTATATGGTTTTTTCAATGAAATTCTTTGTTCAAGTGGGAGTTAAATTAAATAATAAGTTTACCTATTTTTTGTAATTGCAATAATGTAATGTAGGTACTTATATCAGTTATAATTAATTACATTGTGTTGCTTCTCCTGTGCTCGTTTGAAGTAATATGGCCCAAATACATGGTGTGATGACCAAAATGGGTACATAAACCTTAAACATCATATCTTTCGATGATTCCGAGATAATTCTATTATTTTTGTCTCTGATGTTATTATTTCATTTTACGAATCCTGCATAGTTTTATTACTGCTAATGTCAGAATGGATCTCTTAGTCAAAACTACTTTTCCCGATATAAACCCTAATTATATTCCATCATTCTCGGTCCTTTGGATGAAAACATTAGGGACTGTTTATCAAATAATACGCGGCGTTAATTTGGAAAAAAATGGAATTACGGCTCACTTTCCGGTAATTGAATATAACGTCGTGGACTCACGTGGCCTGAAATGCGGATTCTTTGTTGGCGAATCAAATGAAAGGTACTGAGTATGGAAACATACAATCTTAAAATTAATAATATCAAGAAGCTATTTTTGTCTGTGCCAGTGTAGACGTTATATCGGTTATAAACCACTTCCACAATAGAGAATAATCTTGGGACAAAGTACCCCAAAATGGCATCATTTGTTTCATTACTTACGCTGAAATAACTGTGCTAATAACAGCGTCAAAATGACAATGAGTATAATTTTTGCTGATACATCCCCATGATACGTTTCTATGTTTGTAAAGGTCCATAATAAGTTATTGAGTTTATGCTGGACAATATTGTGGAATAGTCAATATGATATCGTACTTCATGGGGACACTGATGCCTTTAATGAATATAGTGTTAGGGTCTTGTGGTTCGCGGAGACTTTTGCTAATTTTTTTATCTAGTTTTATTTTTGAATGAATAAATATTTATAACATTGAAAATGTACAACTTTGGTGTTCATGCTGCTGAGGACTTGCAATTTGTTTTAATATTTCCGAATACGAATATTTACTTGAAGTTTTAACCTTCTCTTTTGTTTGGGTTTCCATTAGTTGTTTATTCAAATCATATTTTTGTGTCTTCACGGTTGTTTGTCCCATTTAAAAAATACAAGCTGACCTAGATCAAACATCAGACAGTATTAACTTTAAAAAATCTAGGTTTGCTTAAAATGGAGGATGGTGTAAAAAAGTAAGACTCAATAATTGCAGTTAATCTCTCTCTCTCTCTCTCTCTCGACCACAAAACTGAAATGAACACTTAGAAAAAATGGCGGCCATCGTAGTTCGTGATTCGAACACACAATTTCGTCTTCTTTATATATATATGTTAAATTAATGAAACGAAAAATATGTCTGTTAGCTCCCCTTGAGCCAGAAAATCGTATCAAACGTGCACTGAGGTCATGGACAGAGCAAATTTTACTTTGTTAAATCTGTCTTAGGACACCAGGAAAGCTTTGTAAAGTCGACTGAGATCAGTACAGGATTTACAATACTGCCACGTCATCCAAGAGATCATTCTTAGCTGAACGTTTGTATCCTGTGTTAATGTTTCTGAGAGAGAGAGAGAGAGAGAGAGAGAGAGAGAGAGAGAGAAGGGGGGGGTCCTGTGTTAATGTTTCTGAGAGAGAGAGAGAGAGAGAGAGAGAGAGAGAGAGAGAGAAGGGGGGGTCCTGTGTTAATGTTTCTGAGAGAGAGAGAAGGGGGGTCCTGTGTTAATTTTTCTGAGAGAGAGAGAGAGAGAGAGAGAGAGAGAGAGAGAGAGAGAGAGAGAGAGAGAGAGAGAGAGAGAGAGAGAGAGAGAGAGAGAGAGAGAAGGGGGGTCTATCGATGGAAGTTGCCGGGATCACGCTGAGTTTGAAAACAAAGAGACAAGACTGACCTTCATCCCATATACCCATTTTTCTCGACAATTTTTTCTGGAGCAGTTAAAGGAATAAACAAACAGTTTTTGTTAATGTTGTACCATTTGTTGTTTACAGCCACATTTCATGTTTTCTAAAGATATGAACAACTGATTATGATAAATGGGTTGTAAGGCTGATATTCCATTTTAAGTGTACTTAAATATCTCAGATATGAACAAACATGGCTGCTGAAGAAAATAAACATTTCATTATTTAAAAAAATCGCCTTTTTATAAAGTTAATAATCAGAATACTGCCACTAGCGCGGCCCTTGATACTTTTGAAGAGGCTCCCTGTATGATTTATTGACTTCATGACCCAGGATCAGTTTAGTGGCACTGATTGGAATGACATCAATGTAAAACCTAGATTCTCTCTCGCTCGCTCACTCTCTCAAGCGATCAATCAGTACACGGAGCCGGCAACGTTACTCTGAGTTTTATTTAGAATTGTGATTATATTTTAATTCAAGAAAGTGGATTATTTAAAGATATATATGGGATAAATTATAGGCTTGAATGTTGACCAAAGTTGACCTTTCACATTCTTCTGGTTCGTTTGAGAAGGCCCCTAACGAAAACTATCACACGTAGAATTTCGAAAGAACATCTGACAGTGAATATCGGCTTCATGTTGTTGTTTTTTTATTATTATTATTTTTCTTTTTTCTTTTTTTAAATTTTGTTGTTGTTGTTCGTTTTAAATTTTTTTTTTTCATTTAAGTAAACAATTTTTTTTGTTTACCAACTTGTTAATTTTAAGACTGTCAACATGGCTTTGATTTTTCATTTAGGAAAATCGATTGGTGCAAGGGCTTCTGGAATTTCTTAAATGTGAAAAAGTATATAAGAATATTCATACGTAACAGAGTTTTAAAGGTTAGAAAGAAACAACAAAACAGAGATAAAAGCAGTCAAACAAAAGTAAATTAGTTCAGGATTGCGATTATAAGAGTTTATTGTTGTTGTGGTTATTATTTTTTTTTCTTTGTTTCGTGTTTTTCATGGTATAAAATGTCAGCTGCCGAATCCAGATTTTTTTTTGCTATGTGATTTCGCAATTGATAGCTTATATCACGATAAACGCAGAAAACTCCCCACATTAAACTCTTAAATCATGCTCATATAACTTTTAATGAGAAATTTCGATCTTACCTGTTCCCAAAATTTGTGGAAATCGGAGATCAACACCAGTGTGTCACTAGGAATTGTGATTTTAAATTTGTTATACCGTGTGTTAGTGGTATAGCTTCAACATTTTCTTTTAAAGAAGCCATAAACGATTGGGACTTTTTTTTATCCAATTTTACCAAGAACATATCTCTATAGGTTATTTTAAAAGTAGAACCGGGCAGCAGATCCGATGGTAGCATTCAAACCCGCATCCTTTCCGTCGCGAATCAGACAGGGGCGGATCGAGGGATGGGGGGAGGGGAGCGGCCGAGCCTGTGCCCGCCCCTACTACCCCCCCCCCCCCAAGAAGGAGCGCGAAACAACAGGGACGTTTCCTAGAGTAAGTTTTCTTTACAGTTAACTGGGTAAAATTATGACCTGGAAGCGCTTAAAATGCAGCAGCTTTCTAAGGGTTCCGTCCGCCAGACCACTCGCCTACTTGTTTAGGTTCCCTGCCCAAATGATATTTCCGGATCTGTCACTGTCAGGAGCGCTAACCACTGAGCCACCGCGGCACAAGTTCCCATTAGTTGCCTCTTACGACATGTAGGAGAGCATATCGGGCCTGTTGTACTTCACTGAACCCACAGGGGATCCTCGACATGATATAGCCAATAATATGTTTGAAGTGCCAATGAAACCAATAAACCGAACCTAAATATATACGGAACGAATGTCAACATTCTACTTTTTATCATTTAAAGCCCTTATCAAAATTAACACTTGCACTAGTTTTGAGAAATAGCTCAGAATACTTTAGTTACTGTACACATTTACAAACCAAAATATCCAAGAACATAAACTCTTTTCTGAGTGGAGGAGCGCGAATAATAATAATAATAAATTAATGCGTATTCTTGAACATTCACAGACGGACCATCAGTATCACACACATTTCTTTTCTTTCGCCGGCAACTACAAAATGTAAATGTATGTTTATCTTCTTGTGTTTTTATGTTATTCCCTTTAGGTATGATGCTGAAATTTAACTGAAAGAGAACAACAAAAAAGGGCAAAAACACTCGGATCATGCCTACACTTGCCGCCACTTTCTTAGTAACAATCACAGTAAAACTATCTTATAATACCAAATGTTGCTTAATATGTGACAGAAGAGTGACATCTTTATGACATTTTCTTCATAACAAATCAAGATCAGGCGGTCAAAGGCACTTGGAAAATAAAAAGCAGAAAAAAGTATGGCCGTTGCTAACATACGTGAAATCACGAATGGACTGACATATGTAAACTGATCTTGATTTTTCTATATTATAATACATAGTTCAGCAAGCTGTGGCCATGTCATTGTATACATGATTGAATTGCCATAGTCTCTATTTTCAAGACATCTGATCTTATTAAATGTTGAGTTCATCCTACAGAAAATCTTCAATACAGTAGTAAGCGGCCATTGCCTACAGGTTTACAAACTTCCGTTCACTCCGACGTTAGATAAGACTACAGCACAGACACTACCTTACACTGTCTTGCTCGTTATACTTGTGGGTATCCATGGGAACACCTCAAACCTTTTATACTGAAAATCCAACTAAAAATGTTTTGACGGAATAATACAGAGTAAAAAATGGGAAAATGTTGGAGGACTCCGTTAAATGCTAAGTGCCACAATTTACGTTGGAGCAAGTCTAATGAGCTCGAACTTGAAAAGAAAAATTTATTACTGTTTCGGCCGAGAGGAAATCCCTGCAATCGGTGAGTGGCTGTGATGGTGTGTGACGTGACGACATCAAAATATACAATTCAACATGCAATAGAGGTTCGATTATATTTCTAAGGTGTTTTTCCAATCATGGGGGACAAGGTCCCAAACATAATTATATTGGCGTGAAGCTATTTTTAAAGTGGAAGAGATACCCCTTGTCTCTCCCACTTAAAATGACCCATTTTGCCTATAATCTAATATAAATTGCATACACATATAAAGAATTGAAACGAAATTCAATTTTGAGTGGATAATGTACGAGTATACAATTATTCTATACTCCTGAAGTGCCTTCTTTCCAATTAAGGGGCCCTGAGTGGCCGATTGGTCTAAAGCGCTTGTCATTACAAATCACTCACACATCTCACCTCTGTCCGCGTGAGTTCGAGTCTCGCCTAGACAAGCCGAGGTCGGCCGCCGTTGTGTCTCTGCGCAAAGCACTTTACTCCTTTTGCCTTGGCGTTTAATAGTCATTCATGTGCTGATGTGTAGTTAAAGATAGCCATTCAATTAATGTTCCCTGTTAAATATCTTCGTCAACAGTCAGTTCGACAAATCACATAATTCTATGTACCTAGTATTCGAGCACAAAACGATAGCAAAGCTATAAATCTTATGACAAAGTCTATTTTGTAGGTTTTGGTATCCATAGATTTTGTTATGCTTAGATTCTGGTTTGTGTATATTTCAGTAGGTATAGAATTTAGTATATGTTAATTTTGGTATGTGTAGATTTTATCATGTGTAAATATTTGTATGGTAGATTTTGATATTTGTAGATTTTATGTGTGTATTTCTGTATGCTAAGATTTTTGTATGGATCATAACAGGTTTGCTTTATGTGTGCAAACGAGTAATGACTTTGAACCCGAGGACGTATCCAGAGGGTTTAAAGTCATTTCCGAGTGCTCTAAAAAACGTTTGCACACAGCAAACCCAATCGGAACATCCTCGGCTTTTTCTGTCAAGTCGAGAAAGATACCTCGGATGTAATTCGCCTCCATTGAGAACTATATTCGCAACTTCTTTTGTTCATATGTCACAATATAGCGGCGGAAGGGACAACATCACAATCGTCAGCCTTTTCTGTCGCAACATATATGGTGCACTCTGCCGGAGGCGAATCATCAAACCCCATCAAATTTATGTGTATTTCTATAACTACATCCGAGGTTATTTCCCGACTTGACGGAAATGGTTGAGCGATGATCCGATTGACAGCAAACCAGTGTTCTCACTTGTTTGGTAATCCTAATGAGTAATTTTCAACAACAGCTTAAAAAAAAAAGTAAAAAAAAAAATCCAGAATATGTCTTCTAGCACTGTTGACATAACAGTTGGGTCATTTTAAATATCCGCTGCTCAGGTCAACTTAGTAGACTTGGCCTTGTGATATTTTGTTGTATTCTGCATTATTTCAGTTATCACATACTCCTGCCCCTCAGACAACAAAATTTCACATTCAACCATTATCAGTCAAAACACTAATGCCTCATTCACCTTTCCGTACTATCGTCTGTAACGTACACTGTTACAGCCCCAGAGTCAGCATAAGTAAAACAAAAACCATCCTTTTGTCTGGATTGAGACAACTTATTTTGATTTTAGCTTTTATATGCATACTCATATACGAAATATGAAGAAAAAATAACTATCCGCGTCGAGTATTTTTTTTTTTCTTTCTTTAAAATTCTTCACGTACACCATACTTCAACTGGAGGACAAAGGAACTGTATGCACACCTGACACACGATAAGCTAAATTCCCTTAACCTTAAAGTTCGCCATTAGTGGGATGTTAGAGACAGTTTGTGTAATGTCACAGGCGATGCGTCCCTTTAAAGGAGTTATTGAATTCCTTTAAGAATAAATTTATTGAGTGTTTAAATTTTCTACATTTTGGACGCTAGTACAAGTGAAAACACAACAACAACAAAACAAAAATTAATACAATTTGTTAAAATCTTTATTAACTTATTATCTACGCATCAATCCCCATGGGTATGGCCACTGATTATTGCCTTTTGGTTGCAAGAACTATAATCATGTGATTGCAATCATCCAATCTCTTGTAAATCTCGTCTTGATATCGAGGCTGAATAATTTGCAGACTGTCTAAAAAATACTTCGATTTCCATATTTTCATTTCCATATCACGTTTTTACGGTATGCCATAATTCGATTTTTTATCAAGCCTAGCTTGTTACATTCTTATGTTCTCATTAGAAAAGAGAAACAAGAAAGATAACCAGTACACTCTTATGCACAAATATTATCCTGGATATTTTCACATTTCTACCAGTTAGCTTCTTTCTGGGTTGGTTGTCTTAAATCTATTGAATGCTTGTATAAAACCAAAAGAAATTACTGAGATTAGTTTCAAATAAATGAAAACATACAATACAACTCGGTCATTGGTCCAATTAGACTTTTTAGACATGTAATAGTAACTTGTGAATTGCAGGTATTTATTCTACGGTTAAAGGCGCACAGACTTAGCAAAGATGTTTGAACCATAAGCAGCTGATGAAACATAATAAATGGTCCATCAGTCATGAGAATAGAGGAGCAGATAATTTTTTTTTTTTCTTTTTTTTTTTTTTTTTTGTTCTTCTGTGAAGAGATATGTATGACAATCCATTTTAGGTGCAATACCTTTTTCATCGTTTGATAACGGCTTTAGTCGACATCAAATACAGTAAATTACAAAATTCTCGCTTTGCTAAATTTCCCAAACTTCCGATTTTAACAAATTTGCGTGTTTAACTTTAGCCATTTTGCAATGCTTCCGCAATTATTCCATTTTCAGGAGGATATTGGTGTAGACTTCTGACGATCATTTAATCCTCTTTAACTGGAATACATTTCTGATTGTTTAGTATCGGCTTCAGTTCACACCGACATACTTCACATTGTGAGATTTCTACGTTGTTAAACTTTTGCAAATTTCTGATTTTGAAACTTTCGTAGATTTGGTTTTAACCATTTAACAATATTCCTATTATTTTAATGATGATAAATTTTTGACCAGGTTGCGTAAACTGACAATATAAAACACACGGAAATTTCCCTATATGGTATAATGTAATCGGAATTCTCTTAAGCATGCTGGCATACAATAATATTAATGTCTCACTAGGGACAGTTCCCACTTGATCATATCAGCTTCTATTTTGATTGCTGTAAATTTGCGTCCCACACTGCGATCATTATACTAGATAAGTGGTTAAGATTGAATCTGGTGAGTAAATTGTATTGTTTCCGTGCAAAATATTACTTTTCACCTATTGATGACCCAGTACTCGATTCACTTCAAATAGGGTTTATTTCAGAGGCATGCATTTTTTTGTTGTTCGTTTTATCTCTCAGTTCTTAGTTTTAAAAAGTGTGGTATTTTTTATGTTGTTTGTTTTATCGATTAAATTTAGTAAACTTCTCTTATAACAATATCGCATACAGTGATAAATTGGTTATTATGATGCACATTACACACACACACACATCTGTATATATATATATATATATATATATATATATTGCCTCAATGACGCGAGAAACGTCTTTTCGAACAAGAGACGTTGCCTTGACAATGTGTAATGATATGACGTCGCATCAACCAAAATAAAATAAATCAGTTGCAAAAAAAACATTCGTTTGTCAAATCGACCACATTTCAGGAATCCACTCTACAGTGTTGTCATCAAAGTGTCATGAAAGTGTATCAATGTAGTGATACAATGTATAAAGTGTTCCATAAAAAAAAATAATAATAAAGCATATGTTTTAAAATTCATTTAATATAGGCTTCTTATGGTTATGCCATGAAAACGTATCAATTTATTGATACAGTGTACGTGTATAAAGTATCCTGTTTAATTTTTCATGAATCTGGAATAATTAGTTGGAATTATTAATGTCTGGTTGTAGAGTGCTTCTGACATAAAGTTTCTTTTCCACTCTTAAATATTGATTATCAGTAAACAATTTATACAAGGGAATGACTGAAATTTCCTACTGAACAGTTATGTAGATATTCATTAACTTTATTGTTAAACGTCATTATATACGTGACGTCACTATCCAGTTGTTTACATTATAATCCACTGGTGAATGCGAGTTAGAAAGACATATATATATATATATATATATATATATATATAGAGAGAGAGAGAGAGAGAGAGAGAGAGAGAGAGAGAGAGAGAGAGAGAGAGAGAGAGAAGAGAGAGGGAGAGAGAGAGAGAGAGTTAGAGAGTGAGAGAGAGAGAGAAAGTGAGAGTTGATTCCCCTCTTTATAATGCTGTTCATGAGATCCATAAAGTGACCTGAATTATAAGTACTGAGGGATATTCCATTAAAATCACATTAGTATTGGTTTTCATGAGCCAAGAACTAAAAGTAAATAAACTGAGTAGAAATGATCAAACAAAATGTGACCCAGTTAAACCGTATCCACGTGCTATAAGAGGGACAGTGGTTTGATAGTGAGAACTAATTTAATAACTTTTGTAACATCTTTAACATAAATCTCGTACACAGCTTCTCGTGTCATTCGTTTGAGTAAATAGGAAGATGGAGAGTAAAGCTTATCAGAAAATTGATTACTTCTGAAGGTATTTATTTCCCATTATTTTATGCTCAGATAAGGATTTTTGATTTTTGATTTCTCAGACGTTTCTATTTCCCAAGGATTTACTTGCTTTTTTATCGATTAAACGGCAAGAATATGTATTTTTATGCGTTTCGGCATGTGTGTCCTACACACACACACACACACACACACACACACACGGATTGCTCTACTTGTGAACCATCTCAACTGGGACAGTGTTATGGACACCTACTTACTGTCAAAGTAAATAAACGCTTAACAGGATAAAAAGCATGTACCGTATTACTGCTTTGTATGACAATCTGTTTGCTATACACTCTACACGAAAAGAGCTATTAAGCTTCAAACTTATGTCATTGTGGACACTAAATTGTATTTTTGGATACCGTGTCCTTAATGTGTGTTTTGTATTATTGTACAACCAGTTATGAACCATATGTCCAGAAATGGGATGAAAAATCAGTGTATTATGATAAATGATCATTCATGTCATTGACGTAGTGTGATCTTTCGGTGAGAAAAATCTTCATGAAAACGTTCAGTTTCGTCACGAAAACATGCTTTTGTCATGAAAAGTTACTTTCATTACGATGAAAGACAATTTCTTTGCTAAGAATAGTCAGCATACCATAAAAAAGCGAAGTGGTACTTCCTGAAAATCCTTACTTTATGGGGTTTTTTTTCACGCTTTTAGTGAAAATATATCGTATATCGGGTAATGTTTCAGGTGAAGAAATTGTAGATATTTAATGATTTCAAAGTGAAATCGTAAAAATCTATTACCTTATACATTATAACCTCCTTATATATATGCAATCTCTAAACTTTAATTAGTAACAAATCTATGACCCGCATTTTTTTCTTCACAAATCTGGAAAATTTTATGACCACGAAAACGTCCGCTGTACTGTATATTGATATTTTATTATAATCATAAATAATTGTTTAATACATGCTGGAAAATACTAGTGGTGGAAAACTGGTTACCATGAATATCGTCATTGCTAGCCGTTGACGATGTAGAACAAAGTGGATCTACGACCATAGGCTAGCAAATATGCACAATGTAAGAAATTACCTACATCTTCACTTAAATGAAATACATAAATGACTATTTAAATACTAACATGAATAAAGAAATAACTGCGCCATGATAATTAAACTGTTAGTTTTTCCTATTCATTTTTATTATCGGTAATATGAACTGGATAACACCGTTGAAATTTGAACTTGGACAAATGATTCAGAATAATTTTCTTAGTTTTTTAACATCATGAACCACCATATATATATGTTGATAGATATAGATAGATAGATATATACTTACTTTCTTTTATGAAATTTTGCAGATGTAGTCGCCATTAAGGATAGATAAATCTAATGATTAAATATAGGGTTTCCTTTAGCTAGATTATCATCTGCATGATCTTATTCAAGAGCGAAAGCATTTTGTCCATGCTGATCAAGGGTAAAACGTTGGAAAACAATAAATTATTACCAGAGATTCTTCCAGCTTCTTGTCGTTAGTTTTTTTGAGCCAGTATACAGTTTTGTTACAGTACTGCTTTCACTGCTGGAAATGTTCCTTTGTTGATCTTTATGCATCGACACATACTATCAATACATAACCTCAACATAATATTTTCTTTCATAAAATATATCTAATATTCAAAAGCTGTTTTGTTTAGCTTGTAAAAATAGAAAAACAATTCCCCTAAGGTATATTAAGATATACATAACCCTTCCCTTAAATAAATTATGTAATAATAACGGACTACAGAGATGTGTCAACCTTCTGAAGTTCATTTTGAAAATGTTCCTAAGTTTCAAAACTTATTACTGTGGATACTTGTAGACATAGTCGCCTGTGTATGACAAGTTTTTTTGCTTGGCAGATTAAGGCAAATATCGTCAATATTTATATCTAAAAAATACTTTCTGAAAAACCTGTAATTGATGTTTTAATTAACTGTCCTTTAGTTAGTTGCCCCCTCATCATTTTCTTCCCACACCAAACTGCCTACTGAATATGGTTTTGTTGCAACGTTTATATAATCGTACGATTCTTCTGCTCTCGCTCTTTGTAATGGCAACACATCCTACTAATACATGCATTATCTGTTACTAAGTGATTCTTCTTTTATGAAACAGTCAAGTCATACCTTATTGCACTTCACAAGCGATTCAAATAAACTTAAGCATGTCTATTTGGAAAAAAATATGTACAGGAGAAACACTAAAAGATACTGCAGAATTCCTGTTTCAGATTTATTGCATAAATGTATGAAAATGAAAAAGGTCAAGTGTATATGCAATATACTATATATTAGATTCCATTCAGTAACGGAATAGCATCTGCACATAATAATAAAATGAAAATCTTTTTTTATTACCGGAATAGGTAATGACAAAATGTAATTGTGTCAATTATGACACATAACACCGGAACAGAATTGCAAAATGAAACTTTTATCTTTTGAAATCGATATTTCTGCATTTTTCTATGTCAACACCCGTATTGGCAATGCCTAGTATCACATAAAAAGAATCGCTTTGGACCCCTTGTCCACGATGTTTGCACAGAGTGATACAAAAAAAATCGCTTTGGACCCCTTGTACACGATGTTTGCTTAGGGTGATATCAAACGAACTGTCACTGTATCATGCTAAGAATTCCTGGATTCTTCATGTTATGTAAATAATTAGGCAAAGGATAACAAACATGGATGAACACACATTTTTATTCAATGGACCTTTGTGTATGTTGAAAAAGCATTAATGGTACTTAAATTGAACCCATATTATACAAACAACTAAACAACGGGCATAAGTTAACTTATAGAAAACATTTCCTTGCTTGAAAATTAATAGCAAAACTAAGCTTACTTAAGGTGAATTGTTTCATAGATAATGTTGTGAGAAAATATTGGTCTGATAAAAAAAATATGCCAAGAGAAGAGTACAAATGTGTCAAATCAAGTGTCTTTTAAATCAACCCCTCTTTATCACCACAAGATCACCTTAATTGTTAATTCCCGAAGTATTATTTGTGGGCACGGTGTCATTTTTCAACTGTCTCAACCAGATAGAGTTCTTTGTTGATATTTCTACATTTTATTTAAATTTAGTTTCCCGTAATAGTAATGTTCAACATCACCTAGAAATAATCGCTTTGGATACGTTGTCCACAATATTTACTCAGGCTGACATCTAAACAGCTATCCGTATTTCATATATTATATCCTGGATCTTCCATTATATTTCAATAAAAGATTTAAGGAACACAAATTTTGACCAACCTTAACTGTCACAAAATGAATTAAATTCAAATAACCGTCTTCTTATATCCAGACGACATTTTAATAATTATGTTCTTGAAGAATGGTAATCCTGTACGGACCTAAACAACAATTTATATCAAGTGATATTTTTATAAATACGTTTGTTAAGAGTATTATATATTTTGCTCCTAAATATATTATATAAGGCTATAGACACCGTTATCTGTATTTGACCCCAGTTCATGAGCTCAGCCATTAACCAATCACGTGATGTGTCAGCCATGACGATAGTGAAATGAGCATTAGTTACCGCACGTACCGCGATCAAAACAACATCAGTCTTTTTGTTTACATTTTATCTTTGCTCGTTTTCTCTTAAAAATTGACATGGATAGCGATGGAAAATATAAAAAATGTGGAGGTAGTTCATGTTCCGTCAATGGATGTTCAAGTAATCGTCGCAAACAAAATTTATGGAAGAAATCAATGTGTGAACTACACTGATAAGTGCATGAAGACTGTACGTGTTTGGTACCATTTAAATTTCAGCCTATGCTGTCAGATGGGCATGCAAGATTTTAAATTCTTGAATTCCAGTCTTAGCAGAAAAGTTTAAATCACTGATAATATGACTTCCAAGAGAAATAATTAGAGACTGTTGCCCGTAATCTTTCAGAGAAAACTACCCTGGTCTACATGTGTTATTGATTGTGAAACATTTATTCAGATGCCAATTAATCTCAAAAGTAAATATGAGAATTAGGGCGATTATAAATCACATAACACAAGGCAAATTATGTTTATTTCAAAGGCATTTGGTGGACGGGCAAGTAGGGCGATTATAAATCACACAACACAAGGCAAATTATGTTTATTTCAAAGGCATTTGGTGGACGGGCAAGTAGGGCGATTATAAATCACACAACACAAGGCAAATTATGTTAATTTCAAAGGCATTTGATGGACGGGCAAGTGATAAATTCATAGTTAAAAAAAAGCGGATTTTTAAATTATCTTCTCTCTGGATTGTTGTTAATCTAGATATGTAGCTAACACTGTTTATGGGAAGAATTAGTGAAGATTCAGCAGGACTAGTAAATTTTTCAATCTACAGGTCCTTCTTGCTACAAGGAAATTTATGTTATATTCTAGGCCTGAAGAAACTCATATTTTTTCTTACGAGTTAATGTTTTTTTTTACTTGACTAAAGTGAAACTTGAACTGACATATAAAACGACTTAATTTTATTTTCCCAAAATCTGTAATTTAAATAAATGACACATTCATTAACATCATACCATTATTAAAAAATCAGAACCAACATAAAACTATAATTATATAAATTTATAGTCACCGACGCATACATGTTTTGATAGTCTTACTGAACAATAAGCGATCTTCTTCAATTTCATCAACTATGGCTGATATAATTTTTTCTGCATAAAATGTACGTAGTCTTGTAACATGACCATTTACATAATTTTCATCATATTTTACATTCACAAACAGTGGTGTACTGGCCATTGGGCATACCGGGACAAATCCCGGTGGGCGGCCGCAAAAAAAATCCGTTTTTACCGGTGTTTTACTGGTGTGAACAAAACCCCGGGCCTGTCCCGGCAGACCGCCGCATCGTTGGGCCGGTGGGCCGTCAAAAAAATCCGTTTTTACCGGTGTTTTACTGGTGAGAGCAAAACCCAGGGCCTGTCCCGGCAGATAAGTCCAGGGCCGAGTTGCTTACCCAGTACACTCCTGTTCACAAACTTGTGGTTATCAGCACCAAGTCATACAAGAAGTTTACATTTTCTAAGACCAGTGCAAAACTTTGTCATCTGTATTTGCATATAGAACCCTCTTTTCCCTTTCTTCTTATTAATCAGACTGTCATTGCCACTCTTTTGGACATCATATTTCTTGTTTGAAAAAAAAATCATCCAGTGTGATCCATTTAGTAGACATTGGGCATTTAATTTCAAGCAGCGTGTCTTCATTTAAAATTTTATCTGGGGTCGTTGACAACCAGTTTTCCTGCACAGAAACATGCATTCCTGTTTCAATAACAGAAATATCCATTTTAATTTAAATAATGTTTAACTGCCACTTCACTTTGAAGTCCGTGGTTTGTGAATTTATTTTCTACAAATTTGGAATGTAAATGTTCTCCTATAAAATGTATGCAATCAGTGGAATCCTTTATGGGTATTTTTATCACTAGTTATATGGCCGACACTACTGCTACGCACCTAGCGAGCGATATCAGTACAACGGGCGATAATTAGAAACCGTGTCTATAAAACTCACACGCAGTTGTGCAATTGACGGATCAGAAACTAAAAATAGAACTCGTAATTCTTGAAATAACCAAACAAACGGCGTATAGTTATGTCGCATGAATTATTTCCTTGCTGAAATTAAATGACAAATTTGGATGTAAATACGCTGCACAATATTGATTTTGATTAAAGTATATTTCAAAATACATGTAGTGCAAGCGATTCGAAAATATTATTTTTTTAAAAAAACTTTCACTGGTCTGACCATTTTGCCTGTGTGAATTCTCAAAGAATTTTTGTCGACATTGTGTCCACAGTGGTTATACACGCGTAATTCAAGCAGGACATATTAAATATAATACTATGAATACTAAATGAAGTTCTCTCTATATGCACAATTTTAAACTTTATCCACTTGATGTCTTTCTCAGACAGCATTTCTGCATATTAATTGCATCTCGGGATAAAGTATATTTAAAGATTAGTGTAAATGTTTGCTTAAAAGCAAGTTATTTTTTTTCAATTGACTCAGCTTTTACTGTCGTACAATTTTGTATATGTGTGAATTCTTAAAATATGGCTTGTGGACACAGTGTGTACAGTGCTTATACATGCATAACTGAAACACGATGTATTGAAAAAGCTTTGTATATTCTACATAAAAAACGTTATGTCTTTAACTTATTTTAAACTTTCTCTACTGTATATACCTCTAAGTCAATTTCTCCATGTTTATTTCATCTCAGCTCCCGCATTAGCAATGAGTATCATCGTGTCACGAGAATCGCTTTGGACGCTTTGTCCACATTGATTGAAATGAAACGTGTTTTACTTATTTCATATTAGTATTTCCTGGATGTTTCCAGATTTTTAAATAATAGGCCTGATGAAAATAATCATTAATGGACCCTAACTGCTCTAATCAGCATTAAATTTAAATGAGCATGTCCTTATATTCAAACAACATTTTAATTATTTTTCATTGGAAATGAACACTATTGCGTCAGCTGAATCAATTTTACACAATTAAATTTTTTGCTTCTTATCAATGCAATTACTGGGTATATAAGGTGTGTTTGTCTTCATATATTTTCAAAAGGTCTAAAACTCACATTTTCAGTTGCGCATCTGAAAAGACCAGAATATAGCATTTGAATACTACTCATTCAAGTAACAGGAGAACAGGAAAATAAAATGTATACAAATCAACTGAGACAATATTAAGTTCATTCAAAATATTCTACAAAAAAAGTGCAAATGTTGTATCAAATCAAAGTTTTTAGCCCTCTTTCCAACTCGGATTTGTTCCTGTGTTTAAATTCACAGAGTATTGTTTGCGGACATGGTGTCCACAGTACTTCAATGCGGAATTGACGCACACTGTATTTGGACATCATTAGAAACAATACTAAAAAACGTTCTTTCTCTAAACCATTTTGGAATTTCTTTACTAGAGATATTTTTAGACATATTTCTATATTTCGGACAATATATTTCGACATTTTCCTTCATCTCTTCTTCTGAATTGGCAATGCCAAGCATCACATAAAAAAGAATCGCTTTGGACAGGTCCACAATCTTTCCGCAAGTTGAAGTCAAACAAGCTCTCCTTGTTTCAGATTATAATTTCCTTCTATAAATAACACGTACATACAGTGAGGATACCAATTTACACATGTTACGATTCTGTGGCCTAAAAATATATAACAGAAAGAAAGTGAAACCAACAATGTAAGTAAAATCAACAAGCAATTTATTTCTAGACAATTAAAGTGAAAATTCAAATGATATTTACAATAATGTGAATTAAAGTCCAAATAATCCAATAATACTAAGTGTACTAATCACAAATCCAAAAATATATAATGTTCCGAATATATTCCATGAGCCTTGAATGTTCTGATGTGCCAGTAGTCTTGAATATCCTGATGTGCCAGTAGTCTTGAATGTCATGATGTGTCAGTAGTCTTGAATGTCCTGATATGCCTGAATGACGTAATCCAGAATATCTTTGAATGAATTTACAAAAATCCCAAAGTCATCTATTAATCCCAAATAGTCCTAAAGTCTATGAGCACTTTAGTATTTCCAATGAATATTTTAAATAAATAATTCCTCTCTCTGAATTTGCTCTGATTTTCACAACACAACTATAAACCGCTGAATATTAGACCAAATTCCTTAAAGACTGATAGTTATCATAGGAATGAAATACTGCTTACCAAACTTCCTATATATAAACACAGGTCACCTGACAGAATTTTCTAGAAAATCATATGCCTACATGACAAAAATCAGTAATTCTAGTGGAAAAAACAATCTAATTGTAAACAAAAGCCACCCTGACCTCAAATTCTAAGTAAACAACTTGTTTACATTCTATAATCAAGGACAAAGTTAAATATGTAAACATTATATATAACACACAGCAAATGGTGTCATTTATTCTTGGACAATATGTTACGTATTTTTACGTTGTACCGATACTGTGTTAAACATACAAACCTGAGCAGGAACCATCAGCCGCAGCGGCGATCTTGAATATCTTGTTATCGCTACTCCTCCTAAATGGATGCTCATATCAACTTGAGAATTTTACTAAAAGACTTCATATGATGTATATAGTTGGTCCTAAATGAAAATAGTGCCGATCTGACTCTGACATCCAATATGGCCTCAATGGCAGCCATCTTGAAAATCTTGTTATCGCTACTACTCCTGACTGGATAGTCATATCAACATGGGGTTTTCACTGAAAATTTTCGTATGATGTCTAGTTAGTCCTCAATGAAAGTAGTGCTAATCTGGGGTCCAATATGGCCGCCATGGCAGCCATCTTGAAAATTTTGTTTTCGCTATTCCTCCTACATGGATGGTCATATCAACATGGGGTTTTCACTAAAAGACTGTTTATGATGTTTAGTTGGTCCTGATTAAAAATGGTGCCAATCTGAGTCCAATATGGCCGCCACAGAAGCCATTTGAAAATCTTCTTATTGCAACTCCTGAACAAAAATTTATATTGACATGGGGTTTTCACTAAAAGATTACTTATGACGTCCAGTTGGTTGAAATGAACATGGTGCGGATCTGACATCCAATATAGCTGCCACACAGCGCCCATCTTGAAAATCTTGTTATTGCTACTTCTCCTGAACGGAGTCATATTGACATGGGGTTTTCACCAAAAGACTTCTCATGATGTCTAATGTGACTGCCACAGTGGTCAGCTTGAAAATCGTGTTATCACTACTTCTCCTGAATGAATGGTCATATATATCATCATGGGTTTTTCACTAAAAGATTTACAATGTTTTGTTGATCTTAAATTAAAATGGTGCTGATCCAATATGTGGCCATCTTGAAAATTTTGTTGTAGCTACTCCTGTTAAAGAGAAAGTCATTTTGACATGTGTTTTTTATCAGAAGAGTTCTTGTGGTGTCTGCTTGGTCCTAAATGAAAGTGACTAACCCTCAATATGGCCACCATGGTGGCTATCTTAAAAATATTGTTATCTCTACTCTCAAATGGATGGCTATATCAACATGGGTTTTTACCAGTAGACTTCTTATGATACCTAGTTGGTTCTAAATGAAAATGGTGCCAGTCGTTCATCCAATATGGCTGCCATGACGGCTATTGTCAAAATCTTATTATCACTACTCCTGCTGAATGGATCATCATGATGGCATGGGGTTTGACCAAAAGACTTCTGATGATGTATACTTTGTTTTAAATGAAACTGGTGCCAATATGACGTCCAATATGTCCACCACAGCAGCTAATTTAAAAATCTTGTTATCGCTGAAGAATATTAGAGATGGTTTTAACACTAATCAGTTAAAAGGAAGAAATGGTCTTATTTTGAATTCCTGTAAATTCTTTTCGCCCAGTAAAGCATCAGTCACTTCAAGAGACTCTTATTTTTTTCTTTCTTTGTTTTATTAAATCAGATACCATTTCAATGTTGGATGCAAAAACTGAGCCCAGGATGTGGGCTACAAAACTTTATTCATGAAAAAGAAGTCAAATGTCTTTGATAACTTAAAAACTGCTTGACTCGTCTGGCATCACTGGATTGACAACCTGATATCGTAGTCTTCCTTGCAAAATCTTACGTATTATGTAGAGACGCAATACGTACTTAACAAATATTTGAAATTGCATTCGATGATCAGTGTTCTTCTAATTAGATTTTAGTAAACATTAGAATCAAGTTATATCAGTAAATCTATGAAAATGTCAAGACATTTGATGCTCTGGTACACCGCCCCCCCCCCCCCCACACACACACACAATAATTATTGCTATTTTCCTATTTTCCTACTGCAAAACAAGCCGTAGAGCTACTGGTTCTGTCATATAAGACGTGAAATTTTAGCCTTCAGACACTTGTGATAGTGACAGATCTTCACCTGGTAGCAGTCTATTACAATTGTTAAGAAATGAGTAACCGGTTTGGTATGTATCAATTAAAATATATGGCCACACATTGCCCATCCAACACCTCATCAATGCCAATAAAGTGAAATAATTCATACAGTAATTTAGCATACAACTTGGGTCCTAAACGTAAAAGAGAAGAATATGGTGATATGGTTATTCCGCCTGTAGCAGTCGATTGAGATACATTCGTCAAACTCTAAAACTCTACTCGTACAGTCGTACAGCACATACCGTTTCCGTATGGAGTTAAGGAAGGTTAAAAAATGGCCGTGAAATGGTTGTGATTTTAAAAATTGGTTTGTGTGCATTTGTTTTCTGCGAAGCCATCATAATCAGGGAATCCAATAGCTCTACAACACTGAACTGTCAATTTGACATTTCAGTAGAATGATATTCATTAGAATCCAGTGGACTTTCTAATTAGTCATTACGATGCATGCATCTCGCTTACATGTTCTCAACCAATTACTTCCTGCGCATCCAGCGTGAATATTGGATACATACCAATGTATATTTTTCTTCAGTAGACTAGGACCTGATAGCCATTCTAATGAAAGCTCAAACTGTCAGGTCAGACTTGCTGAAATAACACATGCAGTTAATCAACACATGCCAGTAGATCGTACACTTTTGAGCAGAATTTTATCAAAGTTTCTTTGATTCAATTTTGTATAGAATTTTCTCTACTGTCTCTACTGTGCTATAAAACTTCAGGGACACGTTTAATTTGTCCCGCCAAGATACATCCTTAACTTTATCTATCTATCTACAAACCCTGAATTATTTATATACCCCAAAAATGCAATTACAATTACAACTGTCCTAATTGCGATAAATAAACAATATATAGGAAGTAAATGATCATATTTTATCAACGATTTTATCCATTTCTTTCATCGTCTATGGTTTATTTTTTATCATTTATGGCCGACCGCTTAGAGTTTATTATTTTTCGCTCTACAACGTTTCACACGTTCTATGACCAGTAAAGCTAACAATTGTGCCGAAAAATCAACTGGATGCTCAAAAATCAACTGGATGTTCAAAACTCAACTGGATGCCTAAAAATCAACTGGATGTTCAAAAATCAACTGTCAACTGGATGTTCAAAAATCAACTGGATGCCTAAAAATTAACTGGATGTTAAAAAGCGTGCATTATATTTTCAAGCCCTACCTTTATTTCTTCATTAAATCTCTCCTTTGTTCAGCTAATTCCCCCTTTTCAAAATGGAAGGGGGGGGGTTCCTATAAATTGTCAGTCTTAGAATAGACCCTGTAATGTTGTCTTACAGATTTTAATTTTGTTAAATTTTATCAAGTTTGTGCAAATATATCTGCATGCAGGACCATAGCGAGAAAATATATTTAAACATTTGTTGTCAGTCCGGATAAAGAAAGGATATTATTATTATTATTATTATTATTATTATTATTATTATTACTTCACATTTACTACTTGAGTTCCATCGGTGGTTATTGCATCGGAGATAGTATCCACTAAATGATGAAAACTCTGGTCGGAATAGTCTCGAGGAACCGTAATGGGAAGGGTTCCATTCATGCACTTAAGATCAGCAGGTTTTTTTTATATAAGAAAGTATGATATGATTTACAGTTTCTATTTCCATATTACTAACCACAGATATTTAAACTAATGGAAAAGGCAATATGTTTCTCTTCACATATGTACTGCAACCATGTATGTGTAAAATAACTTCAAACCAAATTTCAAAGAACGTGTTTGACAAATACTCCACTAATTATTTATGAAAGTTAGAAAAATTCGATTTCTCCATTATTGTTTAACTTATTTTAAAACGTATTTGTGATTCTTGCATGGGCCTACCTGAGAAGCAATGGCAAGGCCAAGGAATCAATGACAAGGCCAAGGAATCAATGACAAGGCCAAGGAAGCAATGGCAAGGCCAAGGAAGTTGAAGAGACAATATTTGAGACTCTCAAGTATGCCCCAACACAACCTGGAAGGAAAAATACAAGGTTAGCCTTGTAAGCTCTTCCTTCGTGAAAATTGGGTTTGATATTGTCTTTATATGCATTATATTTCCAAAAGTATCTGTGTTTCTAAATTACAGATAACACTGAAGGTTGTTCTATTGTCCGGGACACCCACAACTTGAGTTTGGACAGCTATAATTTAGATCCAACTTGTCCGATCGAGAAAGTGTTTCCACGTGGATTTTTATTGAAAGTAAATTATTCGGATAAGTCGAATCTACTTTGGGGCAAATGGCTTTCACCGTCCACTTGCCCGAATGGACAAGTAATTCTCAAAGTTTGTACCCAGCCCTGCTGACATATTTTAATGGAAGCACAAGTACAGTGAAGAAAGTTTTATTACACTTGTTAACTATACCTTTAGATGCAAGGGGTATTTACAAAGTTCTGAACATTACTGAACTGTACAAGAAAGTTCTTTATTAGTGAAGCAGTACATCAGTGCATCCCCTCAAAGTACTCCCCATGTACCTCTACACTTTTTCTCCATCTGATTATCCAATTATTAAATGCCACTTGTATTCACTTTTTGGTATATTGTTGATACACTGAAAAATGCACAACAAACCACATGGCTGCTTCCAAATTGTCTGCCCCTAAGCGAATCTTTGATAACGGGATTCAGCCAAAAATGACTTGGAGCTAAATCAGGGCTGTATGGCGGATGTGGAAAAGTTTAGATGCTGTGCTACTTCAGGAAGTCTGTCATAACAGCGGAATTATGCACCGGTGCGTTGTCATGTAGTAGATGGATACCTCGGGTACCGGTGCATGGACGGGTGGTTCGGTAGAGTTCCACAACTTTGGAGGCATAAAAATGTCCAGTGACACTAGCAGAGTCAGGCACAGGTACCTGGACTACCGGGCCTTTTGCACTGAAAAATAATATGTATGCAACTCTCTGACAGACCGACTACGTCGAGCGATTTGTGGTCTCTTCTCTTTTTCTCCGATCCAAACTTTATTATTTTCTCGCGAGTCGGGTTCAAAACAGTTGTTTTCATCACCTGTGATAATCTCATTCAAACATATCTGGTCACTGTTTCTATATTTGGTTAGTACCTGTTTGTCGAATTCAACCCGATGCTGTTTTTGAATGACCCTCAACAAATGTCGGACCCATCTTGCGCAAACATTTCTGAGCTTCAAGTGAGGGACAGAAATAAGGGTGTGAGCTAGGGTGTCGGAGATTCAATTATCGTTAACTTGCGTTATAAATAAACGTCTCATTCACGTGCTTTTGTTATGTGTCTTTGCGAGATCGAATCCTACCCGATTTCATCCTATTAAAATCGTACAAACTATTCTCAGTGTCTATAATCTATATCAATGAAAGTAACATTTGCTGATGGTTATGTTATAATTTGGAAGAATTAAAGTGTGTCTGAAGTACAGTAAAACCCGGAAATGACTTTTTGACCGTATCCTCTGCGTAACCAGTGAAACGTATTACCCAGTGTAATTTTGAACACTTGACAATATCGTTAGTAAAAGGCAATGCAATTTCAATAAATAACTGTATAAATATATTTTACACGTATGCAGCACCTTTTAGAAGTTGTGTTGGTATGTTATTTATATTTTAAAAAGAGAAATTATATGAGAAACGGGATTCCAGTAAATTTCTTGCATTCTTGCACACTGTGTCGAAGTAATGGTAAAATCACAACGTATTAATCAGAAGTAGTTGATCTTTGGTAGACCAGAGTGACTGTAATATCCGCAAGGTGCAACTTTTCAAAAATATATAGTTTAAAGGAGAAAATAGGCAAATCCTGCCACTGTCACTCATTTATCCACGCGTTTGGAGCGTGTTCCGTGCGTAATCTCAGTGTATTCCGCAAGTGGTCATTGTATCAGTAACGTCTACGGGGTATTCCCGGTGGTGTATGTGAAATCAGGGGATCTCACAACACGCTCTGAAGTGTTGAGTGTGATCTACTGAAGTCACATACTCATAAGAGATGATATAATTTCTTGATCAACGTATTATAATGATTATTAGAGAGAGAAAGAGAGAGAGAGAGAGTTATAACAATTACTGTCAGATATATTTCATATATAAATTAATAAATTACGCAATATCTTTAACATACAAATTTTTTGCAAAAAATCTGCACAATTGTATGTCTTTTATTGAGGTTTGTGTTCATTGATGGCACCATAACTTAGAGTTCTTACCAAAATTACAATCTGCGTGCATTTAACAGTTGTTGTTGTTAATGTTGCTGCTGCTAAAGTTGCCTCAATGCCGAATTTTACTTTTAGCTTTGATGTTGCCTAGGCAACTGAAAATGCAGACTGCAAAATTTGTTTTAATGCTATTAAGACTAACTAGATTTTGGTCACAAGGATTTCATTTTCGATTTTAAAGTACAGCAACACAAGTAGGTTATTTAGCGTCAAGACAGTTTGAGTAAAGTGCCTTGCCCAAGGACTCACCACGGTAGCCGACCAGTGCTGATCCGATGGTAGAATTCGAATCCGGACTCATCGGTCGTGAGTCTGGCACACTTACCATTGAGTCACGGCGACTGCTGGTTACAAGGAGGTCCTACAGAGGGGGAAAGTTGATCGAAATCAAATATGGTGCACGATGATCATCTTTCAAAGAAAGACAGAAAGTGTAAGACAATCTCTACAGACTAATTTATCGATTTTGTTGACCTCATTTCTCAATTTCATTTCTTCTGACAAATGTCGTAACAATTACTACTGTTAGCCCTATGGTGAAATATCAAGCCCAGCTCCAATATTGATTTTCTGTCCCTCAAAGATATATACGGCAGTGATATCTACTGTAATGAAATGATGAATGTGATTTTAGGTAGTGTTCGCAACCATTGTAAAATTGTAAACTGAGCAGTCCCTACATACAGTAAATAAAGCTGTCCTTCGACATTCACTGAGTATATATCTATGTATGCAGTAAAAATATTTTTTCATATTATGAATTTCACTTAAATTAGTGCTACTAGGTTTTTTCCTTTCCTATTTTGCCACCATTAGATCTTTTCCTTGCCCGTTTTGATGTCATTAGTTTTGTTTTTACCTTGCCCGTTTTGCTGCATTTAGGATTATTCCTAACCCGTTTTGCTCATGTTTAGTATACTCAGATGTAACGCTTAAATGTATAATATCTTCTTTTTTCCTTCATAATCTTTAAATTTGCCCAAATATGTCAAAAGTTAAATTATATTTTGCAAATTAATAGTTAACATGTGTCTGGATATATGGCGCCATCAAACAAGCATGCTTAACCAAAATATTATTTCCTTATTCCTTTTCCTATCCATGGCGTAAAATGAATATAAATATGTTTCGATGATCAAATATTTCTTTTCCAAATCAAAATTGAACTAAATTCAACAACATGCGAATGTTACATGATAGTGTCGTCTTGCGATATCTTAGTATAGTGATAAATAGAAATAAATATAGCAAAGCTTAGGCTTTTTTCAAAAAGAGATTATATTATTAATCTCTGCATTTTTTGCTATATGCATTAAGGTTAAGTTCTACATTTTGCTACATGCATTTAGTTTATTAAGTTCTACATTTTGATATATGCATTTAGGTTATTAAGTTCTGCACTTTGCTATATGCATGTATTCTTTTTCATGGTTGATTGTAGATAGAAACGCTGGTAGTTTTCTTGCGCACTGCGTGCTTGTTGCATCAAAACAGTGAGTGGAACTCGTTTGCTTTGGCCAGTAGGATAAGGTTTAAATCATTAGGATATTAAATCATTGACCTAAGCATGCATCATTTGTGCTATCTAGACGTATTTATTCTCACGCAAACAATACAGCTCTGGTATAAACAAAACTGGATGGATGATATCTCTCAATTTAAATAAATAAAATGTATATAAATAGACAAATCTTTTCCATAATCATAAAATAAACTTACCTGTCACAGAGGCATTAGCAGATAATTTTTCTATCTTGTGACAATATAAAGGCCTGAATAAGTAACTATATTAGTAACTATTGGTTTATGCTGATATTTAATTAAATCCCATATATATTTAATCATGGTTATCGTCAGCAACACTTTAATGGGTACCGTTTCGGACCGTCGATACACTATAGGTCGGCTGCCTCAACGTGTACTTGGGAAATTCACCGAGCTCTCATTTCCTAGGCGTGATATAGGCTATAATATGTCGAAAGTGTCATTGAAACCAACCCTCCAACTCTTACCCTCCGGGTTGCGTGCTGTTTTTTTGTTTTTTTTTAAATATTATTTTGGTGTGTGGGTGAGTGGGTGGGTGGGTGGAGGTCGACATAATTGAGTATGGTAACGTCTTTACCTGTATATAACAGAAAGAAGGAAGATATATAAAAAAATCTCATTTTCAGGAATAATATTTAAGGTATATAGGAAAATTGCCAACTGGTTCTATGAAGGTTGCAGTTGATTACACATTATAAATGAACAACACAGAATGTGTACCTTATACAGTACTGTAAGACAAAGTGGAAAATCTTGCTTTTCATTGTACTATCAACAGCGTCGTCACTGCCATTTGCAAAGAGTTCCTATTGACTATCTGCAATATATTAGTAAGATACTTTGAATTATTGACAGTGATCTGTTCTGGTTGATTAGGAGTCGCACGAAACTTTTATTCCTGTTTTTACAATATGATGTTGTCTGGGTCACCAGAGTTCTCAGGTGAATTAATTTACTCATTTGTGAAAAAGAAATGTCATAGTAACAAAAGTATTTAATTATTAAACTTTGTATCCGTCTTATTCTAATTTTTATTGCTCATGTTTGTTTATTGTATGTCATGAACTTGTCATAGTATAAAGAAGTAGCTATATCCCCCATCCCCCCTCCCAAATTCTTGGTCTTTAATCTCTTATCCATTTGTTTTTTGCCTTAATAATTAAGAAATTTCATATTTAAAAGCGATGACGTCTATTACCATCATTTATGTATTCATTAATTGTATCGTATCAGAGGGGCTTGCAAACTAAATTATAAGAACTTATAGTCAATCCCTTTTTGCTCTAAATATGGCAATAAAAACACTGAAAACAAATATCTTCTCTGACAGAAATTAGCGGGAAAATTAATTTTATTTTTAAATCTCATTCTTTGTATTAATATTGTATATAGTTTTTATTAATATCTGTTCAATACATATCATCTTTGAATATTAAATATGAATGCAACTACATGTGCCATATGATACATCTTCGATGATCATATTAACAATTAAGCAGGTGATATTATTTAGTTATGTCAAAACACAAACTAATAAACACTTAGTACGATACCTCGTTTTGAATAGAAATTCATATAAAACAAAAAATAAACGTTGCATAAGTATTTTATGAATTACGGTGATTAATAAAGAACCTAGTCATACATTCTTTAAGGATATGAAACCCTTTGCTTGGACAGCACCAAAAAAAATACGCCAAGAAGGGTAGAATTGAAATTCACGGGCATGATATATCGCTGCGTTTCTCTAGAGAATTAAATATTTTCATCTGGTGCACAAGTTAGTTTCCATTGTGAATAAATGAAATGTAAATTATACAAATAATGTGAGCATGAATAGTATTCAAGTTCAAAATTAAATTTTAAAATGCCATTTGCATGATTGAGAAATACTCTTCTGGAGAGGACAGAAAGGATATTTATTTTTTTCAAGAATGGTTGGGTTGCATACAAAAATATGCGGCACAGTCAGATTGATTTTAGAGAATGCGGTGCTTTAGAAAACTACAAAGGGTTTGCAAATGAGATTAGATGATTCAGGTTCTTATTTATTAGCTCATTTATATTGACAAAAATATTTCCTAAAGTATCTTCTCATGGCCATTCTCATAGAATTGTACAGCAAGCTCAATAGATTCGTGTTTATTAGTGACGTAAGGAGTTTTATAGCGGTCTGGGAAGATTTTAGCATCTAAAATGCCATTATATAGCATGAAAGACGTACCAGTTAAGAGCTCGGAAACAGTATTATTTCGATCAGGTTTGAAGAACTGGAGATAGGACAGAATTGCTGAAGAATAGTTCCTTCATCATACCAACAGTCATCTCCCCTTACTAATAAAAGCTAAGTATTTATGTTAATTAAAGAGAGACATATATTTCTTTGGATCTGTTATGGTAAGATTATGCCTTAAATTAAATTATTTACAAAACTCCAAAATTTATATTGGAAAATGTGGATCTGGGCATGCTTCTAGAAATGGATTTGTACGTGAAACAAAAAGTAAAAACTGTGAGCTGGTACTAGTATATAAAACCTTATCAATCTTTCCTGTCTACTTCTTTAAAAAAAAGCTGGGTATTTTTTTTTTCTTCATTTAAGAGTGCTGGAGTGCAAAAGGTTCCAGCAAATGCAAGACATACAACTGGTATGGAAGCATAATGAATTGATAAAACCGTAAGATTTTTCGGCATATCTAATTGGGTCCTTGGAAACCATAAGTGTATATACATGTCTATATTGATTACTCTCCTTCCTAAGGTGGAGTGCTTGCAAAACCTAGCAGTATTTAACTTTTTTAAATTTGATAACTTGTTTGCATAATTATGACTCAAAATAATCCGATATTAATGATTGCAAGTTGCTTGGCAGTTGATTACGTTTACGCTTGTGAAAAAAGTCTACTACACAAAACAGTGGAACACAGTACCCTCTCTCCAAATATCTATTGTACAATATACGATTGAGTTTTTAGAAACTCATGAGTTGCTCTTACCACATTCATCAAGAAAAGTTTCTGTTGCGAGTAAAATTATTCCTCTGTGTCATTTGTGTTGAGATTGCAACCGGAGTTTGAACAGGAGGTCCAAGAAGTCGATTTACAGCTGGTCGAAATCTCTCATTATTTCTTAAGGACTCGTATACTTTTGGCTGACTTGATTTTTTTGGGTCTGTTTTAGCAGTCATTGCCATCACAAATATCATATTCCAATATTTATTTTTCATTGGTTTAAAACTGATTTTCGTTTGAAAGACTTAAATTTGATTTACTCTCGATACTCCAATCTAATGAGCAGGAGTCTCTTTAAATACTTCATTTGTCACTGTTAGCCGTAGACGGCGATTGTGTCAAAGCAACAACAAAACCTCTCACTATCTCAAAATGTGTGTGTATATATATATATATATATATATATATATATATATATATATATATATATATATATAAGGAGAGAGAGAGAGAGAGGAGTTTATAATATTACGTTGTCCCTTAGTTTACTTAATAATTTCTAATGAGCGTCAGTTGACAAGAATTGATAATGTGAACTAGTAACAATCAATATATGCGTCGAGGTTGTCTAATTTAAGTACACGAAATGCTCTGAGGCCTAATACACTTTCAGATCTAAATTGTGTAGTAATCATATCGGTTGAAAATTAGGAAATGTTCAAATCATCAGATGGGCACAATTTCCTACAGGCGATAATATTAAATCATCATTAAAACTTGTCATTGATTACAGAATTGGTTAGCTTCCCTAAGAGAGAGAAATTTTCCCAAGACACCATGGAAAAGTGTTTTTTGGTACTCAATACGGATTACTGTGCACATCCTAAATACATGAATCAATTAAAATGTAAACGCCGTAGACTATGCTAACGCCGGATGATTTTTGGGAAGCAGGACATTACCCCCCTGTCAATTACCCCCCTGCCATTACCCCCTCAGTATATTACCCCACTGTTTATTACCCCCTGTTCTGTTACTCCCCCCCGGTCTATTACTATATAACATATAATTGTTATACCCCCAGAATAAAGAATAAATTAAAATAAATTTCAAAAGAATTGATTGTACATTTTTATTTTAGTTAATTAATCTCAGCCTTGAAAACATATACTTGTCCTGGAATATTCAATATTAAATTCATCTTATTGCGGTAAAACCAACACAATATCAATTAACAATTAAATTCGTCGTCGCTCTTCGTCATCGCTGTATTTGCTTTAGTTCGATTGATTGAGCACAGGATAAAATCTGTTGAGGTGAAACTATAAACCAAGGCAGCTCTTCGTCGTCGCTGTATTTGTATCTGTATCTGTATTTGTAAATGATGGTAATGGCAGGGGGGTAATTAACCGCGGGGTAATATACTGAGGGGGTAAATGATGGGGGGGGGGGGTAATGGCAGGGGGGTAATCGACAGGGGGATGATGTCCTAGACACGATTTTTGTTTCCTTTTTGTGGGTTTTAACGGCACTTTAACACATTATTGGTTGTATCATGCAGAGAAATTGGGAACTAAGTGCCTTTCCCAAGGACCCGCTGAGGCAGCCGACCTTGACTGGCCTGGGCGGGTATTGAACGCGCAACCCTTGGATTATGAGTCTACTGCTGTACCAAATTAGCTACCACGGCTCCCTAACGCCGTATGAAGCTCACACTATCGTTATTGTAACAATGAACAACAATGGAGGGTAAAGCAACCAACTTACTACATCGTAAGTTTTATGTCTAATTTTACGCGAGTTATACTGCGGACTTTATCTAGAGTTGATATTAAAGTGAGTTGATATGATTTATGGATGAGCTCCATTGATTAGAGAATGCTGATGCGAGAACCCGACGATGAAGGACTCCACTAAAATCCTATCAAATCTGATCACAACATAAGAAGCATGCGTGCCTTTTTATCACGTCTTAAACTTGTATTGCGTCGGGTTGAGAGACTTTTAGTCAATATTGCACTTCCTTTTTCTATTTAAGTATGTCTGGCTTGTATATAGGCATTATCTCGCAGCTCCCATCTTACCAAAAGAGCAAATGCGTGGGTCGAGAAAAACAATTTGTATGAATTACAAGTGTTTCTTCTGGTGACAGAAATAGCAGTTTGTAATTATTCTAAAGTCCGTCTTTTCTCTAGTTGGGGTGGAGGCATAATTTAATTTGGTCATTCAGAAATTTTAAACGTGCAGTTTCCACCAACTTGCATAAATCTTGCACAAGCTATACTGTCTACTTGTCAAAATTACAAACATTTAGTCCGACCAAGAAAGTCATACCCTTGGTCACATCTTAAATTATCACTGATTGTAATGCTTAAATAATGGGATATTGTTGCTTTGGAAAAGAATCTGACATTGACATTTTCACTTGCGTTCTTCTTTCTTTCATCTTGGGCTTTTATGGTTGAAATTACTCGGAAAAATAAACTTTGTGTCTAGAATGTCAGAAGAAGCCATCTGAGTACTATTTTTGATTGACTGTTTGTCTATCTCTCCTTCTTTGTTTACCCTTCGCCCACCTCTCTTGATCTGGTAGTCGGTCTATTTCTGATCTTTATATGTCCAATTGTTACAGAAGAAACGTATCTGACTAAACGTAGAACAACAAAGATAATGTCCTGTAAATTCTGCACTCCTTTTTTTCCGTATCAGGTGCTGTTATTCCCTCGTCAGGTAAAACATTAATGCGTGAAGTATCCCCTAAATTGCCCTCCACATTCGCTTTTAACCCCCAGACCCATTCCATATCATATACAAATGTTGATGATATGAAAAAATTGGTTGCTGGCATTTTTTGCTTTATTCGCAATTGATGGTCATCACTACTCTTTGAGTTACAATGGCCTACCCATTTAAGACCCCATCACAATATAATAAAACTTTGAGCCCTTATTCAAATTGTAGCCACAATTTTAAAAAAAAAATCACTTTATTTAGCTTAGCGTTTGACTGCCATATTGTTTTACTGATTCAGCATAATGTGCACCGTTTGATCGCCGCCATTTTTATGACCACAACTGATTCTCATTCATCAAACCCCGTTTCGATTGTACTATAAATATTACTTTGTGTTCAATTCTTGAAAAGAGGCGTATCTAACTTAGGAATAAAAAATTGAAGCATTTATTAATTTAATAATGTCTTAGAGTAAGTTTTTGAAAGATAAGTGTTTGCATGAAATCCTCATTTAAAACAATTTTTCTTTCTGTTTTCGAACAAGGCAAACTACATAAAATTTGTGTTATTCAAGGTTACAAACACCTAAAAAAACGTCAGAAAATGGCATCAATAAAACTTGAACTCTGCAGCAACGCGGCACATCACGTGCTTTCCTCAGTTATCCGTACGCCACCACCCCTATACTTTTGCAAGTCTCTCTCCCACCCCACACCCTAAAGCTCAGTCCCCGGGGCATGGAATCCAAAATCTAAAATCGTTTTGCACATCTACAGACTATCCCGACTCATATACCAAACTCTCAGACTGGGTTTGGAGGAACTGCACAACGTTACATACGCTTTATTCGATTTGTTCACAGAAAGCACTTGTTCAAATGCAGATGTATATTCAAACTCAATCATTTCAATTATAATCCATCGAAAACTGATTTTTAAAATTTGTTACAATGAGTTTTATGATTGCCTTGTTAAATTAATTAGCCTTTCACGGAGTTTGTTTGAATTTTATTTTCTTACTTTAGAATAGATTGCAAAATTGCCAATATGTACTTTTGTCCGAGGAATTTTGTTTTGGAGTGGATTTAACAGGTATATCTTAAATGTTATCACTGACTCCAGTTGTTGTAATTTGAGAGTTACAAGACTTTGAAGACCTTTTGGGAATTAGAATGTCTTCCTATATCAAATAATTATTGCTGTCATTATGACGGGCTGTGTGAAAACAACAGAGCTTCAGCAGCACGATGGCTTTGGTCCAGTAATGAAGAAGAATTCTTTGGGAATGTTTTATTCGTGAAAATCAATTGTCAGAATAGTATTTGGGATTAAATCAATTATTATGAAGAACTCGTAGAGCCTGAATACCAACTCATCTGCGTTATTTCGATGGCTGATTTGTAAATAGCTAATGTGGCAATACTTTTATGACATTCAGACTACCTTATTACGTGATAGGATCTTGTACACATTCTTGTCTGTATGCATTTTTTATGTTCCTTTCAAAGGATGTGATTATTTACATGTTCTCTTCATGCACATTAAATAGCCGAATATGGTATTTTTCCTTAACGTTTAGAACTTAAGTGAACTTAAAAGTACACATTCATTAACGAGTTTACGCAATTCACAAAGCATTAGTCAATTCGAACTTAATATTGTCTTACTGATACCTGAGCAAGGTGCCATGATAGAACTTTCCCACAAGCTCTTCCAGATATGTCAAGCAAGAAATTCATTTAGACTCCAACAAAGAATTTGATATCTACAAATCCTACTGACACTCAGTTGGTAGGAATATTTCATAGAGGTCAAGTAGCTAATGTTGAGAAAAGATTTTGAAGACCTTGATCTGATTCTAAGATCACCAAGTGACTTTGTAATTATTTAGGATTGTCTATTTTCTGCAATTAAACCGATCAGCACGCATTTTCGAATGGTAATGGACAAAAACCATAATAAATCCTCGTGTGACTTCAAAATAATATAGTTGACAAATTGTTTGTGTGTAATAAAAACCGATTTTAATTTAGCAAATTGTCATGACCAATACCAAAAGCGACAAAACAAATTCTCATGTGACATGAAAATATTACATTCTCAACGTTACCCCTTCATGTTTTTTATTTTATTTCAGAGTCTACTGCTCGTTTGCCATTCCATTTATCCAAAAATGAAAGAGGATTGTCTGGGGAAACATCTACCTAACTGTTTTAAAATGCTGGTGGTAATAAGGAAATATTGAGTCATGAAATACGTTTACTGAGCATTACAATGGCTTCAAAACGTATTTGCACAGCGGATTTGCAAACTATGATATATTTATTTCATCGAAATTTACGCTCAGCTAAATTAATATTTAACTAAAAGGTGCAGTTGCAGTCAATGGCCAGATGCTTGTGACAACTGAAGGGAAGCCATAGCAGCAGTGCCATTTTTCAGATAATTAGCTCCTTTTTAGAAGTGACAGTGATGCATTTACCCTTAAAGTCATTGCATAGATATGACAACCGCAATGACAGATAATCCTCTTTTAAAATCACCTCAAACTTTCTGCTTTGCATTGTTACATCGCAAGGAAAATAGGACAGTATCTAATTAAGTGCATTTGTCGTAGCTTTGGTAGGCATCAGTCTGTTAATATACCTCTAATTGGAGCAGACGAGTGTAAGAACAAAGACAATATAATAGCTATCATAAATTACACATACACACACACACATATATATATAAAAGCTATTAAATAGCATCAAGTAAATTATGTAATAATACTTGAGAACATAACTTCTACAAGTTTTAAGAAACCGCCTGTTCAACAAATATTAGATCTGGGATAGGGAGTGTAATTGGACAATTGTAGATGGCACAAAGATCTCATTGCTGACCTACTTACTTACGTCATCAGGTGACGTCCTTTTGTTCTAGTCATTTCTGCTTGATACAGACACTGTCTAGTATATCATTTCTAAAAGTACTTGTTTAGATTATCGATGCAAATGAAAACTAAGAAACCGAACATTAGCATTACTGCAGTAAGTGTTGCTAACAATTTTTTTAGTTGTTTCTTTAATAATTGCACCCCCACCCCCACCCCGCGAAAAAATGAGAAAAGAATGGATGTATTAATGACTACCGTACATGGCCCAATTCTTACCAAAAGAGATTTTCTTCAGGAACTTTGGAGGTACATAGGAAATTCTGGCATTCTATTTATTTAAATTCGTTTTTGTTATTTGATCAATGTATGTATGTATGTATGTATGTATGTATGTATGTATGTATGTATGTATGTATGTATGTATGTATGTATGTATGTATGTATGTATGTATGTACTTAGGGTCTATGGAAAGTGCAATATATTTTTTTTAAAAGTTTGTATTTCTATCCTTAGGAGAAAGTAAAACTTTAACAGTGATATTTAAAACATTTTGCAATTAATAAGATAGTTGAGTCCGTGTTAATATGCAGTTTTACGGTCAATAAATACAATATGAACGTCTGTACTTCAGTTTCTATATACACTCTCGTGAACTCTACCGGGCAGATGCTTGTACTATATGTAGAGAGTTTGATAGTCATAGTCAAAAAAATGGATTAGTCAACCGACTTTGGGCTTGAAAATGCTTCTAATTGGCATTTGTGAGTAAAAACTGGTATCCACGCTTGTTTAAATTCTCTTGGGGTACCATTACAGGGTCAGAATGCACTTTAAGAGTAAAAGATTTAGGTCATGTGTCTAACAAGTGCAAAAAACCACTTGTTGATCCCGGTATGATACTATCTGAGACAAAGCATTACATGGTGAGTGTAACAATGCCAGGAGGTAAGCCATATTGCAACAATGAGAATGGTTCGTACCTGTTTTGGTGTCTAAATGATAATTGTAGAAATTATTTTTCTCAAACTTATTTAAAAAGTATGACGTCAAGAGAAGTGGATTCTTAAAAATATTTTCTGCGTTTGCAATATTGCAATCGTAATTATTTCCTTTAGCAAATGGAGCAACACCTTATTTGTTAATATTTTAAGATTTATTTCCGAAAATAATTATATATATATATATATATATATATATATATATATATATATATATATATATATATATATACATAATAAGAACGACAAAATCAAAGCACTGAAAGTACTGTGCTGGTTATATTTTACTCGACTCGAAAGATAATATTTCCTAGTGACTTGTTTTTAAAAGTTTGAATTGTGTGCTTCTACAGAAATTGTTATTATCATTCAGGTAATCAGAGCAACTGTAAAGATGTTAGTCTCATTACATAATTTAGATTAGGATGCACAGAAACAGTGCTAAAGTATAGAACAAATATTTCAAGCAGCGATGAAACAAGTTGAATTGGATTTATGTTCTTCAATAATCTGACCGAAATTGCAGACGAATGCAGAGTTTTCATCAAGGAGCACTGTCATTTTAACCTCGTATTATATGAACTTCTTATCAGAGTCCTTATGGACTGGAACACGTCTCATCATTGTGTCTCTACCGGTTATCGTATCAATAATACTCTGATGTTTGCCTGTATCTAGCTTTTCCATTTAAAATTTAATCTTAATTCTCAGAGTCACTTAGTTGAAAAACACCTCTGTCTAGCCTTTCTGACTTTCACAAAAACGTTTGATTCAACATCTCACGAAGAGGTCGTACAATACCTGGACAGTTTCGCCAACACTTTCCGCAGGAAACCCGTACAAAAACACGAAGAAACTTTTCAATGAATGCAACATCTGTATCTGTTTCACCCCAAAAGGATCGGAATCTTTTACAAATTTCTCCTCTCGCATACATTGTTATACAGCCCGGAAAATATTATGTGAAATCACTCTGGGACTTTGACATGCCTGTATATATATTAATGACACAAGAGCAACTTATTTTCTTGGTTGCTACTCTTATTATCGAAACTCCTTTTATTAACAGAACGGACGTGGAAGGTCAAAAGTAGGATCTCGATTAATGATGAGAAGCCATTCAGATCCATTTCTAACAGTCACCCAAAGCATGCAGGACAAGCCCTTTGCTGACATTTTTGTGTTTTGACTCTTAATGGGTGACATCACGCCTGTTTAAAACAACCGCTGCCGACTCTGGGAAATCTCAGCTAGATTCCATTGTTTGTTGATTTTGTTTTTTACTTTCGTAAATTAGTACATCCGACATAAATCTTGCTATATCTGCCTTGTGCTCTTCAGTTGTAACGAAATGATTCCAGACTGGCAGTAATGGAGGCTGGCACGAACAACAAAGAACAAGGATGCTGCCATAAACAGCTATCCTGATCATATTAAACTAGAACAATATCTATTTATAAGAGCAATTCTTCTTGGATTTAATGCCGAAACAGAATGAGATTCAACATTATCTTTCTCTGGGCTCTGTAAACTTGTGCCAAAGAAGTTCATCAGTTGTCCTGGTTATTTTATTCTAACGTTGGATGAGTTAGAGGGTAGCATCTTATGTAAAAGTTTGTATGTCTTGTATAGGAAAGGTGTTGCTGGAATAAATCTGGCCAAGTACACTCTTTTGAAGAAAGTCAGAGAGACGACAGACTTTCGCCACCGACTAGACCAAGAACAAACTTTGAGGCAAAAACTTTGACACATGCAAACTGCATCTTATTGCCGATACCATCACTAATGAAGGCAAAAGGCGGAAGGATCATTCTGATGCCTTGAGAAGAGAATAGCATGGACAAGACAATTAACCGTTCCAACTTGTGATGTAAACTAATCGCGTGCAGCTGTACGAACAAATGCAGTATGGTTTGATGCAGGTGCTTTAAGGAGATTCTTTGTGAACCTGCAATAAAGCAGAATGTTCAAATCCAGCTGCATCACCATCTGAAAACAGTAAAGATGAAAGAGGTTGACACGAAAGAATGATTCTTTTAAAAGACCAGCAATTCGTCTGCCGTTTCAGTAACATTATGGAAAACAATAATGACGCTAGCAGCTCCAACATTCATCTATGCTTACTCTGCTACTGCCTTGAAGATAATGTTGACTGATATATATATATATATATATATATATATATATATATATATATATATATATATATATATATATATATATGTGTGTGTGTGTGTGTGTGTGTGAGTGTGTGTATATGCTCAGTATTTGTATTTTTCGCATTTGTTTTGGAAACGATCACCTCAGAGAAAGTCGGTTCGAAGGATAAAGAGCCAAGCCTGTCGAAGACATACTTCATTTGTTTCTGATGAATTTAGCAGATAGGTCAGTCAACTACGTTTATCATCCATATAGCCAAGCAGATGGCTACCGGCTGATGTTTGGTGTAAATATAAGACACTGTGTTAATTATTCCTATAGACTAGAATACAGAATATAGGAACTATAATACACAGTGATTATCTCAATCAAAACAGAACTTTCTGCTCCAAAGAATGATCGTGTGGAAACCGTCAGCTTCCTTTCAATTGGATTCCATGAGTAGATTCAGATGGCACCCATCAAAGAGAGTGAAATACTCTTTGAAATTATGCAATCAGAATACCAGATTTGACAATAAGTATAATTTATTCAGAAGATAAAATGAGACGGAAACCTTGGAGGCAAATTTAGATAAACATAACCAGCATATCATTGAACATAATGAGCAAAATTGGATCAGACATCAATAATACGAGCTTGAGAGTCTACAAAGAAAATCCATTATCTGAGGAGTTTGCATGTGACCGAAAAAGTGTGTAAATATGAATAAAAATAAATATTTTGATTAGAAAGAGAAGTGAACCAATTCATTAAATCCAAGAAAGAAAGAAAAAAATAATTTGCACTTGAACAAATATGCCAGACTAAATAGTGTCACACTCTGTGGGATCAGTGATACATGAAAATAAGACCATACACAAGACAACATCTAAAGCTCTCACAAGTTATTAAATCTATTCTGAAACAAGCTACGGTACATCGCTGAGTTATATAAGTACGTACGGCACTTTCTTGTTGAAACAAATGCTATTTCCTAATTTGCTTATGGTAACAGTTTCAACATTTTCATTCCACTTAATCATTCGACTTAATGATCAGAACGAAAGACAACGTCTCGCATGGTTATTTTCGTTTATACACACATAAATGTCTGAACATTAAAGCTGCCTATAGTGAGTACAGGGCCTTTTATTTCTGGTCTTGGAATCTCAGCTTTTGACATTTGTCCACAGTTTTTCATACACAAACCTGTCAGATTTTGTAGAAACGTTGCAGCAAACTCACATTTTCAAATCTCTGAACAAGAGTGGCGGATCAGATCATATCGTAGTAACATGTTTTTACATTGGCACTGTCTTCTAACGACATATGCAGGTCAGTAATTATGATATTTGTTTTTCAAACGTCATAAACATGAGTTCTCCACGACCAGGGGAGATCTAAGGGTAGGAACATAGAATTTTTCCAATACATGTTCTGAATGTGTCTTGGTAAACGTTCGGGTGTTCTAGATCGTTTCCGCGAAAGAATCTATTTTTGCCAATAATATTCTTACAAGTGTTAAATCTGCTTTCGAAAAATGGAAACTGTTTTTATTATAAATGATGTCCTTTAAATATGGTCACATCAGTCATAAAACTAAATCTTGTGGTGCCATGAAACTTTCAAATGATGTTGTAGACCAGAAAAGGTGTAGTGGCAACATCCACTGTGGTGTAGTACACATTAAAAGACTCTCGTCGCTGTCAGATCAGTGTTAGTCAGCTGTTTCAGTGTTTTAGTATGCGAGACTTAACAAAACCGATTAAAACAGTCGGGAAATTGTACCATTTCAAATCATTAGAGGACGCCAGATAATCCTCTTTGTTGTATTTCATTTATTAGATACGGGTATGTTGGGGCTTTTTTTTCTTCAAGTAAAAATAGTACTTCATTATTGTACTATGCTTGTTTTTCTCCTCTAATTTATATAAGAAAGTTTAACAAATAAGAAAATGGTATACCTGGCTCGAGCTATGTAAAGAACAGTGTGCCTGAAAAGAATCCATTTTTATTAAAGATATTATGTTTGTGATTGTATCTATGGTATTATGTCCCCTTTCTGCATGCGTAGCTAAGGGAGTGGAGTGGTGGTGGGGGTTACCGACCGAATCATGGAAAATAACAGTTCTGAAACAAAATAAGTAATAAACAAAGAAAATAATAATTTGCTTCAAAAACTTCAACTTATCTCCTAAAATTAGGGACGTTACGCTAGCAAAAGAGTTTTCAAGCACATTGTAGTTAGATTTATCCAGCAATCATAATTAGTTTTGATACGCATAACTGTTTTATCAACATTGGAAAAAAAAACAGGTCTAAATTTGCCGTAATTCCACGTAGTATTTATGTTTATATTTAAAAATCTCTGATCCAGTACGTAAATTCAATATATCTGGATTTAACAACAAGTATCATAATTCTTTTAGATAAATGTTTATTGAATGTTGATAACGATGTTGTGACATGCTGTGTTTATATGCCTCCAGAAGGTTCAAAATTTTATTTAGATTATGACCAGACAGAAAATGGCATAGCAATAATAGAATTTGATATGTGTAATGTTATAGATATATTAGCAATATTAGAATTTGATATCTGTATAAATGTTATAAATATGTTAGTAGATGTATACTTGTTGTGTGGTGACAGTAGTTATATGTGGGTAAATATGGAACAATGGGCCTAAACGGGGACATACGGGAAAGTAACATGGAGAGGGCACTTGGTACAAAAGTGTTTATGGGGACAGAAGTATTTATGGGGACAGAAGTGTTTATGGGGACAGAAGTAGTTATGGGGACAGAAGTGTTTATAGAGACAAAAGGGTTTATGGGACTCAAGGGTAAATCCTATGTTAAATGGGATCAATAGATTGAATAGGGAAATGGGTTTATAGGGTTAAATGGGTTTATAGGGTCAAAAGGTTTTATGGGCCACAACGGGAAATCCTATGTTAAAATTTTATCTACTATCCAACACACACATATACTATCCAGCAACCGTTTTTTGATTAATATCCAACACTTATAGGGGTCTACGGAAATTTAACATGGGGAAAAAAATAGTCGAAAGTGTATAGCTTCAATAGTTATCTAATATCCAACTACTTAGTTATCGACTATCCAAGCCTTAGTTATCTACCATCCAATTACTTAGTTATCTACTTACCAATACTCCACACACACTATCCAAAACTGGAGTGAAATCAAATTCCCACAAAGCATATCCTCCTGGAAAATCCTCGTACGAAATACCGTGGCTGCTGTTTGTTCCTAACTGTTCTGTGACTCCAAACAGAGTCAAGTAAGATCTCAAATAATTTTTCTGGGCAAAGTTAGGTTCAAAAGCTCTGGTACACAACGTCTGGCCATCTCGAGTGACTTCTTTCTTGGACACGCTGAATTGTTGGAAGTCGAAAGGATTTTGATCGATGTCTCCGTTGAGGGCTGCATTACTGACGATGCCAATGAGCAAACGTTTGGGAATCTGTCCTTGGAAAACATTATCTTTGATCTTGGATCGGAGTCCAGAGGCAATGGTAAAAGTTTTCACTTCTACTCTTCGTATCGGATATTTGGCTGTCGTTCTGTTCAAAGTTTGACTGATGTCGTTGGCCACTTTAGGTAAAACTTCCACATGTTGCATGTAAAGTCTGGTTTCTTCGATGATGGTTTTGTATTCGTTAGCATTAGCTATCAAATAAAAGACGGTACTACTCCGATTCAGTCTCAGGCGTACATCCACTCCGTTTAACAAATACTTGTCTTGCAACCACATGTCCAAATGCAAACGATCCATCAGTTCTAAACTGCACCCTTGTTTGATTTTCTCATCATCTGCAATCAACGCTGTGTCCAACGTGTCAGGGTTTCATACCACGGAAGCATCCATATTTGTATTCTTGACTTCTTTTCCGTACGTCAAGAGATTTTCCAAGTACGCTCGGTAATGGTAAATATCCATGCTGCTGTTGACCAGTTTGTTATTCAAGTACAAATCCACTTCACTGAACAACGAATGCATGAAATTATTGACGGGAGCTACTCTGGCATCGGCACCAGGATTGGTGTTGTCCGTTTTGAGCACTTTGAGTTTAAGGTACAAGTGACTGCTATTTAGATCGATATAATCTTCGGTTTCTCCTTTGATTTCAAATTCGATAGGGGCTGAGGTAGTCAAAGACGACACAGGATACAATTCTACCCATTGGGATTCTTGCATCGTCATCATGGCGGGTGTCATGACAAACAGATCGAGTTCTGACTTGACACATTTGCAAGAATCTCGGTGCATCATTTTTTTAGTTGATAATCAAACACGTCCAATTCTCTGGCAGTTCTTATTTTCGTATTCTTTTTCTGAACAACGTGTTTATGAGATCTGAAGGGGTTTCGACGTATCTTTTTGCCTTGTCCTTGCTGTGGCGTTGATAAAGAAGTAATGCCAGGACCAGAAGTGTGAAGCAAATGTATAGGAGTGTCTCGGAGAACCAAAATATATTTTCCAGTTTGCAGCAACACATTTTTTCCTGCTCTTAAAAAGGCTTCTTTTGGATTTTTTTTTGTCTATGAGGACGTTTGGAAGAAATTGTTTTCCTTGCGTCAAAGCGGCATCTTTTAAAGCATGCAATCCTCGAGTCACCATGGGTTTCAAGATAGGGGCTACCGTACGAAAAGTGGATTTTAACATATCTCTTAAACCATGTCCTCGTTGTCGAGCAACTCTTTAGTACACAGGATACATCTTGTGTTACAATTCACTGGAGAATCGTTTTCGAAAATGTAGTTTTACCGTGACTTTTCCTTTGGAAAATAGAATATTTTTTCCCAGATCTCCTTTTATACTAAAGTTGACACTGTCAAAATGCAATTTACTGACAGGAAGAAAATGAGGATGTACAAATTCACGGTGAACGTGATACGTGCTTCCACCTCCCTCGTATGCACTGCTGGCAGAATCCGCTGTGTTTTCCATCATGTTTTACTCGAGCACATCGGAGTTAACAAAAAATAAATTGAGTCCTTCGTTCAATTCGACAGGGTAACGAAAATACTTGTAAAATCGATCGTTGTTGTAAACGTCTTTCATAGGTGCTACTTTTGTGTATCCACCCAAAATATCAAGGCAGGACAAAAAAGTAATGGACAATATTTTACCGTCCGAAAATTGCATTTTAAGACGATGAGCAATTTTATGGTACTCGATCAGTACACTTTTGCGAGCTTTCTCCAAGACTTTGCCAAACTGGTCGTTGAAAGTAGCCTCAATGGTTTCCACCAGATGTTGAGCATTAAAATAATACCCCACAGGAATTCTCATGGTATAGCTAGTCAATGAAGTAGGATTGGTGTGTAATGATTTTTTGGATTCGTAAAAGCCAGGATCATTTTTCTCCAGGTGTTATTGAACTTGTCCGCTCAGGATATCCACGATGAAAGTGTTTTGACCTTCGTTGATATTGAGGCTTGCGTAGGTTGAATGATTTGTACCAAAGCCACTTCCCAATGAACATCGTGATCTAATTGTATGGACTGAGGTAATTTGGCTTTGAAACAACGTAAGGTATTGTTGGGAAACACATTCATACAACTGTCACTCGGTAAGGTTAAATAAAATTGATTATTCATAGTTCGATGGTTCTGGTGTCCGAGGAGTCACTCGAGGTCAAAGGAGAATGATTTTCTAAATGTTCCAAAAGAGGGCTGCTGTTGTTGTGACTGGAAGAATGGTGACTGGCGTTGGTTGCAAGATTACCGTTGTTGTTGTTACTGTCCGTACTATATTTCAAGGAAGGGCTTGGTAGAAGATAACCAATACAACTGCTGAGTAAAATAGTCCACAATATTTTGTCTCCTTGTTGCAGGTATACAACACAAACATTTGGCAGAAAATGACGATTTGAGTTTTAGGCACACATTCTCCACACCACACCCACAAAGGTTGTTTTTGTAATTCTTGAAGAGAGGAACTCTGTGAAGCAGAGGTAGCTGCTATGTTTAACGGCATGATGGTTATTTCTTCTTCTTTTTATAGTCGATGACTTGGGAAGCGGCAATCCAAGAATCAAAACTAGGTGGATATCCTTAACAACGCACTTTGACTTATTCAAGTCGACGTTTGCCCACTTTATGTGTTATTCGATCGAGAATGCGTTCGATACACGTCGTTTTCTTTTTTGGTCATTCGTTGTAACTCAGGCAAGTACAATTAAAATGTTCCTTTTAACACTTCTCCGTGCAAGTCTTCCAATTTATGGACAGGATGATCACGTCCACGAACTTGTCCAGTGACCCGAAACAATGCGGTGGTCCAGTTAGGTAAATAACCTTTGTCAAAAGTGCGTTTGGCTTTTCCAATGCGAACCCAATTTCCAGTCTTTAATACTACTTCGTTCTTTTTCCAATCGTTGACGTTCCAAACAATCGATCAAACACCATCACTTCGTTTTCAGGGGTGACTTCTTCGAGGGCACATCTGATGCTACGATGTTACGATTGATTGTAAGTTCTGACCAGACGTGGTAACACGTCGATGTAATTGAGAGTATGTTGATGTGTAAAATATTTCCACCTGCGTTCTTTAAAGTTCATTTAAAACGTTCCACGACACTGGCTTTGGTTTCAGGATTTTCAGTGGCAAAGTAATGAATGTGTCGTTGTTTCAATTCTTTTTGAAAGCTTGTTTTAGAAATTCGGTGCCTTTGTCTGTTTGGCATCGTAAAGGGTGAAGACCACATTGTTTCAACACCAGTTTTAAAGCGCGTACTAACTCAGAACTGGTTTTAGAAGTCAAACGACCCAAGCTGATTTTGAAAATACGTCAATGACACAAAACAAATATTTGTAACCACGATTGTACGCTGCCAAATGAGAGACATTGGCTAAATATGCTTGCCATTGATGATCGATGCCAGCCACTTTGGTTTGACTTCTTGAAAATTTTCGTCGAATGGATTTGTGTAACGTGTACGTTGATTGTTCTTGCAACTATTGTCGTACCTGTGGCAAACGTACACTTTTCAGTTTGGTTTTAGCTGCCCGATACAATTTTTTTTAACTCCTCCGCAACCAGTAGCATGTGCAGGATTGTAGTAAATGCTAGCTAAAAGTGTCTCTATGATGGGGTTGACAATGTCGCTCCTCAATAAGTCACCTACTGTTTGATACTACTTTTGGATTCGTGGGGTATTGGGGATTTGGACGCAGATTGACGTGTCCGACGAGCCACAGAAGTAGACTGTGAAGTGGTACTTTTTTTTCCTGACGTCTTTTTTCACTTCTGTCTTCCCTTCTTTCTTTTCTTCTTCTGCTGAAGAAGGTGTGGACATCATCTTTTTAACCCAAGCTTTTATTTCTTCTCGTTGGGTCGTAGGAGAGGGTGTCAACAAGGAAGCTCCAATCTTACTAGGTGTGGGAACAGACGGAGTTTGAAACACTTCTCGTGTGTCTTCTTCTTCTGTCATCCCCGTGGCGGTGTCTGTCTTCTTAGTGGTTTTTCATGATCGCTTTGAAATCTCTCAGAGTCGGTTTAGCTGTTTCGTCTAAAGCTTTCTGGTGAAAGAGTTGAAGAAGTTGCAAAACTTGGCCATACCGTTGCGATTTTTCTGCTTCTGACCAATCACTTCGATATATCAACGATTGTAATTCTTGTTGTAACTTTGACATCTCAGTGAGATTAGGATTTGGAGGTAAATGAGGTATCCGTTGCTCGTACCAACGATAGAGTTCCATCCATCGTTTGTAGGGAACTAAAGTCAGTTTTTGTCCTTCCATAAGATCCAAAGGTATAAGTGTGCTGTCTTTCCAGAGAAGGGTGTCCTTTATATCTTCTTTTTCGTCCCCTCCATATCTCATAACTCCTCCTAAATTGGGTCCAGCAATTGAACCTAATAAAAGGAGTTGCTCCTTTTAACAACGGTCGTATCAACATGGGTATAAATCCTCATCGTTGCACTAGCATTTTTTTCTTTTGACTGAGGGGTATTTTTTTCACCATTTGTCGAAGAACGTTCCGATGTTTTCCTAATTTCTGTTTTTGTATCGTCGACAAAGGTACCGTTCCTTTCAACACGTTCAAACAACATTCACACACGGTATCGATGATTTCTTTAGGGTCTGTTTGAATGAGTTGTTTTTGCATGATAGGATTGGATTTAGTCAGGACTGACAAAACATCCCAATGTTTAGCTAAACGAGAAGGGAGTCCATTTCGTTTTTTGCCTTTCTTGGGACGACTAGGGTGGTGTTTCTTTCCTGTTGACATCTTTTGTGTCAGGGGCAAAACAAAATACTTATGTAAATCTGATCACACACTTCTTTTTTATACTGGAACTCGTCTCCACTGATGTTCAGCAGGCGGCATCAACTTCATGGTGGGTACCACTCGACGATGAGGTGTTTTCAACGAACTAAATCGGGTCAGTTCTTGTTTGGATATATCCAGTAAACTTTGTAACACTCCTGTTATGTCTTGGACTTTAGTTTTTATGTGAGACCACTTTTTTTAGCGGCAGCAGCAGTGGCTACAGCAGCAGAAGACGTCGCCACCGGAGAAGTGTCTTTCGAAATAGGTTTACATTTCTGCATCAAATTGGGACACACGGGTCTTAAATCAGGTTTGGCAGGCATCATCATGAAGGGTGAAGAAGAAGAAATGGCAGGACGTTTTTTGTATTCCTGTAAGTTATAAACTTTTTCCTCGACTTCGTCCCATGGAATTCTGTGTAACACATCAACCTTGTAGGTATATGTCGCGGCATCCAAAGTCTTCGTTATGGATACGGGCCATTGTTCAGAGTCTGGCCATTTTAACACTTTCAAACTAATCAGTATTCTTATAGCATTCAGATACCAATAGTTACAACGTCTATGCCGTAAAGAATGTAATTGTTCTTTGCGTTTCACTTGAATCTGCACAAACTCTTTGTAAATGCGTTCTCTTAGCTCAAGAGGCAAACTACGAATGCTCTCTTCTAAAGTATCCGACATATTACTTCTTTACTTCTTTGGACCTACCAAAGGAAGATAGTGACAGCGCGGAGACCATCTGGCATGTTCCAAGTAAGCTGAGTCTTTAGGCTCCCAATATTGAAGTGTCACACCACAGCTGAAACACTGAACTTTATCTTCTTTCCCCAAGTACACAAATCCGGCTCTGGATAGAGCTTTGTGAGTAGGTCCTTGCACATATTTAGGCCATTTATCTTTGAACGTCTGGAATCGACTTTGAAAGTCACAATAGCTAGGCAAAGCCACGGGCAACGTGTATCCTTCCTTTATGGGTACATCTCGTTGTGCTAGAAGTGGTATCCAGAGTGGTTTGCCAGTGTATGGATGACATCCGTAGGTAGATACACACTTAGCATCACACTGACCAGTAAAGCAGAAAGGGCACCGTGCTGCATCGCTTTTTCTAGTGGAGCGGTAACGCACAAGAACGGTATCGCTTTCTCGTGCTGCAGCGCTGATGTCGCAAGATACGGCATTGGTCTCATCGCAAGGCACCGCATCGCACTCGAATTCATGATCGAACTTGAAGTCCACAGGGGGTCCTCACTCAGGGGCTGTGGCGAGTTCGTCAGTATCGGTGTCAGTGTACTGGCCTCAGCTTGAAGTTCATAGTGAGTTCCTCACTCGGTTGCTGTGTGGAATTATTCATCATCTTTCTAGGTCAGTATTTGTATTCACAATGAAGTGTCGGTCTTGGAACTTGTCCTTTTTTATACTGGAGCTCAGCGTATCCGTACGGTAAAGTGTTGTGGTCTGGAAGTCGCACTCGTTTCTGGTACACAATTTGATAGATTGTTTCTAAAGGGCGACTGACGATTTGGTGATTTGGGGCTCTATTGTTTTCACTCGAAAGTCTTGATCTTGTCCGGACTGTGAAGCTTCTTTCAAGACATCAAAGTTGACTCGATAGTTCAGTGTCAATCTTTTGACTTTTCATTTGGTATGAAGTTGTCCTTGTCGGTCTCTGTATTGGTAACCGTAATTTTTGTGGCCGCCGCTGGCAAAACTGACAATCGTATCGTATGGATGCTCGTCCGTCCATGCCCCTAAATGATCCCCTTCGATGGTTGGGTGTTGGTGGCTATCTTGAAGATGGATGTACATATAGTTGTCCATGTCAAAGTACAGAACTTGATCTCCCAAAAGTTCTAAGGCCTCATACAATTTTAAGCGGGCATTGGCTGTCACATAGGCTACAATGATGACGTTGCGAAACTCATCGGGGGTGCAAACTTTGGCTCTTCTTCGTGATTGACCAAAATCAAATTTTCACTGATGATTTCCACGTATTTCATCAGTTTTCCATTGTCGTCCACCAGTTGAAAGTAGCGGCTTGGATCTGCCAAGTATTCCATATTGGGCAATCTAAGACGTTGTGCCGATTTTCCCCACAAACAATTGAGCATGACTTTGGCAAACGATCTTCCTCATTCGTTCTTTTACACGTCTTCTAAAGTAATGCCTTCTATAGAACGGTAGTGTTCTTTGTCTTTTTATTCAGGCATCTGACACTAAGGGGGGGGGGGGGGGGGATAGTCACTCGTTTCTTATTTCAGTTTCAGAAATTCATTGACCTAGCCTGAGAAAATACCTGGACTTAAGTCGTCGTCCTTTTGGTATTTTTCTGTGGTAGGAAAGTGCCATATTTCGTATACTTTTAACAAGCGGTAAGCGCGTTCTTCCTCCGTGTGGCTGCAAGGTTGGTCTTGATTATATGTTTAAGCACATGTACGGCATAAAGGAAACCTCAGTTTTCGTTGGCAATGATGGGGTAAGACAGGATGGTACAAGTTTGTCGGGTGTAAGACTTTGCATTTGATCAATCCTTTGTATTGACGAATGTGTTACGTTAATGTTTTCCGTAATCATTTCAGGGTGACATGTAGGAAATCGAGCATATTTTCACACCGAAGGATACAACGAATTCACATTGATGTATTTGATTTCTTCTCCTCAAGCTTCGTCTACGTCGTACAGCAAGAGTGTGACATTGGTTCGCCCTCGAAACAAACTGTCACGTGGGTCCAAAAGTTCGAAGTCTACCACGTCGTAACTTTCGGCAATTCTGGATAGGTTTTGAAACGTCGATCGTACTCGTGCTCCCACATTTCTACAATTTGGTATCCTTGTCTTTCTAACCTAAGGCGTCGTTGGCATGTTTGCTTGTAAACTCTTCCATGGTGGAACCTGATAAATGACTTTTCAGGTCTCGTTGACGATAACACGTGGGGCATCCGTGAATGAAACATCCCTGGAATTCGTAGACAGTCTGGGGGTTTTCTAAATCCCAACCATCTATAGAAAGACATCCATTTTTCTTTTCTTCCCCCGTTTTTCGCATGTTGTATCCATTTGTCTTCCTTTAAAACAAGTAATGTAGCCAGCGCAAGGCTTTGGCAGTGTATTGACGACTCACTAAGAGATAAGTTTGAGAGGTATTATGGCCAGTTGATTCTCGGGCATGAACTTTTTCAGTAAACTAATCCACATACTTTGGCGATGGTACAAGCTTCTTTCAATGGATCGTGACCTCCGTGATCTAGAACTAATTCTCGAAATTTTTCACATCAACGGCGTAAAATGCCCACATCGGATCGGCAATACTTCAGCATTTCTTCTGGAAAATCAAATGGGTCTGAAGCGTTAGTGTGGTACCAAGCGTAGAAGGCTTCTCGTTGTTCGGTGTGTGAATGTCAGGCTAATGTGTGTTGATTTACTTCGGTATTGAAAAAGTGAAGAAAATAACCTTTGGTCATTTCTGTCATTCCAAACGTTTTAGGTATTCGACTCAAAGGCATAGCTAAATAGCTCATGAAATCTTTAACTGTACTTGTCCCACTTTCATGTAGATGCGTTTGGCTCCGTTCATGGTGACTTTGGGACATTCGGTACCTTGTTCTGAATAATATTTCAGAAGAAATTGTCCATCGTATCCCGAGAAATTGTGATTCATAACTGTATCAAATCGATGACAGCCCCCGTAACGTTGGATGTCCTCTTCGCTCCAAGTGTCGTCAGTAGGACCTAAAATCCATTCGTCAAAATTGGCAAGAGTGCGGGTTCCTCGAAAGATTTTTTCACGTCCTCCTGGAACCTTATTACAATGGGGACAATGGAAATTGTATGCACTTCTCACAAGCCCGATGAGCAACGCAGAAATTAGGGACGTGAATACCTGTCTCTTGCGTACATTTAAAAAGATTGTGTATTTTTCTTCTTGTGCTGATCACCCTTAAATTCTTCCTCGAGTTCATTTTCATATTTTTTAATGTCACATTGATGATCAAAGTCCACGATTTGGTCACAAAAACAGCATCTTTTCTTTCCTAGACAAACGTGTGCCTTTGGGTTATTGGTTCGAATAAGCTGTCCATACGTGGAGCACAATCACAATAAGTCACAAGCACTTTTCTGTAGGTGAACTTGTTTCATGCGATGCTGTTTGTAACAAGAGGGACTGACAAATGTTCGCTGGCAAGAAAAGCAATTAATGTGTTCTTCAGAAATACATGGTTTGGAGGCTAAACACCCATGTATCTCGCTCCGCAATGAATGTGTTGGTCCCGACTGTTAAATCCTTGGTCACATTCCTCGCAGTAGTAAGAGTATCCTAGAAATCCTGTGATACTGGTGATGGCATCGAAATGCTCTTGATGATGATATATGTAAATGTATTTTCCATCTGGGAAATTGGGTCCTCGAAAAACCAGAGCTCTGCAAACCCCTTGAGTGTATACTTTCAACGTATAACGAGGAGCCAAGACGTCTTGAAGTTTTTGCATTTCAGGAATGCCACACACGGTCTCTTTGGAAATGCCTGCCTGTTGTAACAGGAGTTCTGCTTCTTTTCGTTGTTTAGCTCTGTCCGATTTTTGAATGCTCTTCCATGCTCTTTTCCATTCTACGGTCTCATTCTTGTTGGCATACGTTCGCCCCACGACGATGGCATGGGCTAAGCACATCTGGTCTTGGGAATTGTTAATTTGGACAATACTGTGCTTGGTAGTGCGAATGTCGTCCACCAATAACACTTTGCGTGGTCCACTACCTCTAGGAGGTGAAACGTGGGTCATGTGAAGTGTGGCTTTTCCATCGGTCATGTTAAATTCGTCATTGGATTGTTGAACGTGTTCAGTTGTGTCCATGACCATGGATGGTGTTAATTCTGCCGGTGTACTAAACACGATCCACACAGGAGACTTCAAACTGTCATGATGGATGGAGAGTCTCAGACGAACGTCCTCTTTAGCTTGGCATTGTTGTTTCAATGTCTCTAACAAGGAATCCCACAAATTGGTAAAAAGATGCGGCTTTCTCGGGGGGTACTTCAGACTTGAACTCTTTAAAGTTTACTGTGTAGGTGTAAGCCGTGGTTCTAAATTTTCTGGATGTCACTTTTTGCGTCTCTCGAATGTGATAATAAGCTTCAGGAGTTACGGAAGGTCTTTCTTTTTGGGGGGGCCTCTGGACTCTCTTGGTCTTGTGGAGGTGGAGGGCGTTGTTTCAGGCTCACTCAAGTCCTCTTCGAAATCACTGGCATGTACTTGAGTTAACACTTCAGCTCGCGGCGTACGAGGCGGTACGAAAAGTCTTGGCTTCTTCTTCTGGTTTCTCACTGAAATTGTGTGATCGTTTCATCTTGATTGCAAACTTTGATTTGACTGAGTTGTACACCAACTTACTCCCAATATATAGCTTGGTATAAGAGTAACTATTAGTCATTCAACTTTAAAACTGTGAAGATGAAAGAGTCAAAACAGCTTATCATTTTGGTCAGAGATTTAGCACAACAGACCGCTGTTGCCATCAGAAATTGAGAGAGAGTCCTTGGAAAGTATACCACTTCCAATAAGACTAAAGACTACTCCACTCAAGATAAAAGTCAAGATACTTGCTATATCTGCCAGGAAAAAGACATTTTGTTCCAGAATGTCCACAACGTCAAAGCAAGGAAAGAAAAGAGAGAGACAAAGGTAAAGATACCTGTTATCATTGTCAAGAAAAAGGACATTGGTCTTCAGAGTGCCCTAAGAGAAAAGAGAACAATCAGGAGAGGGAGGAGGCTGAGGGTTCTTCAGAAACAGAAGAAGAACCCATCCTCGTCAAGAAATGTAAGAAGTCAAGACCCCTGGAAAAAAACAGAACAAGAGAAAGAAGAACCCATGCCAGTGAAGAAATTCAAGAAAATAGACAGACAGTGAAAGAAAAAATGGACTTTGGTAATGTGTTATGAAGTTTTCATTGTAATTCAAAAGAGAATATACCAAAATGAAGACGTAAGTGTCTCCATGTCTTGATTTTGTTGTATAAAGAAACACACACGCACTCACTCACGCACACATTTTTTGTAATGGGATTTAAGTTTTACTTCATTTGGCAATCATGGAGTAGTATCTCTCTTCGAAGAGATTTGGGTGCGCTTAAAAAGAACCGTTGGGGTGTTTGCTTTTTTAAGAAACTCATGGACTTGACATGATGAGCTTTGACTGCCTCAATCCTTTTCCACGGCAAAGTCCTACTCCTCCTGCTGCTTTGGTAGTAGTAGTAGTCAGTGCTGCTACTGATGGTGGCATCTCAGGGGTAGTGAGAGTGGTTGGTGTGATGGGTTTATAAAGCTTAGCCCGTAAAGGTCTCTTTCTCTTGGATTGTGTTAAAGAAATCTGATACATTTGTCGCAGATACATTAACTATGCAAAACTGTCTTGTAGCAGACTCACAGTTTTGATTTCACTCCCTTCAAGCATATAAAGCGGTGCGTTCACCAGATCTACCATTTACACCGTTCAAAAATGATAACTCGATATTATCGAATTAAGATCACAAAAATAAAATTAAAGGGTTACATTAACGCAGTATTAATATAGTTTTCAGAATATTAATGTGCACTATGTACACAAAATTTTAAAAATGACAAAGAGTAGGAAACTTTCAATACCCATTTAGTTGACCTCAATTATAATATGTGGCTAACACACAATTGGTCGTAATAACAGCCCGATTTAGTTAACTGGGCAGAATTTGATCATGTAGGTTCGTGGCGTTTCAGTACTTCCGTTCCGCTTTGCGCCTCCCTTGACGAGTCCGTGCAGCTTTCTCCACTCAATATACAACCATAAAGGTAAATTGCACACCCTCCCATATCAATGACACCCCCCCCCCCCCCCAAGTCGAGAAGTACTAGGAATATCAACAAATGTACCTTGATCATTCCCACAGCGTGTTGGATAGTAATCAAAAAGTGGGTGTTGGTTAGTAATAAAAAGTGGATTTTGGATACTATATCAAAAAGTGAGTGTTGGATAATATGCTTGTGTAATGTTATCCCCTTCATTATACCCTTTTCATCTAATAGTAGGTGCGGGGATTTTAGACAGCACACAAGGCGTTATGGATAGTGTGCATGGGGTATTGGATAGTAACCAAAATGTAGATGTTGGATAGAATGTTTGTGTGATTTCATCCCCTTCTTTCACATCATACCCTTTTCGTCTGATAGTAGGTGTGGGGTTTTTAGACACAACGCAAGGCATTTTGGATAGTGCGTATGGGATATTGAATAGTAGATTGTAATAAAAAAGCGATTGCTGGATAGTATATGTGGTATGTTGGATTGTAATCAAAAAGCGGTTGCTGGATAGTATATGTGTGTGTTGGATAGTAGATAAAAATTTTAACATAGGATTTCTTGTTGTGGCCCAAAAACCCTTTTGACCCTATAACATAGGATTTCTTGTTGTGGCCCAAAAACCCTTTTGACCCTAAACCCATTTCCCCTATTAAATCTATCGATCCGATTTAACATAGGATTTACCCTTGTGCCCCATGAACCCTTTTGTCTCTATAAACACTTCTGTCCCCATAAATACTTCTGTCCCCATAAACACTTCTGTCCCCATAAATACTTCTGTCCTCATAAACACTTCTGTCCCCATAAATACTTCTGTCCCCATAAAACACTTCTGTCCCCCAAGTGCCCTCTCCATGTTTATTTCCCGTATGACCCCCAAGTGCCCTCTAAATGTTAATTTCCTGTATGTCCCTATACTGCCCTCTCCATGTTAATTTCCCGTATGTCCCCGTAGAGGCCCATTTGTCCCTATTTACCCAAATATTACTACTGTTGACTTTAATGCCAGGACATGAATGAAATGGCATATCTACTAACAATTATAATTATGTACCTATGTATGATAATTTTGTTCTACGTGAATTGGATATACCTTGGAAATCTACATATTCTTGGAAATCTACGTATTTAGTGTCTAACCGATCTGGTAATTAGGAATTTGTAGAAAGACTGACATGCAGTATTGCAAATGTAAGAAGCAGGGGAGATTTACTTTATATCACCCTTAGGAAGAAGTGTTATTGACTATTTAATTTTGTCTACTTCTCTGTTTAAAAGCTCGATCGACGTAACATCTCTCTATATAGATATGATGAGATCACTTTCCAATTATATGTACTTGGAAATATGAATGGTAAAAAGCATTAAATGTAGGTCTGAATTTGAGTATTATTGAAAGACAGAGATATAGATGGGCCTCTGAACATATTGAAACATTAGACAAACATTATGTGATATTTTAATGAAAGAATGGATCTCTATTGTGTGTAATTAGAACAGGCGTGTGCAACCTATGGCCCACGGGCCGCATCTGACCCGCGACCTGGTTTTTTTTTTTTTTTTTTTTTTTTTTTTTTTTTTGCGGTTTCATTTAAATCATACGGGTACATTTAAACATTACTATCTGGCACGCGCCCTGGAGTACGTTGCACATGCCTGAATTAGAAGAAAATATAAATAAGGCTGCATTTATTTTGTGCAAGGTTATTCAGTCAGCAGAAGAATGTATGAGGAAGGTGAAATATGCTGGTAGCAAGAAAGTCAGGCAACCTGATTGATGGGATAAATAATGTAATTAATTAACAAATTAATTTGACAGTGGTAAACAGTTTCAGGCACAAGTTAACTCTGTATTAACAGACTTTGAATTTTCAAATGTATTTCTTGATCTGTTAGATAAGGCAATAGAGGGGAAGCAAATTATGCATGCTAATGAAATGTTTCGTATATTGATGAAATGATTAAAAATTATATCAATATATTACCACCCTATTGAAAGATCTTATTTAAAAGTTTTATTGAAAATGGAAAATTCCTAAAAGAATGGTGTAAAGCAATAATATATCCTTTACGTAAGAAAGGAGATGTTCAGGACCCTAACAATTACCAGGCTATTTCAATGTTAAATGTTAGAGGAATATTTGTACCGAAATACTGAGTAACAGATTCGTTTTGGTGGCAGTATGTGAGTGTAAATTCAAAGAGCAACATGCTGGTTATTGCACTGGTTATACCACTATTGGTCGTTGTTTTACGTTACATGAGAAGCGGGATAAAATCTTTGAGTAAACAAGAAAGGTAGAATTTATTGTATTTATATTTATTTTTCTAAGACTTTTGATTGCATCCAACACCCAGTCTTACATTACACATTGATAAGAAACAATGTAAGTTCTAAAATTCTGAAAGTGATGAGATTTGTGTATTCACAAATAAAGTTTTGTGTCGATGTAACTGGAGTATTAACATCATGTTTAATTGTAAAGTTTGCACAAAGCAAGGCTGTATGTCGAGTCCATTTATTTTTGTGATATTTTGAATAAATATATAGAATTACTAGAAACAATAAAATTTACGGGTATTTTTGTTTTATTGATGAGCAAGTGCCAAAGTTAATACAGTTATTGTTTGCAAATGATATGGCAAACATAGGCTGGCACTGTTATAAGTCTTCTGAAACAAATATAGAAACAAGAGAAACCTTGTGATTAATATGGCATGAAAGTTAACTTAAGTAAAACTAAGATTATAGTATTCAGAAGAGATGGACAGGTGAGAGGAACAGAAAATGGTACTTCAAGGATGCACCAATAAAAAAGTTTTTTATTATAAATATCATAGATTATATTTTAGTAATGCATTATCATGGAATAAAGCTCAGCGTTCTTTGGTTGAATCTGCTGAAAGAGATATGTGTGCTATATATATATATATATATATATATATATATATATATATATATATATATATATATATATATATATAATGTACGTTGTGAGAAAGCACTTTATTTGTGTTTGATCAATGGTAGTACCTAGTAATGCATATTAGCTCAGAAATTGGGGATATGAACATTCATATAATATTGAGTCTGTTTAAATTAAATTTTGCAAACGAATTTTAAATGTAAAGGCATCAACGCCATCTTCTGCAGTACTAGGGTAACTCAGAAGATTTCACTTGAAGATAAATTACTAAGAGAGATGTAATAAATAATGGCTGGGTATTTTCAGATGAATAGTGATAGAGACCCTAAAAAATGCTATGAGGAGTTGATGAAATTGCACACTGTTGGTAGAAAATAATGGGCTACTTATATTAGAAATCTCGTATTATGTGTGATATATATTATAAATCTCTTATATATGGATGGATTCGATTATGTCTAGTTTTATTAAAATACAGGTGATATGGTTTTGCTTCTGTATTTGTTCAAAGAGTTAAAGATGAATGTACTCAAGTATGGTATTCCTCTCTCTAATATTAAAGATTTGGTTTGTATTGTACGGTGAAAAGTTTATTAGAACCAGGAAAATATATTTTACATGTTGACAATAAATACTACAAAATGTCTTTTAGTAAATTCAGATTGTCAAATCATAATCTGGAGATTGAAAATGTCTTTTAGTAAATTCAGATTGTCAAGTCATAATCTGGAGATTGAAAATGTCTTTTAGTAAATTCAGATTGTCAAGTCATAATCTGGAGATTGAAATTGTCTTTTAGTAACTTCAGATTGTCAAGTCATAATCTGGAGATTGAAAATGTCTTTTAGTAAATTCAGATTGTCTAGTCATAATCTGGAGATTAAAAATGGGAGGATGGACTTTACACAAAGTGAAGATAAAATATGCCAATTCTGTAAATTCAGTTTGAATTGGAGTATTATAGAAGATGAAATCCATTTCTTCTTGTCTTGTCTATGTTACAATGAAATAAGAAACACATGTAATTTAGAAACCTTCAGAAGTAATGCTAGCATTGTTATTAAGTATACACATAAATGTACTTATGTAGCCATTAGGAGGAAAGTACATTTCTTGAAAGATGTTGACGCAAATCTTTATGATGGATGCTATGCAAATGTTTGATAATGTCAGTGCATTTTCTTACCACTAAGCATAAATCTCTGTTATATGTAAGTTGTTTTTTAAGATTTGAGTGTTATACTTTGAGAAATAAATACATGAATCAATATTGTTACTCTGGCATAGTACACAAGAAACTCTTAAAATGCGTAGATACTTTGGACTGCATTGTATCGGCAAAAGTAGTTCATATCATAGTTATAACAGACACTTTTGTAAATGCAATCATGAAATTGTATGGGAATATTCACTTTTGACATCACCACAGGCAGAAGTTACACGAAGGTAGAAATGGCAGACTTGTACTTTCCATAACCCAATCATTTTTGTTTTCATTTGCATATACAGTTTCCTAGACACTGTTGTATGTATGGTCCATGAAACATTATGTGTGCATACACTTTTGTCACTCTCATTAGTAACCATACAATTAATTTGTGGTTGGAATGGCCTATTTTTCTTACTTAAGGCTATTCTAAGTTTGTAGATTATGTACTGCAAAGCAGGCGAGACATATCATTGTAATAAATTTCCTGTTGGTTCATTCGTAACACAAACCTTCACATTGGTATAAATTTTGAGTGGTAAAAGAGAGAAAGAATCTTTAAGTTTGATTCATTTGGTGGATTCATTTGGTGGACGGGAAACACAGTAATAATTAAGTATCCAGCCATTGCTGTCGCGTTATCTTTTGGTATTGTTCTAAAGTACCAAAGCCATTCGAGTTTATTAGTTATTCATGTTGTAAATACCATGATAGAAGTTCTGTTTCGAAACCAAATGAAACTAACAAAATTGTGTGCATTTTTAGGCAGCATAGTATTAAGTGGATTTAAGGATGGCAAAACTATCATTAAATATCTCTTTTTGACACTTTATGTTAAATGCAAGTAAGAAACAGTTTTATAATTCCATAGTACAGTATATTCATGAATTTCGCAGTCATTTATGCAGAAACAAAAGAAAAATAAATATGAAATATTTGATTAGGTTTTCATATTGTGAGCGCCTATCCAGTGTTGGAAAAATAAATACTCACCAATATTCAGTGGCGGCGCGAGGGTGGGTGGGGGTGGGGGGTGGGAGTGAATTACCCTTTAGCTATAGGCGAAAGGGGCGCCGTCGGGACCTTTTTCCTTTTTTTCCAGCTAAAATTTTCATAGTATTTCACCTCACCTTAGTGTGATGGCTGCTTCGATGGCGGGGGGAGGAGGGCTTAGATGGGGGGGGGGATGGAGGTTAGAAACTGAATGGAGGTTGGCAACTGATATAAAAACTGTTCTCTTTGGCAAAGTAGGGGCGCCACTAAAGAACAATACCCCCGGGCGCCTCGGTAGGGGCGTCACTAAACAACATTGCCCCCGGGCGCCTCGAACCCTCGCGCCGCCACTGCCAATAGTGCGAAACATGACTCACGAAATGAAGCTCTCGATGTAGATTTAGATTTTCATGAATACCCTGCCAGTTTCTATATGTATCGGGGAATTTAGATCTATAACATATTTTGAAACAATTTTGCTGATGCTAATTTACTTTTGATAAAAACATTTTATAATGGGGTAATTAATTATATTTTACTTTCATTTCTCATTCTAAACAGCATATTTGGTAAGGTTTATTGTTGAAATTTTCTCATAACACTAGATTTTTGAACAACTGTTTTGTATCGGTGTAAAAATCACATTTTGCAAGTCCGATGGCGTACCATTGCACATCGAAACAGTTATAAATAATGTCTGCACAAATGATTGACAAATGACACACATTAGATTGAATTGAAGTTTTCGCTCAGAAACAAAGCACAGCTAAAAAAAATCCCCCCCCCCCCGAAAAAAAAAAAATGATCGGCCTTTACCTTCTTATAGTAAAATATACTCTTAAACGGTTGCGATATGTCTAAAATAATGCACGATGTGTAATTGTGCTTATTCTGTATTTAATACTTATTTAAAGATGGGTACATATTTCATTTTCGTTATTAATTTCATACAAAGCACAATTCATAGAGATCATATTGCAGTTAAAGGGAGGCAATCAAGACAATGAAGGAGACGGGCAAAAAAGTATTATCTAGAAGCAATAGATTACTGTCTCTGATTTAAATCATTCTAAAATAGATTTTATATGAACAAAGAAGAAAGTAACAGGGATACAATTTTCTTTAACCATAACCAGTTCTAGTCTTATTTCCATTTTATCTTTCTTTTCTCTGAAGTGCGTGCATGGGATACATAGAGTATAAAGCATCTCATGGTCATTCAATGACAAGGTTGTTATTTTTTTGTGAAGAAACAAAAAATAAAAAAAAGTTCTACATAACTTGCTATGTTTGCAATCTTCCTGTTATTGCACAAATGTTAAACACGGAATTAAAATTAATTATATCCTCAAGTTGAAAGGATACAGGTAATTTTTGTCTTTTCGATTGTGTAAGATGAATATGCTTGTTTCGTTGTTGTAAAATTTAGCGACATAGTTTTTTACTGTTTTTTTTAAGAATGATACAGCTTCACTATATATGGGTTGTGTAATGCAAATAATATCATGATACTTTAATAAATACCATATTAATCAGGCCCCAGTTTCACTAAAATTCTCAACATTTCTCCTCAAATTGAGATTTTACATTAGCTTGCTTATGATGTTTCAAGATAGTAGAAAGGATACAAAATCACGTATTAGTTTTACAACTGAAGACATGAAAATCTTGTTATTTAAAAAAAATTAGTTGAGAAATTCCTCAGCCTTTAGAAAATCCTCAAAAACTTCCTCAGAGATAAGGTAAGACTCTATTAAGGAAAATTCAATATTTTATGACTGCATTTTAACACCTCATACCTGCTGTATGTTCTGTGAATAAAAAAATCAGTATTACTAACCAAGCAACAAGTAACGTATTAAAAGATTTTAACTTCAGCAAGAAATTTTGAGATGTTCAGTGAAATTGGGGCCAGTTAATAAGATTCTCTATTGAACTTGTTTAAACTTTTGAACTTATTTATATTTGCTCTGCGGAAATTAAAATTAAACATTCATATACACGAGTAGTATGACACTTGAGGGACAAATTTGACACTTAGATGACAATGGGAAATTAACATTACGCCTCCATTTTGAAATATTAAACTTGGAGGACAATAGGATTTCCATGTTAAATGTCCATAGGTGTAACATTACTGTGGCACTTGGGGTACAATATGAATTAACATTAGTCTTTTAACATGACATTTCCCATTGTCCCCATAATTTGTTTTAATGAAAAAATAACACTTTGGGGACAAGGGGAATGGCAATGTTAAAAATGTCCACAGTTTTAACATTAATGTGGCTCTCTAGGAACAAGTAGAATTTAACATCACGCTTCCATGTTGAAACATTTATAAGGACAAGGGGAAATGTAATGTTGAAAATACATTGATTAACCAACGCCTATACTTACTAACCAAAGAAAGAGTTGGAGTGCTTATACATACACACACATATTATCAGCCCTAAAAAGGGTAGGAATGCTCACACATACACTTACTCACCAACACGCTATTTTGACTGACCAGCACCGACAACTACTAACCAATACGCCGTCTGACTAACCATCCCGTATACCAACGAAAAGGATACGAGTGCTAACACATACACAAACGTACTATCATCCCTGAAAGGGTAGGAGTTCTCACACACTAAACAGATAAACATGCTATCATACTATCACGCACAAGAAAGAAGAGTAGAGTGCGGGATTAGGCTTTAGTTGTGAATCGACAAAAGACAAAGACATACGCACATTAAAAAAATATTGTCAATGACTGAGTAGTATCTCTGTTTCTGAGAAAACTGATTGGCCCTGAAAAGGGCCGTTGGGGTTAACCAAAGATCATAAACATACACCACACCTCCCTGGCCGGCCTCGGCACTATGCACATTTACTTCCCCATCTCGAGATATTCCAAAGGTTTATTTGTTTGAGTTCTTTGTTTGTTCTTCCCTCTCACGTAGCCTCTCTTGAACTATTTTCAATCTTTTGGTGAGGAGTTGTTGCTTTCTCTCCATTTTCTGACGCTCCCACTCACTTGTCTCTCTTTCCAAGGTCTCTTAATCTTGGACATCTCCTCTTGCATTACTTCGCGAACGAGTTCTTTCCCTCTCGAGATGGGTAGTAATCCTTCATCTGGAATAATGATATGGCCTCGTATAGTCTGCCAATCTGACAGTGCTGGCTGGTCATTCCTCTTCTTCTCAGTTGTTGAGGTGTCAACGATGAATGGCAATATTAACTAACTGAATTTCAATTATACTCGTTTTCGGCCATTCGGTCATGTACGAGTGGTTAATAGGCGCACGGCGCCCTACTTAATTAATACACACCGCTCCCTCGCTGCATGATTTCCCCACTTTGAGGGTTCATTGGCGGCGCGATATGGGAGGGTGTGTAATTTTCTCGTCAGATGAGTTGCCGTCCGCAAACCCATCTGACGCATTACTGTGTGCAAAGCACACTAATAAATTGTTCGTCAAATTGATTGCCGGACTGCAAACCCATTTGACGCATTACTGCATGCACCGCACGCTACTTAATTGAATGTCGCGAGAGGCTGGCTGCACGGACTCGGCAAGGGAGGCGCGAAGCGGAACGGAAGTACTGAAACGCCACGAATGCACATGATCAGATTCTGCCCAGTTAACTAAATCGAGTTGTCCCTAACAACCAATTATGTGTTAACCACGTGTTTGATTATGACAATCCTATCAGTTCCAAATTTCTTTATTTATTTAAACCATTCAGATATAAATTTTGCTTACATAGTGTACATAATATCCCAAAAATAATACCAATCCGTGAGTACAAGTTACTCATTTCAGTTTAGTGTCACGCAAACATTACTTAACTCAAGGTTATATTTTCGACTGTGGTTCAAAAACGGTCAAATTTGTATTATAATAAAGTATAATCAAAAGGGGTTTTCGAAAAATCAAATAGAAAACCCCATATATTCAGGCTATTTGATCAGTCTGCCACTGAAGAGTCCTGGCGCTAGTGGAATTCTCACAGGGCTGCTCTTCGGGCAGGCGGACTCAACTCGGCCGTCTTGAACTGCAGGCTCGTGAAACTTGCTTGTCCTGAACAGGCTGCTTTCTCTTCTTCCTGTAAGCCTGGTTTGGTACCCAGTACTGTATAGGCTTCTTTCTTAGTAGCTGCAAGCCTGGTCCCCCTTCCCTGTCACTGTTGGATGGCTGGCCTCTCCATTTCTAGATGGCGTGCCTCTCCACGTGCTAGAAGGGTGCTCTGGTAACTAGCTGCTGCGGGGCACGTGACGATAGTAACCCCCAGTATACTGGTCCCTTTCGATAGTGCTCCTCGTCTTTGGTGGAGGGGGAAGGTCGGCTCACTTCTGTGACAGACTTCCCCGCATTTGCACTATACGCCCCTGACTTCCTTGTATACTTTGTATTTCAAGTAGTAGGCTGGTCGTTATAATGCACGTGGAAGCCCGTGGAAACCCAGAGGTTGGCTCCTCCCCTCTTCCTACCAGAGCAGGTTCGGTCTGTGCTACTCGCTAGCTGTTGATCCTTCGACGGCCGGTGCTTGAATCGAATGGAATGTGGCAAGATTGCTTACTTACGTTTGATTTATAACGTGTGCGGAAATTCTGCCATTTACGTTGAGTTAATCTGCACACCGTGCAATTTTTAATTCTTTGTCGCACCCATTTGCCGCTTTATTGTGTGCACCGCACACTTATTAGTTATTCATGTCTGGACGCGGAAAAGGTCGAAAACGGATGTAGAAGGCGCCTCGACGTCTCCGGATTTCTCCAAGTAGTCAGGTCTAAATTTTGTATTTGTTTTGTTTTGTTTTTTCTTTTTTTAGCCAAAAATAAGAAAAAGTCATCGTCTTGCACCTTATCTAATTGTTTTGGAATTGTGAATACAAACTCTGACTTGTGGTTGTGAGTATGGGTTAGTTATAGAGTGGTTAGGAGTAAAGATTTGTATAGGTACACAAAAAGATAACTATATGTCCTGCTCAATCCAAGGAGTGGATGAATAAAGATATCCTAATTTTGGTAAGCATATGCACCGACACTTTATTTATTGTTACTGAGTCGGGGTGATTCCATAGTTAGTTACCGCATTGTTCGGTGGGGCCCTGATGGTCTGGATTTGATACCACCTTATAGAATTAATTGTGTATGGTCAGCTTAATGGGTGTTTATTCTAATTTTTACTTGGATGGTATTAGTTTTTCTTCCTATCATATGGTGCCTATGCTTACCCTATTTTTATGTTTCGGAGTGTTTTGATAATCGGTTACCGCATTGTACAGTAGGGTCATGGTGGTCTGGACTTAGTGCCACCTTATATTCTTAAATTTGTGTGTGGATCAGATTATAGAGTCATGTTGCAGAGTTCAATCATTGCCACATTGTGCGACTGGTTCTGATGGTATGGGCTTAGGACCACTTTATAGTATGCTAAATTCCTTTATTTGGGGTCAGGTATTTACTGTATTTTTCCTTATGATTTTTGCCGGAAGTCGTCACCGAGCAGATATAAAGAGAGAGAGAGAGAGAGATAAAGTTTTTTTTTTCTTTTCTTTTTTTTTTTTTAAGAGTATTATTCCTGTAGTAGGAAGAGTTTTTTAAAAAAAAAAAAAAAAAAAAAAACATGCATGATGTGTTAGTATTATAGTATTAGGGACAGAGGAAGCGAGATTATAATTACTGTCCTGGAGTTGTAGCTTATATTGGATCAAATATTTGTGTTCTTGACTGTTTCTGTGCTAATGATAGTTATTCTTTATAGTTTCTTTTTTAGTTATTTCTTATTCATTTGATTGTTTAAATCCTAACGTTTGGCTTGCCACTAATTGTCTTTTCTATGGGAATGGAGTTTTTCCCGCCCAGGAGGGCAGACCGGGCCGCCCGACTAGCGAACCAGGCTTTAGACAGTTCGGGGTTGCCATTGTAAGGGGTTGACTGAATTGGCAACATTGGCGAACGCACCGCTTTATATGCTAGAGACGTGGATGTGAAGAAAAACATCCCTTAGAGTTGAGACGCCAACGTCAAGGAAAACATCCCTAGGCGTAGTACACAGAGAGGATAGAATACAAGTCAGGAGGAATCACGCGGACCTAAAAGAAACTATCCTCCTTAGAAAGTCAAAGAAAGACTGACAGGGAGAAAATGAAAGAGGATGTCAAAGAATTGTTTTTAAAAATGACATAACCACCCATACCATCTTTGCAAAAGGAATGCTGTGATACACTGAAAAGAAAAAGCTGTCATCACTCACACTGATAGACTATCACACAAGATAGAAGAGTATGGAGGGAGTTTAAGTTATGCTTTTGTTGAAGACAAAAACATGTAAGACAAACATGTACAAACATAAAAGCATGAAATTTTGGCAATGATTCAGTAGTAAATTTGGCGATGATTGAGTAGTATACCTATTTCTGAGAGATCGAGATGGCCATGAACAGGTCAATTGGTTATGTCTTTGGCCCCACTCCTTTTAGTGGCCGCATTTCCTGGGCCGGGTTATACAGGCAGCACATATCTGGTTCCATCTATATCCATCCAAAGGAATAATGGACACGAAGAGCTTAAAGTGAGGCTGATTATCCTCACTTTCCACTGCCTCATTCCTTGGGATGAGGGGCTCATCTTCCTCTTTACGCTGCTGCTACCGTTCTTCTTCCTCCCTCCACTGCTGGAATTGCCTCCAATGCTCCTCCCTGGCTTCCTGAGGCTCCCGCTGTTGCTGCTCCAGCTTTATCCTCTTCTCTTCTTCCCATACTCTCTTTTCTTTCTCCATTTCTTCCTTTTCGTCAATCTCTTATTCGGATGTAAGTTCATCTCCTCTACTTGGCCCAAAGAAGTGTACCATCCTCTCCAAATACAACAGTGCCTCATTCAGTCTTCCGCTTATGATCTGTCTCATTTTTTTTGATGTCGAGTCGATGATGAATGGCAAGACTGGTGAAAACATCCCTCAGAGTGGAGACGCGGACGTAAAAGAAAACATCCTCTTTGAAAAATTCAAAGATCGACAGAGAAAATTGAAAAAGCATGTTAAAGAATTTAAAAAAAAAAAACAAAACAAAACAACCAACACCATTTTTCAACATCCATCAACATTCCTCTGGTTCGTTGTCATATCTCAGAATATAAAAATTGATGATCCAATTCGACGACTTGATCTCAAATACAACATCGTTTCTTTCCTGGACAAACGTGCGACTCTGTTATTGGTATGAACATGCTGTCCACACGTTGGACACACTCTCAATAATTAGTAAGCACGTTTCTGTTGTTGGAATTGCTTCATGCGATGTCGTTCGTAACATGATGGAATGTTCGTCTGCAAGCAGAGCATCAATCCTTTCTTGTCCTTCAGGAACACAAGGTCTGGACGCTAAACAGCCACGGCATCTCTCTCCACAATAAATATGTTACTCCCGATTAGTAAATCCTTGGTCACATCTGTCACAATAGTATCCGTATTCGAGAAATCCTGTGATACTGGTAATGGCATCCTAATGATTCTGGTGATGATAGATGTGAATGTATTTTCCTTCTGGAAAAGGGGGATCCTCAGAACAATAGATCTCCACAAATGACTTGAGGGTACACTTTCAACATATAACGAGGGGCTAATACGTTCTAAAGTTTCTGCATTTTATGAACTCTGTGTCTTTCGAAATTCCTGCTTGTACCAAAAGCATTCTGCTTCTCTTTGTTGTTTGACTCTGTCCGATTTTCTAATACTCTCCGATAATCGTTTCCATTTCGTTGTATCGGTTTTGTCTGCATACGCTCATGCTACCATGATGGCGCGGGCTATACACACCTGATCTTGATCGCTATTAATTTGGACGATACTTCGTTTAGTATTCGTGAGTTGATCCACCGATAAAACTTTGCGTCATCCGCTTGGAGTTGAAACGTGTGTCATATGAAGAGTGACTTTTCCATCTATCATGTGAGACTAATAATTCGATTGTTGCACGTGTTGAACTTAGTTGAAGATTTTGGAAGCTGCTAATTCCGCAGGTGTACTAAATTATATCAAAACAGGAGATTTCAAACTTGATCTTTAGCGTGGCGCAGTCGTTTAAATTCCTCTAACGTTCATTCCAGTAAGTCTGTAATGACGATAGCTGCTGGGTTTTTTGCCGGAACTGGAGACTTTACCTCTTCACCGTCGTCGTCGCTTGGCTTCCGGTTTCTCCTCGGAAAGGTGTGATCGTTTAAAGGCGGTCGACGATTTAGGTGGCGCTCTACAGTTTCGTATTTTGCATAGAGTTTGATTTTTAAAGAAAAACAATCATCCAGGTTTTCCTCGCTGGTTAGCCTGGCTATTTAAAAAAGACCTTGTATATCTTAGGTATTAAGAACTTTTAATTCTCTTTATTTGGGTGTTTGATTGATGGGTACAATTTGAGTTATAGAGTACACAGCTTGGTCTTACTTCCGGTGTGCACCTCTCAAAAAACTGCTAGCTCCGCTTGGGCATTTTCACTTCCTGGACCTCAAAGGTAAATTGTAAACAAAAAGAGCCGATACTTTTTTTTACTTTTAATATATTTTGTAATACACTCATTGTACTTTCAGAAGCTTGTATTGCCTACTCTGGCAAAGTTCGTGTTCCCTATTGCTAAAAATAGTGTACTTTGGACTAATTCAGGCTGATTTTTCGAGCACATGCGAGCGACCATTTTTGTTAGCTGAGTGCTTAGATCATGTACAATTTCCACAAGTACAATATGTAAAGTAATGTCAGCCACAGTGCTTGAAAATAGCATAGAGGTATGCCAACATTCTCTTCATTGTGCATGTTGCCAATTCAAAGAACTTCACCTTACACCTGTCACCCTCTCAGAAGTACATACTATCTGTAGAGCGCCTCCATAAGTGTGATTGGACTGGGGTTACCTCTCTCTCCCTATGAATTATGTCAAACGCGTTCTGATTGGTGGAACCTCCAAATCAGTTTCGATCCGCCCGTAGACTATATCTAGAGGTGCGTTTCCCTCGTGTGTCACCTATTCTCTAGACAAGTCTAGATATGGACCAACTTGGAATCATTGACTTTCATTTCAAGAATTCTGTTTGATCCTGACTACCTTATGTATGTGAAGCCATCATGGGTCATCACCAAGATTACAGACACTGATATCTGGAAGAAAAGAGTGTACATTGAAAGGCAAGCATGCCTCAAGCGCGTATTGGTCTATGGACCTGCTATGCGGAGAAGCTCGAGAAGAATAACAGTGAAGAGATGCCGCCTAGTGTTAATCATATCTGGTTGACAACCCCAACAGTCCTTTTCAGGGCCACCGAGTTCTCTCAGAAACAGAGATACTACTCGATTATTGCCAATATTTGGTTTAGGCCTATGTTTTTGTCTTTCACATCTTAAACGTAAACCCCCATGGATGTTTGTGTGTATCGTGTGTAAGCGCTCATACTCTCTTGTGTGTGATAGTGTATTAGTATGTGTGTATGCATGTGTGTAAGCACTCCTACCCTTTTCAGGGGTGATAGTTTGTTTGAGTAAGTGTTAGCACTCCTACCCTTTTCGTCGGTTAGTAATTGTAGGTGATGGTCATTCTAACGGCGTATTGGTTAGTAGGTGTAGGTGCTGGTTAGTCAGAATGGCGTGTTTGTTAGTAGGTATGTGTGTGAACATTCCTACCCTTTTCAGGGCTTATAGTATGTTTGTATGTATAAGCACTCCAAGTCTTTTCTATGGTTAGGGAGTGAAGGTATTGGTCATTACATGTAGTTTTAACATTACATTTCCCCCTTGTCCCTATAAATGTTTCAACATGGAAGCGCAATGTTAAATTCTCCTTGTCTCTAGAAAGCCATATTAATGTTAAATCTATGAGCAAGTTTAACATTGTCATTCCCCTTGTCCTCATTATTATTTTTTTTCAAACAAGAAAATTATGGAAACAATGTGAAATGTTATGTTAAAAAGATTAATGTTAAATTCATTTTGTACCCCAAGTGCCACATTAATATCAAACCTATGCATATTTTAACATGGAATTCCCATTGTCCCCCAAGAGTCATTCAAAATGGAGGCGTAATGTTAATTTCCCATTGTCCAACACAAGGGTCGTATTTGTCCCCCATGTTTCATCTTATACTACTTACATGTATTTCGTGAAATAATTGATAACACTGTTAAATCATATCAGATATCTTTTTTAGTTATTTTTCACAAACTTTAATTTAAGTAATTAATCATAATTTACCCAAATACCGAATTTTTTGACATACCCGCAAACTATCGGACACTGTAATTTGAATAGCGATATTTTGATCACAACACAGCCGGATAGTATGTTTTCAATCTTTTCACAGAAAGCATCCTTAAAAGTATAGCATGGAAAAATTATTGATTGAGCTCATTGTATTATACAATTTATTTCAAACGAAATGTTCCTATTATATCTTCGACATTTAGATTTGTGCAATATCCTTTATATCCTCGCCCTCCAAAAGATACGAGAGAGAGAGAGAGAGAGAGAGAGAGAGAGAGAGAGAGAGAGAGAGAGAGAGGGAGAGGGAGAGAGAGATGCAAAACATCGGATAATTCCTTAGACCTAACATTTACTTAGAAAACAAAACAACCACACACACGCACACACAAGAAACAAGTTAAACAATAGAAATATTGTTCAATCCCATTTTAACGTGAAACATCTCTCTCTCTCTCTCTCTCTCTCTCTCTCTCTCTCTCTCTCTCTCTCTCTCTCTCTCTCTATATATATATATATATATATATATATATATATATATATATATATATATGGAATTATGCTTCACGTTAAAATGGGATTTAAAAATATTTCTATTGTGTGTGTGTGCATATATATATATATATATATATATATATATATATATATATATATATATATATATAGAGAGAGAGAGAGAGAGAGAGAGAGAGAGAGAGAGAGAGAGAGAGAGAGTACAAAAAATATGGCGAATAACATACAGACATCTACTCAAAACCAACTGATAAACACCAGTATCTTCTCATATCCAGCTGTAATCCAAATCATTGCATTCGAAACATCCCGTATAGCCTGGCACTCAGGGTACGCAGAATTTGCTCCGACGATGAAACATTCCCAAAAAGGATCTGAAGAGTTCTCTGTACATTTGATGAACCGAGGGTACGACAAAAACCTGATGGTGGAGGCAACACAAAGGGCTAAACAAACTAACCGCAATGACCTACTAAAATATAAAGGGAAGGACAAGGTTGATCTGATACCATTTATCCTGACCTACCATCCAGACAACTCCAAAGAAGGCAAGATCATCCAGACACACTGGCCCATCGTGGAATCTTGTGACACACTGAAGTTAATCCTCCCGAACAAACCAGAAGTAGCCTACCGCAGACCAAAAAACCTCAAAGACATCCTAGTCAGATCGAAGCTAACGCCAATCACGAACCAAGACCACCCTAGCAAATCTGGTCTCGGTGGTGATAAAAGGTACAATAAGTTACTCACTCACCTATAATTACTACTGTTTTTTTTTTTTTTTTTTTTTTGTAGTTCTTCCATGTATTATTATTGCTATGGTCATTACTCGCATTACCAAAACAATGAAATATCCGGGAAATAATCTGCGGCTACACCAATTTACATTAATAACAGACGGCGATATGGCTCGTCCCTTTGTAGGTCAAAACCAACTAATTTACAGCATCAGCAGTCGAGCTGAAGCCATCTAGACGACACATCGAACGATTTCAAGCTGTAATTCCCGTTGAAATAGTTATGTAAACTTTTGTAATTTCACCGCTTTTTGTGTGTATTGTTTGTCTTGTCTCTGTTTTGTGTTTGCCTTGGAAAAAGACTCACTAAGAGTCGCAAGCGCTTAGGCTAGTTAAAAACTAGTTTTGCGCTGTTCCTTATCAGTTTATTGCGTTTATATCTATCTATCTATATATCTATCTATATATATATATATATATATATATATATATATATATATATATATATATATATATATATATATATATATATTCTTGTGTAGTGAAAAATGTCATAGTAGGCCCATGCAAAACTATCAATCGATGAGGACGGCTTGCCACTTTTTGGCTCGAAAATTAATGAAATTTGGTTGGTTCCTGTAACCGATTTGTAACGGTTAAGAGAAGAAAAAAAAAGTTTTACTGCTGTAATGAATCAGAATTTCAAAGGCCTGAAGTATGATGTTTCATGCAATCATAATATATCATTTGTTTTATGCATATTCAATATGAAATCAATACAACTTTCGTATCAAGATGACATAATATAATTTCAAAGATCTTTTGGAAAATTCGTTGAACTGAACATATCTCGATCTAAAATTTCTCTCGAAACCTTTGTAGGATAATTTTAAAAAAAAAATTGATGACCACCCTGATCTACATTACAATCTTCACATATGTAAATACATATATACATACCCATGCGTGTGTGTGTGTGTGTGTGTGTGTGTGTAAGGATTGTTACGACTCTGTGGTCTAAGAAAAATGTAACAGAAAGAAAGTGAAACCAACAAATCAAGTAAAAATCAACAAGCAATTTATTACTAGATAATTAAAATGAAAAATCAAAAAGTCACTTACAGTAATGTGTTTATGTATCCTAATAATCCAATAAGAATGATTGTTCTAATCACAAGTCCTAAATATAGAATGTGTCCTTGAATGTTATTATGTGCTAATGGTCTCCAAAGTCCTGATGTACTAGAAATCTTGATGTGCTGAAGTCAAAATGAAGTAATCCAAAATCTCTGAATAAGTTCACATAAATTCCAAAATTGTCAATCAAAATCCAAAATCCCAAAGTTTATGAGCACTGTTAATAATCTAATGAATAATTAAAATAATTCCTCTCTTAGAATTTGGAATGAATTTTCACAACTGTAATAGCTCTTTACAAGACTGATGGTAATGTCGAACTGAACAAAATGTCTACCAAACATGATATATATAAAGATTGGTCACATGACAGAATGTTCTAGATTGGTCACATGACAGAATGTTCTAGAATGTGAGTCATCTTAATGGAATTCTAACTGTAAACAAAATCAACCTTGACCTTCAAATTGAGAAAACATATTGATCAAAACAACCTAATTCAAGGACACTAGTTATACATGTTTTTCCTAACAAACATAAAGATTTAAGCAAATATTAAAGTGAAGAAACATTTATAACCTCCCAAAACATATATACAACATTATATAAACATCATACATAACAGGATACAGAGAAACACTGTGTCTCTTTCAACCATTAACATCCATATATTTACATGCAGTTTTTTCGAGATACGTTCATGATATTGATATTTCTCTTCATGATATTGATATTTCCCTATAATAACCCCTTTATTCACGATTTCATGTTTGGCAATATATACTTCGCTGTCACAAAATATGGATTGGTAAAGTTTCTACAATGAATACTCCTCATCGTATCTTTACGTATCAACGTGAAACAATGATGTATCCCTATTATTCCATGCCCAAACACCGCGGTCATTCAACATGGCGACTGAAATGAGGACGTGTTACTTGTCGTAGTAACTTTATTAATGAAAATTCAATTTCTCAGACCTGTCTTGATGTAATATTTGTAAATTCGGTAAGAAACATAAATTTCTTATATTCTATAAATTATCCTATTGTTTCTTTTTGTAACTGATGGAAAAATTCCTGGTCGCAATGAACTTTCCAAGCCCTACTTGTGCGTAGTGATATGGCCAGTCGACAGAAGAGATTCGTGACTTTGTTATCTAGAGCTTTTAACTAGCAAATGAACTACAACTTGTAAAAGCCTGTATAATATAAAAACAAAGTCATGCTTTTTCTTGTGCGTGTGTCGGCTTTTTTTTTTTTTTTTTTTTGTTGTTGCTAAGTTTAAGTATTTAGTTACTTAAACAAGGATATCAGACTGGAAAAGTTCGCCAAGATAGGCCTCTCTTTTCAGAATATTTTCCCGCAGAATGTTCGTGTAGCCGTGCCTTCAATTTTCTTATTTAGAGTAACCGTAACACTCAAGCCTTTAAAATATTTTCAAAACGTTTATACCTATAGGTTTGTATCACTTTCTCATTGTCCCTAAGGATGGGGGTAAAATGCATGACGATTGAAATCGAATTAATGGGTTTTTTTTCACATCCCATTTAGAATTACCATTTGAGCTGATATGCATGTTAAATCTATCACTTACAAGTTTTGATCAGACTATTAGCAGGCACCAATTGAAATTTTTCGTTCACTTTTCTGGAAAGTCAAATCAAAATTGTATTGAAGCTAACCAACCATTTTAAATATATACAGCATTCACTCATTATAGCACTGTTCATGGGAGCCAAGGAGTGTATGGTCATGTAATGCAGTATCCTCGAGCCAGCATAGTTCGTGCCCTTAACGTGAATTTTAACGCGTTCATTATAATATTGTGAGAATCTATTCAAATAACCCTAGAAAGTGTTCAACTATATCTACTTCATTTAATCATCATTACAAAAATGTTTGCATTCATGTACATTAGTTCAGAATTACTGTTTTTCTGAGCGTGTGCAAGTTTACTTATTTCCGGAAGTGAGTCGATTGTTCGTGCTACTGACTAAAAAGTCATATGGATATGACCAGAATGTGCCAGTTAGACCAAGGTATGGATATTATTAGTTTATAGCGTCTCCGTGTTTTTGAAGTGAAAAAAATAAAATTTAAAAATGAAATTTTTTTTCCTGCTAATTCTATATGCAGTTTATGCACTTACATTACTGCTTGCTTGTTCTTCATCATATTTTATTGCTTTCAAAGACATATTCAATTCAATATAACATGAATAAATTATACAATATTAATACAATATAAACATGGTTCATTTCTTAAGTGTATTCTAGGATGTAACAATAAAACATATATTTCTCTTTCCAATTAAATAATACTGAAATGAAAAAGCCCATAGTGAATATACATTTCCAGTGTAAAGTTTTCTTATGTTGTATAAGAACCCCACATGATTAAAACCAAATATTTACATTGACTTTGCCGTTATATAAATTCCCAACGTGGGTTTTCCTGTTCAAGAAATATGAACAAAGCCAACATGTGATCAGCGGACCTATCTTTAGCATATAATACACAATTTAAGGCCAAAATGTCTGACACAAATAAGGCATTAGTGAAAATATAGATTTTCATTCTGATTTTGTTAAATTACATGAAATTACCTGTTTAAATCTCATTTTGTCTGATGTTACTTGTTAAAAACTTGCTATCACTCCTGAAGAATGCTGGTGACACAGTTGATGAGATCATTATCTTGAAACAAGCTCATTAGGTCGCGAGAAACATGGCGCACGATTCAAGGATGGGAACGAAGTTAGGAGGGTCGACGATATATATTATACAGATAATTTTACTATTGTGTAATAAAATGGACCCATGTTATAATGAAGGGCCATATAGTGAGGGAGTGCTATATATGGTTCATACATACAAAATAAAGGAATAAAAAATATATGTTGCCCGTAACAAAAAAAACATCTCATTTTAAAATTACAGGTATACATTGCCTGTGGGTTAGGGGTGGATAATTATGTTGTCTCCAAATGGTTCATTCTTGGATAGCTTGATTCAACAATGTTGAATAACTGAGATACAGTTGTAAATGTTTGTAACCTTCTATTTTGGTTTAAATTAGTTTTTTGTTTTAGGTTTTTAAGAACTTGTACATTTTAATAACAGATTGTACAGAATTTGTTTCTTCTATACTTAAAATGTTTTACCCATTAACAAGCTCTTGCCTCTTGAATTGGAGTTCAATCTGGGCATTTTGGACTCCTATTCTTTTGCAACAATTTGGATAATGAGCATACAAATTGGAAGTAAATTTATTTGCTTCAGTGCGCAAAGAAAATTTTGTTTAGACATAGGCCAAGGGCAAGTGGCTTTAAAAAATCACTTCCCCTGACTCAAAATCCACTTGCCCAAAGGGCCATATTTTTTTTACTTTTTTTTACTGTTAATTTGACACACTGTTAAACTGTTATACTTTAAATAGAAAACAATATACAAATGTTTTAAATTTACTAATTTTCTATGTGTATTTGTCCCTCAATATAGTGTACTTAAGAAAAACAATTGTGCATAACATTGTCTCCTAAAATCTTGATTTGATTTCTTTTCATTAAAAGCAATGTCCTGATGTAAAGCACTTAAAGCAATGTTTCTCTCCTGTTCCTGTCAAAAAGTGTCCAATTGCTTGATCAGTATTCTCCATACTGACTGGATCAGCAGATTTGATGTTCATAAGCATTTGAAGCATCCTGCTTTCAATTGTTTCTCTTTAATTTTCAGCATGAGAGGGGCTTGGAATTTTTGTGCTGGAAACAAAATTCTCATGCTCTGATTTGTAGATAGAAAGAACTAATTCTATCTATCATATTAGTTGGGGCAAAAATTTATCTTGAGATAAAAGAAAAATAAATATCCTGGTTAAAAAGAAGCTCCCAGTCCACCCCCAGCAAAAAATTGAATAATCTGTCCTTGTTGTACTTTAATATCGTTCTCGACACTGAACCCTCATTCGCATTCTGCTGTAGAGGGGTTCACAACAACATGATTCCCGACAATTTAACAATTTCTGAATGTTCAAGTGTGGAATTAATAATTGTGGCATACACCTCTTCTCTTGTGATTGCAGACTGTTTGACCTTTAGGTCGATATACAGTGTGTATTTCATCATGATTTGTAGGGAAGAGTGTTTGTGTTCCTAGGAGTAGTTTCGCTTTCTGAATGCTGCAATAATCTCCACATGTTGCTCAAAGTTGAAAACAGAAATGGAGTTGGAGAGCCAATGGTGATTTTTTACAGGCAAATTAAATACTACTCTCTTTTTGAGAAATCTAATTGGCAACTTACTTATACTTATATTATGAAAGGGGCCTGATCTAGATTTAGAGGGTCCCAGGCATCGGGTTATACTAGTTTTTGAGCTCTTTGATTCATATTTGTGTATGGACTCACTAAACAGTTAATGAAAGTTGGTGTAATGAGTCAGTTAGTTAAAAAAGAATGCATAAATTTACCATCACAAACTTTTTATTTTTCATTTATTTGGTGCCAGTAAAAAATGTCAAAATGGATTTGTTGCTTCTTTAAATGAGGAAACCACTGTAGCTCAGTTTGTAGATAGTTGGACTCATAATCCAAAGGTCGCAGGTTTGATTGTTGCTCAGGTCAGGCTGGTTGGCGACCTCAGTGTGTCCTTGGATACGGCACTTAGATCCCATTTCCTCAGCATGATACAGCCATTACTGTGTTAAAAACCAAAGCTAAACGTTAGTAAACCCACATGATTTCTCTCTATGCAGACATGTAATAATGTTGATTTAAAGTGCCATTCAAATTTGAAATGTTTTGGTTTAGAATTGTAATTAGCAGGAACTGTATTAATATAGAAAGAAGAAAAAAAGAAAAAAAAAGTAATCATGTCACCTAAAACAAATTGGTATAGCTAAGACTTACAAAGCACTTAGATCTGTATTCCATATACGTATGTAAGTAGGTACAGATATCTGCCATACTATAGAAGCAGTGTTAGATGACAAGTAAACAGGGCCTTAACATTTCACTTTTTACTGACTGGTCCAGGACCAGTAGGACCCTACACTCCCCAGGTCTGCACAAGCCAAGGATCAGTCCAACAGCTATGTCTGACATGCAGATATTTACTACAGTGCATTAACATCAATGAAAGACAGGAAAAAATGACAAAATTAATGCAAGTTGAAAATTCAGACAACTACTTTGTATTGGTACCTTCAGGGAACAAACTATGGAGTTGAGGAAAGATGTACAGCCATGGCTGTTGATGTAATTTTGTCACAAATCTTGACCATTCTTTTGCTGAATGTTACAAGCTAAGTCAAAATCAAAGAAAGGTTTTCCAGCTTTAATCACCCCATATGCAATGTTGAAAAGATATTCAAGCCTTTTCTTCTTGCACTCAACTTTGTAAAGGCTTGAGCAATTGGGGTCTTGATGATGGATGGGGGTATGTTTGATTTACTAGGAATAACCTTTCTGGTGCCAGTAATATGCTCTTTGCTTGTTTCAATTGCTATCAGTTTTAAAGTTGGACATGCCTGTGAATAAGGCACTTGAACAATTTGCTGACTTCTGGTATGCTGAACAAAGATCATACCTAACCCATGGCCAAGTCTATTTCCAGTGATCCTGGAAAGTCTAAATAAATTTATTTTTATCATAGTTTGCATCCTTTTCAGACCTGAGACATTTGAGGTCCTGCAGTATGACACGTCTTGTAATTAAAAAGAACATTTTCTTCAATTTATAGGAATAAGTAAGAAATATTAAAGGTCAGACAGGCTAGTGCTGCTAACATTTGACAGGTTCACAGCTAAAAAAAATTGGCCCTGGACCTTGGACCACCATAATTTTCAGGCCCTGGTAAGGCTGCAAAGTTTATCAAAACCCGTATACAGTGGTTTGATAATTGAGAGTAGTGGGATTTATTTTGTTGTTATATTGTAAGTTGTAATGAAAATTGCTTGTTTCGTGAATAACTGATACAACAACAACATGAAAATAGACAATAATTCCTTTAATGTTTGTATATTTTTGGTTAAAAATGAGTATATTTTCCTGTATTTAAAAAAAAAAAATCCATCATTCCTTTATTTCTTGCATCAAATCAGCTTTACATTCTGCCTTTTTCTTGTTGTATTATTATACCTTACATAAACCTATGTATAACAAATCTTTCTCACTAAAAATCTACGACTTACAAAATGTAGATTGCAAGGTCTTAACTAGGAAAGGGAAGAAAGCTTTTGAAATGCTTTTCTTTAAACACCAGTGTGAGAAAGATGGTTTAAGGTAAGCATTTTGCATTACACCTGTAACATCCTGTATCTTATACTTTATTGAAACTGTTGTAAAGGAATCAAATAGGCCATTGATTCAACCAGTCTGGTACATATATTTGAAATTGATCAGGATGATGGATATAGTAACAGCTGGCTGTTGAGGTAAGCATGACGCTATTTCTGGTAAGATGATACTATCACCGAGTGGATTGTTGGAAAAGTTACATTTATGTAATAATTCAGAAAATATAAGTGACATTATTAAAATGTTTTATACAAGTTTTGTTGAAAAAATGAAAAGATGATAATTATGAATATGTTAAATGTTATTAATATTGCTTAATAATAAGGCTTACAAATCACTTAGATCTTTTCCATATATGTATGTAAGTAGGTACTTATATCTGCCATACTACAGAGTTGTGTTAGATGACAAGTAAGGCTGCAAAGTTTAACAAAATTTCTAAACATGTATACAATATACAATAACTGAAATGATCCCATTTGATTGAACCAATTAGAAACTCAACCTTTCCCCCAATTTGCATGTTGACAGCTATTTATGCATAAGGCATTGACAGTGTGCAGGACATACCTCATTTAACTTGTAATTGTTTTATTTGCTGTATGCCTTTTACTCCCTATTATGACAGGATTCAGTTTGTAAAACATATCCTTGTTTAATATATCTGACAATTTAGGTAAAACCTCTTAGAATTGTCATGATATTGTTTTGTACTGCTGCATATATGTACATGTAGTTGATGAAAAAAATTGATGATGCAACTTGGTGTACTGCTTGGTCATGCACATAGAATGCTTTTATTTGGCCTACAATGATTAAGAAACTCTGCAGTGACTTACATTCTCAATCTGATTAAAGTCAGGATCTCCGACATAATGATAGAAGGTCATGTGCTGTTGACCCTTCGATTCACCAATCAAATTACAGTTTTCACATTTATAAAAGTGAAAAATTTCATTTAGAATATACCTCTCTCAAAAATGAAATGCAATGCTTTATCTGAAAGGTAACTAAAAATAAATGGTCTCAGAATTCTAAAGGTTGGCAGAACATAAACCTTTATCTGTACTTGTTAGATCTACTTTATTATAAGTAGATCTTGATTTAATTAGATTGCTTATGAACTTTAAAATGTGTTTCTTTCGATAAAATGTTACTTATCAAAGGTTCTGTCTATGAAAATGTTTTCCAAAGGTAAATAATGTAGTTAAAAGAAACTTTTTGTCAGCATTATCAGTAAATCAATGTGTCATGTGCAGTACAACCAATTCTCATCAACTTAGGCTTTTTCCTGGCAATGCTGCGATCATATAAAAATCATCCATACTTTAAAAGAATTAACAGAAAAAATCCTACTGAACCGTCCTTTTAAGCATTGATGTGGAAATATATTTATTTAATTTTGAATGAGCAGTTCCTGCTTCACTGACAGCATGAATGTTAGTTTACTGCTTTTGTAAACAATTACAGGCAATAAACTAAACTAAGACATTTACACATGTAAACATTGCAGCTTTAATGACAAGGTGTCACATGAATACCATATTAGCTAAAGAGCCTTGTAGTCCAGTCATAACTGTAGGGGTCTGTACTAGGCAGAAAGTTGGACATTTAAAGTGTAGAAGTACATGCAAGTGGCCAGGACATAAAAATCATATGGTCACACCAAGTTGAGTCACCTTGTGATCAGGTTACCTTTAATTTGTACAGATGTAAGGGGACACATATGGAGCTCTTTGTTAGGAAGTATACATAACTTCTCCTTCCCAAAGTTGAGTTGACCGATAGAAAATTTTAATAATAGCCAGAAATCTTAATCCATCAATCGGTGAAGGTCAGTATGAAACTTGAAATATAAAGTTATAACCAAGTCATTTCAAAATTTGAAAAGGTGACCTACCTATGCAGATGGACTGAGGAAGAACAAGCACTGCAGCTGTGCTTATTTCTTGAAGGCTCAGTGGAAAGGCCGTGTTTATTGCTTGAATGCCCAATGATAAGGGTGTGTTAATTAGTGAAGCAATCTAGGGGTAGATTCTTCACCACTGAATACCAAATGCCTCAAACAATGAGAGAGCTCTTTAACATGAAACAGGAAACTGTGGATGCTTTTAGTTCTAAAGAATCAGTACCAAAAAAAAGGACTGGAACTGGAAAAATCAGAAAGAGGATATATTTTTAACCAGGGACAATAGAGGAAATGTGGTGAGTACCACCATAATGGAATTCAATGCAAGTTTCAAAATACAATATCTTGTTTTGAGAGGCATATAAAAGCAATATGTAGAAAATGTCCAAATCAATCAGCATAGTAATAATGATGATTATTTTGCATCTGAAAAAAATGAATGAAGCCATCGAGTGCAATACTTGTTTTTAATATCAGAAATACCATACCTGTTGCTATTGCATAGCTGGTACTTTTCCGGGAGGAAAATACTACGACCATGTGATGAAAATTCATCCTCCCATTAGGGTGAATCAGAATATTTTATAACGCTGGATCGCCTCTGGGACCCCCTGCACATATTGCCCATACATACTGCTGCTTTCATTCTTTTCTTGGTTGACATGCTGTAATGTCCAACATCGTTTACGTCAAGAAGATTTAGTCGCTGCTTCATGGGTCAATGAACAAATTCCTTTTTCTTTTGTGTGCTTATTCTTCTTAAACGTTAGGATTATACCCTAATTGAGTTTTATCGCTGTTTAATTTGGCTGTTTTGAGAGTTTTTAGCATTTGTTCCATAGACGTGGTGTATGGCTTGGCATTTTATTTTAATTTATTTACCCCTTCGCAGGGCATTAGTGTTTCAAATTTGGTTGAACTTTTTCAGGTATAAGTAGGTATTTTGTTTAAATTTCCCTATCCTTGCACAATTGTTCCCTACAAATCATTTAATTCACCTTACCTATATCGTGAATTGTGCTAATTTATACATGGTAATCAGGTCGCACACCACTTTTTACAATGTACCTTTATATTTCAATTTTAGTTTTGGATAGCCTTCCTTGATTTTTTTTACATTATTATTAGCAATCGTAACCTACTGGATTTTTTCTTATTTAGTAGTCCCTAGCTTTCTTTTAGCCTGGTTGACTTGTTTATATTACATTTTTCTGTTCTGAGCTTAGCGTTGCTTCCTTTTAGCATTAAATCTTCTGAAAACACCCAAGTAAAGTCACTTCTCACTGAAATTATTATTTTAGGATAGACTAAGTCCATGTATTACCTAGTGTATACTGTTTGTTGCATAGAAGTTTTTTGTATAAAAAATCTTTTCAGCTCTCTTTTACAGGAACAATGTCTAAGCACGGTTTGGGTAGGTGTGGTCACAGAAAATCCCCAGGGGACACTTACCCCACTTGCTTATCTTGCACATGCTGCGAGAGGACATGGTTTTCTCTTCTGCAGTCTGTAGTCAGACAAGGTCTGGGATTTCGCTGAATGTAGAGTTATAAGGCAAGTGAAAACTCTGGAATCCATAGAGCAAAAGGCTCAGTCACTAGTAACCGTAGCCTCGCATGCTCACCTCTTTTCAGCAGCTTCGTTCAGCCTGCTGAAAGAGGAGTCTCCATCACCAATAGCTCTTCATCGTTTGTTGGAAGCAGTAGCAAAAACTTCTAGCCATGCGTTTTCTTTGTCCATGACCTGGTCAGTGGAACTTCTCCACCTTCACAGGGATGTTGCTCTGGATACTTCCAAGGTCTTGCTAGAGCAGGGTCCTTCGGCTAAAGCCCCATTCAAAGCAACAACACGATTTCAGAGCTCCCCCTTGGCAGGCGGGCCCTAGAAGGTTGCACCACAGAGACCCAGGGAGGAAGTTTGCGGGCCCTTCCCTAAGGACAAGGGTGTACAGCCCTAGGGACTTGCTCCCTCTCCTGCAGAATGAACCACTTCCATTGGCACCAGACTAAACCTCTTTTCAGAGGCTTGGTCTGGCATAACGGTCGATGGCTGGATCCTTTTTTATCATAAAAGATGGGTACTGACTTTGGTTCACTCCCTTCTTCGGAAGGGTGCAGTAGAGAGGGTGTGGAAGACCAATCTCCGGCCTTCTACTCCCGGGTTTTTCTGGTTCCCAAGAAAGGGGGAAAGCCCTGTCTAATTATTGACCTTTCCTGCCTAAATAGATTTCTGCTGGAGGAGCTATTCAAGATGGAGACCACAGCCTCAGTCAAGAATGCCATAAGACCTGGCAATTGGGCGTCTCTATCGATCTTCAGGATGCATACCTTCACATCCCTATATTTCCTCCACACAGGAAGTACCTCCAGTTTGCTTGGATGGGGAGGTGTTCCAATTTTGAGCTCTGCTGTTTGGCCTAGCCTCGCACCCAGAGCTTTTACCAGGATCATGGGAGTCATTGTAGCCCATGTAAGGTCACTAGGTATCCCAATCCTCCAGTATTTCGACGATTGGTCGATCCACAATGTCCGACTAGAGTCCCTCAGACTAGATATGTCTTGCTGTTGGTCCATAGTAACCAGACTGGGTCTTCTGCCAAACTTGGGGATGAATTTCCTCATAAACAGAGGATTAGTCAGTGTCCCTCAGGACAGAGTAGACAAGATCCTGTACGTGTTGGAGACACTGAGAGTAAAGACCATGTTATCATCTCATCTTTTTCTCCCTCTGCTGGGGACCTTGAACTCTGCAGTGGACCTGGTTTCCCTAGCAGACTGCACTTGTGTCCTCTCCAGTTTCTCCTTTTAGCAGCATGGAAACTGCACAGGGACCCCTTGAATGCTCCGATTTCTCTAGGTGTGGATTTTCATCATCATCTGATTTGGTGGACAAATCAGGACCAGTTTCTGGCCAGAAACCCCATGCACACACACACACACATGCACACACACCCGAACCCCACTCTTACCTGTTCACAGATGCATCAGATTCAGGGTGTGGCACTCATCTTGAGCCAGAAGGACTGATTCTTCAGGGTTCATGGACCCGGGAAGAATCATCCCTCCACATCAACAATTCGGAAATGAGGGCAGTGTTCTGATATCAACTGATATTTCAGCTTCCACCATTTCTAGGTGGATTGCATTAACTATCAAGAGAGCATACCAGTCCCTTACTGATAGGGACCTGTCTTTCATGAAAATTAAAGCCCATGAGGTTTGAGCCATTGCTACCTCATGGGCCTATCTAACTCATTTATCTTTGGAGGATGTGATGAAAACCGCATTTTGTCACTCTAACACTACTTACTCCTCCTTTTACCTTCACTCATTAGCCCACCAAAGTGAAGGCATTTTCTCACTGGGCCCAATCATTGTCGTTCAGAAAGTGATCCATGTGGATTCCATCCTGCAGTAGGCTCTTTCTCTTCAATGAGGGTGAGTATTCCTTGTGTTTGGGTTTTTATTCACCAGTTGTGGGATCATCAGCCTCCCACGAAACTGACATAAGTTAGGCTGCTCCCTCACAAGAATAGAAGCAGCAGTACACATGGGCAATATGTGTGGGATGTTCCAGGGGCGATCCAGTGTTCGGGAATCTTCTGGTTCACCCCAAATGGGAGGACGAATTTTCGTCATATGGTCGGGGTATTTTCCTCCCAGAAAAGTACCAGCTATGCAATAGTAACAGGTACGTATTACATCATTAAAATTACTTGTACCACCCCCACCCCCCCAAAAAAAGAAAGAAAAATACATATCAAGTACATTCAGGTACCACTTTGTATGTTAAAGTCTCTCTGTTAAGGCTACTGTTGATCAGATGATTAATAAAGTTGTTTGTAAAAGTGACGGAGTTGACTTGCAGCTACCAAATTATAAATTCAAAATGGCTAGTCAATATCCAGGACCTTTAGGTTAAATTGCTGTTAAGAACATTCTTTTTCTTCCAGAACTATATGTGTTTTAATCATCTTTAATTGTTTTGGAGTTCAAGTTGATAACAACATGTTATGGTCTGATCATATTAATAATGTTACCACAAAGGTGTTTAAGAATATCTGGTTACTATTCAAAATCAAAAATACCTAACTTTGTGACACAGGATAGTATTTTATAAAAGTTAATTCAACCTCTTGACTACTGCAACATCATATGAGGTAATACTTCTAAAACAAATATGTTAGAAGTGAATAGACTTCAAAAACGAGATATCAGAATTATCCTTGACAACAATGTTGTTAATAATCTACCAATGTATGAATCATTCAAAGATCATTCCTATCTAACTGTCTATGAAAGAATATGTTTTAGAAAAGCTACATTTATGTTTAAAGTTTCTAAGGAATCTGTACCCAAGTTTCTAATAACTGTCTTCTTACTAAGCCCAAAAGTGAATTGTATAAAAATAGTTTGGCTTTTTCTGGTCTAATTATTTGGAACTGTCTATCTTAAGATCAAAAGAAGTATCCATCAGTGGCTCCTTTCATCACATGTTTTTGCAATGGATGCAATCCAGGTGACATCTAAAACAGGTTATGACTAACTTTGTTGTGTGTGTGTGTGAGAGAGAGAGAGAGAGAGAGTTTGCAATCAGGCAAGTTTGTGTACACAATGCTTTGTGTGCCAAATGCATTTTCTGTTCCTTGTGTGTACATTAATCTGTAATATCTTTTTTGCATGATACTTATTTCCCAGCTCCATTTGATATATTGGATTGTACATACGCAAATAATTGAGGGCCATAAGGGAGATTAGTACTAATTTTGTCACCCGCATAATATTAAGACTTTATTACTCTTATCATAATAAGAAATAAGGTAGCAGGAGAAGTTGCAAAAAAATAGCAGGGGGCAGGGGGAAAAACCTCCGTTTGGTGGTCCAAGGGACAGTGCTGCTGGTAGAGGGTGGGGGCTGACCCCATAACTGAAATGGTTTTAGTGTATCAACTAAAGTTAGACTCTTTTCTTCATGGAGAAATGTGAAGTTTGTTGGAAAATGAATAATTCATATATGGGCTTATTATGATCTAATTGATCCATCCTGTTAATTAGGGAAAACTAATTATCTTGCAGAATCATCAGGTTATTTTATATTGATATTGAACCATTGCAGTGTGTTCATAGTTCTTTGAATGAAATGAATATCTCTTAACTACTTGGCTGAGAAAAAAAATTCTAAAAAAAAAAGGTGTTAAAAAAGAAGCATGGGAAAATGTAAGTTACCAGGTAATAGAATAATAAGGATCATAAGGAGAATTGTTGTTTTATAATAATACACAAACTACACTCAACAGTAAAAATAATTTACAAGAAAAAGGTGTATTGTGGTGTGGGCTAAGTCCTATGTAGAAGATAATGAAGGCCTGCTTTTTAATATTGTATACGCTGAGTGTATGTTGATACAAAGCGGACTTTGCACAACCAAACCAGGTATTGATTGTGTCTTTCTAATGTACACCAATAACCTGTAATACTGTATATGTGCTGAAAATGTTACAAAGTTGTACATAAGTTAAAGATTCGTTTATAAAAGAATTGAAGGAAGTAGACTCACTTTCAATAGATGTTAATACATGTATATGACACAATAAGTGTGCTGTATTCATGTTATATTTTATGTTCATCATGTGCTTTTATCTGTTGTATTAGGTAAGTGTCATCTAGCCTATCTTACTATGTTTCTGTTTCATGCCGTCCCTACTGCATTTATATAACTCTGTGATAATTTGTTACAAACCATTTTTTTAATTTGTATTTTGCCAAAAGTCAAGCATTTGCCTTTCTCATTCCATTATTGGTACATGATCACCACTCATGATCGTGATCAATTTAATGTGAAAGGAAATAGACCGAATATTTTATTGTTCTTTCTAATGTAGATTGAATCATGTTTCAGGCAAGCACTTTCAATAATAATAATAGTAATACTATATATATAAAGGGTGATTCATTTAGTCAATGACTATTCTCCCATGAGGCCCTCTTAAGAAAAGTAGTATGACAATGATGCTGAATCAGCAAAAGTAGGCATCTTCTAAGCTTAGACCAGTCTGAATTGAAATGGAAGAAGATGCTAATCTTAATTGAATAATAATAATAATAATAATAACACTTTATTTCAAGAGGGTCACACAGGTAGCAATACAAAAACTAATCTCACCTGTGGCCCTAAAAAAAACCCCAACTTTTCTGATGAAACATGGCAATGTACATGTATTTTAAAACTTTTAAAATGTACTGAATATTGATATGCATTTGCATAAAATATATATGTGAAGCACATCGATTCAAAAAGTGAGTTCTCGAATGAAATAAGCCAGTTTACATGGAGGCAGTGTCAACATTGGTATTAAGGTTTTCTACTACCATGTGAATAATTATGTCGAAGAGACAAGATTATTTGGATGTTTATAATATAATGATGATGAAAAGTGAAAATTATTGGTGTATTGAATCCTACATTTAAGTTAATTCTGAGACTGGTGTTCATACCCATTGCTATAATATGCATGATTGCCAACACATTATGTATTATATGCACTGAATGTGCATGGAACCAGTATTGAAATAATACATGGTGGTACTCCAAATAAAGATATGAGCTGTGAATACCATGGACTTGAATTCATGGATGAAATGAACAGGTCTTTGTACATATATTTTTGTGTCCACCTTGTTCTTTATTTGCTTGTTATTTCTCATATCTGCTCACATTTAGTTCACTATATTTAACATGTATATTTTAATTTAACTTCTTTTCAGCTGTTCAATAATGTCATTTTGTAAAAAGACAAATGAAGTTTTTCTTGTGTTCCATGTTTGCAGGAGCAAACTTAAATGGAGGAAGAGCATATATCACAGGTTGGATTTATTGAAACGTTATACAGTAGTTACGTAATAATTCAGAAATATACATTATCATCCAATGGCCAGTTGTCGTTTGCCTCCTTCAATCGTGCGCCATGTTTCTCGCGATCTTTCGAGATAATGACATCATCAGCTGTGTTATCAGTGTTCTTAAAGAGTGACCGGAATGAATTAAACAGTAAAATCAGACAAAATGAGATTTTAACTGGTAATTTCATGTACATGTAATTTTTAAAAAATCGTAATGAAAATCTATGTTTTCTATAATGCCTTTTTTATGTCAGACATTTGGCCTTGAGTTTTCTATTGTATGCTAAAGATAGCGCCGCTGATCACATGTTGGCTTTGTTTACATATTTTGAACAGGATAATCCACTTTGGGAATTTCTACAACTGGATAGCCAATGTAAATATTTGGGTTTAATCATGTTGAGTTCTTATACAGCGTAAGATAAATTTACACTCGAAATGTATATTCACTATGGACTTTTTCATTTCAGTATTATTTCATAATAAACATATATTCTACATCAAAAGACATTGAATCTGTTATAATAAAATGTGTATCCATTCACCAGTGTCTATTTTTAAATTTCTCTCTCCCTCTGTCTCTCTCAGTCTATTGAGTCATGAACTATATGGTAAAGAACAAGCAAGCAGTAATGTAAGTGCACAAACTGCATATAGAATTAATGGAAAAAAATTATTCATTTTTAAATTTATTTTTTTTAAATTTCAAAAACACTGAGACGCTTTAAACTAATAATATCCATACCTTGGTCTAACAGGCACAGTCCGATTATATGCCACATGACTTTTTAGTCAGTGTCATGAACCATGGACGTCACTTCCGGAAATAAGTAAACATACACACGCTCGAAAAACCGTAGTTATGATGCCACCAATTTTTTCACGCTGCTTAAATGAAGTAGATATAGTTGAACACTTTTTATGGTTTATTTGAATAGATTATCATAATATTATAATGAACGCGTTAAAATTCACGTTAACTGAACGAAAGGTGGTTACTGTACTCGAGGCTACATTATTCAATGTTTTATTCAAATTTTGTGTAAAAATGAAAATCAGTGTTATTATTATTACAATTTATGGCTAATACTTACAAAGAACTGAGATGAGTATTGTTTATGTGGGTAAGTAAGTATAAATATCTGACATACATGTACTGTAGAAGCAGTGTTAGATGACAAGGTGTCACATGTGTGCCATATTAGCTAAAAAAGTCCTGTAGGTCTGTGGTAACTTGCTGGCATCTGTACTAGGCAGAAAGTTGGACATTCAAGTAGAGAAGTACCAGTAATTGTCCAGGACATACCAATCATATGGTCATACCAGGTCAAGTCTGCATGGGTTAAGGCTACCTGTAGTTTGTACAGATGTTAGGGGACACATATGATATGGAGCTCTTAGAAAGCATGTATAACTCCTCCTTCCCAAAGTTGAGTTGACCAATAGGAAACTTTAATTATAACCAGAAGTCTTAATCTGTCATTCAGTAAAGAACAATATGAAACTTGAAATATAAACTTAGAATCAAGTCTTAGTTAGTTAGTTATATAGTCACTATATAACTAAGACTTGATTCCAAGCCACCAGGTGAAGTGGGCGACTAAGTCGCCGAAAAAATGTAAACTTCGCCTTCTTGTATTAGGAAAGCGAAAACGACTTCGTCCTGTCATTTTTTTTATTAGAGCTACACCGAGTGCCTGTAGTTTATGGGTGTTGAGATGCTCCCTCAACCCAGCCAAGTAGTGTTAAGCCCCAGGCAAAATGGATTGCGCATTGCCTTATCATGTGTTCATATCAATTACGTCAACAAAACATACTCTTGCACATTCACAGACATGTGTTTTAATAGCTGACTTACCAATTAACTCTTTGGCCCCACAACTTGCGTCGCAAGACATTGCTGCCCGATTTCCGCAAGTTATCATTTGATGCTGAAACCTTAATTTGTGTTTCGAAACTAAATCATCTATATGTAAATAACAATTTGTGTTTTAAGAATAGAATCGGTGAAAGCACTTTCTAAATATATCGTTTGAAGGTTTGAACTGACGTGCTTCCAATATTTTCTTTATAAAATCAATTTGAAACCGTAAGTGAACCTGCTAAGGGGTAATAATGGCGGACATCGCTGTGTCTTGGAAGTACGTCTTCATTAGACTGTCTGTTTTCATAATTCATTAGGCACAAACATTAAGGAAATTATACAATTCATAGAAAGCAAAGTGTAACTATTATGTGATAAAAGATTTAGCCTAGAAATAAAAATTCGTTGGTTAGACACGTATTGGACAATTCTGTGTTATCGAATTGATAAGCACTGTAACTTAAGGTCAAGGTTGTTAGCTTACATCACACATTTTTATGCAAATACGAGAAAAAGTAGCAAAGAAAAAATATCCAACCTGTGCACGACGTTATTACGAGTACGTAGACAAATATTAAAAGCATACATTTTCAATCCTATCTAGGGATTGTTGCAACGAAGCTAGAAAGTGAGTGGTCATATTTAGAAAATCCCTGTTTCTAAAAATAGATGCATCTACTTTTACATTCATACACTTACAAAATATGTTTATAATATACATACAACATAGAGAATTTTCTGCTTGAAGATAAAATATTGCTTAAAACTAATGTTAAATGCAAATATGCATAATGAGAAATACAGGACACAGTTCAAATAAGAGAACCATAGCACACACACACACACACATATATATATATATATATATATATATATATATATATATATATATATATATATATATATATATATATATTGCATTTCTTGCATCGCTGCCACTTCTCCCTGTTCTGCTCTGACTTCTCCCTATTCTGTCCAAAAGGAGAAGTCACTTCTCCCTAAAATTCAAGTCTAGCTTGACCCCTATTAAGTGTTCTGTGTAGTAGAGAGATGACCATGAATGAAATCATCAGTTGTACAATGTGGATATGAGATGGTTTTAATAGGTTACAAAATGTAGACAAAAGACATGGTGAAATTCTGTGGAATTTATTGTGTTGACGGAGTGAAAGTATATTTTTAATTTGTTATGGACAGCATGAAGTGGATAGTACAGTTGAACCCGGTTATGTCGCCGGCCTAGGGGTTTGCCAAAAAGCGTCGAGATAACCGATGATCGAGATAAACGAAAACCAATATGGCGACAATATATTAACATGTGCTTGAAATTTCTTTGTGTACATGATGTGCGTTAATAAATGAGAATGTACATGCACGTGTTTTTGGAGGTTTTTTTACACAACAGCGTTGCCGCGATTTGTTTGATGAAGCGATCGGCATGCTATAAAAATGTACATACATGTTTGCTAACAACAAAAGGCATATGTGCACCAACTAACAGCAGAGATTTACCAGTATACAATACAAACCACTGTCGATTCTCGATACAAACCTTTATTATATTCTCCAACATAGCTAACCAGTGTCAAAATTAAATTCGCGAGTCATTTCACTCTGACACAGCTCTGAAAAGCCCTGCATTGGATTGGTACACGTGGTAATTACTGAACACTTACCCAATTGTTTTTACAACTAGGAATGAAAATCGTGAAACGTGAATATCGACCGCAATAATCGTCCTTCAATATCACACACTGTACCGTTCGTTCGTGTTAAAAAATACTTAGATAAGATGCCCACTAATATACGACTCCTGTGTGAGGGGTACGTAAAACTTTGTATAAGACGCGTCTTATATACGCGAAAATACGGTAGTGAGATGGTGAAGTGGCATCAATAACTAACATTTTCAAAAGCCGGCGATTGGTCATGGGGATCGAGATAACCGACGGTAAGTGGCAAATTTGGCCCTCTTTTGTGCTCTTTTGTGCTCGAGATATAAAAGAATCGACATAACCGATGAGAAAATGCTAAGACAAAGAGAGAATTTGGCGGTTCCACTTCAAAAACGTCGACTTAATAGGGTTGGCGAGTTAACCGAGGTCGAGATAAGTGGGTTCGACTGTACATGTATTATTATTAATATGCAATGTCTGCGAATAAATATATCATGAACTTGGATGCAGCTTTGTGAGCTATTTCCCCAACACACACACACACACACTCACACAAACTCCTTCTGTGTGATAATACAATGGATTTTGCAATTCCACCCAAGGGTCATGTCAAGAAAAGGTTGACACATTTGCTTTTGTCTCGCCTTTTACAGAGAAAAATGCTAGACATTATAATGTTCATGATGGTGATAGTGGTGGCATCAACACAGTGTTAAAGTTTTTGTGCAAGCTTATAACCCCCAAAAGGGAAGGCGCATCATTCTTTATGTCTAGAGTTTGCTCAACCAATGACAATGTATGAACTTACATGTATGTCTAGAGTTTGTTCTGCCAATGACAATGTATGAGCCTATGTCTAGAGTTTGCTCTGCCAATGATAATGTATGAACTTACGTCTAGAGTTTGTTCTACCAATGATAATGTACATGTATGAACTTATGTCTAGAGTTTGTTCTATCAATGATAATGTACATGTATGAACTTATGTCTAGAGTTTGTTCTACCAATGATAATGTATGAACTTATGTCTAGAGTTTGCACTGCCAATGACAATGTATGAACTTATGTCTAGAGTTTGTTCTACCAATGATAATGTATGAACTTATGTCTGGAGTTTTGCTCTGCCATTGACAATGTATGTGAAAAATAATAAATTTACTACAAATGTTTATGCTCATTATCCATTTGGTTGCAATTGAACAAGAAGGGGGAGGGGGAATTGTGGTGGCTAGCCAACAAACAGGCTAACTGTAATACTTATTTTTTTTATTTTTGCATAATTTATGATGGATGTAAATGTAAGTTAATATATTAATTTTGCAAGTCACATTACATGTAACTAAATCACCTGTTTTCAAATTAAGTCGGCAAATATGGTAATTTCTCTGTTATCCCTTTCTAAGTTAGGGTGTAGTTTGCCTTTCAGTCAATTGTAATGTGTGTTGTGGGTTCATTCGTTCGTTTGATTAACGACGTGTTTATACTAGCCTTATATACATAGCAGGCCCCTCAGTAGTAGGTAAATTACAGTATATACTTTCTTATAAGTTGAGAAGTTTCATAATATTTTGATTGGTTTGGTTTGGTGTTTTACTGCACAGCAACACAAGTGGGTTATTTTGTGTTGAAGCCAGTGGAGTAAAGTGCCTTGCCCAAGGACACACCATGGTACATGTGTAGCTGACCTAGCAGATGCAATGGTAGAATTCCATCCTTTCATTTGCAAGACTGGCATGTTAACCACTCAGCCACCATGGCTTCTGTTTCCATCAGTTGCCTCATAAGACTTGCAAGGAGAGTACATTGGACTTATTCTACACCCCTGTGCCCACAGGGATTGCCAATATTTTGAGTCTGATTTGGTTGAAGAAACCAGTTTTGGTTGTCCAGAACATATCCGCCACCAGTTACTACTGTCTTACCAGATTTTGACCATATTCCTAATACTGTAAATTTTGCTCATGATTCAACATCTTGGCTGCGAAGATTCAAATTTAGGGCAAAAAATGTTGACTCGTAAGCAAGAGTTCATGCAGCAGTTCTTGCATAAAATAAACCAAGGGCACTTGTAATATAATTTGTTTGGACAGCAGGAGGTTGACTTATCTCGAAAAAAACTTTCTCAATTAAAATTGTGTTGAAAAGTTTGTACAAGTGGGGGTGCGATGGGGATGGGCTTATCATGAAGGAGGTGCTACTCGTGAAAAAATTACAAAATAGTTGATGTGTTTCATGTATCATTATGTGTAGTGCATTTTAAATTTACATACAGTGTATGTACTTAATGTAGTAAATACAGTACTGTATGTATACATGTACTTCCTAGAAGCTCAAATATTATAATTTTCTATGATTGACAGCTGGAAAGTATAAGTTGTGCTGGTTTCATGTGCAGTTTACATGTACACTGTATGTCTCTTACATCCTCTGACATGTTTATGTACATGTGTGTAAATGTTATTTAATGAGATGTGGCATTAACCACCCTTCTTGGTCCGTCAAAGGTAAATAAAACACCTGGGCAATTGATTGTTTTTGTTTTTTGGTCTTTCAAAACAGGTAAGTTATAACGTATATAAACTTCCATACAAAATGGTTGTTTTATAGATCATAGAGCATTAGAAATTGTGGAAGAAGAAATCTTGTATGTAAAAACCATTAACTACATGTATGTAAGAATATTTAAATAAAATTTTATTCACTTCATGTTGATTTCAAAACAAATTCTTTTATACAATTATTGACTTTTGATGAGGTTGATACAAGTACATGTATTTATCAACCCAAGAAAAGTGACGTTCGACAAGGCCATAGGCCAAGAAGAATATCATCTTTCTGGGGTTGATAAAGCCTTGTAGCAACCACATTCAAAAGTTAGTAATTGTTTTATTATATGACTTTTAACTGTACAGTTTTCCTCCCTTTAAAATAATATTAAGACAGCACTCAATGATGTTTGAAAAATGCACCAAATAAAAATGTTCAACAAAATTTAACAAAAGTTAGTTTTTAGTTCAACTATATAACATACTGTTGTGTTTTTAAATGATAAAAATCACACTAAAAAAGAAAAAGGTTGAACAGTAAATGTTCTTTTTTTGTTATTCTTTTTAATCCAATAATTTTTCAGTGCCAAAACTTTCATTTAAAATGATGAACATATGATAGGAGGAGCAGACATACAGACAGACCAATGGTCAGATGAAGACATATACACATAAAAAAAAACATTTTGTCATTAATAAGTGACATGTGATGCATACTGGAACATGACTACACACTTTAAACAAACTCTTGCATACCATCATCAGTAGTCCAATTTTCTGATGTCCCACCTTGTGATGTCATAGGGGAGTGATATCAAAGGCTCCAACCAGGTCTTTGGAATCTTATATCACCCTCCTGTGCACACATGATTGTGATATAATGTTTTTGCAAAGATAACATCTGTTGATTGAGACAATCAAAACACAACAAAATGAGAAGTTGTATAATAATACAATTTGTATTGTGGGCTTTGGGTTGCTAAGGTGTTGTTATGTGGTCTGGAGGAAACAGATAACTAGGAAGAAGCTATAGACCTTGAATGGGTGTCCATAGACATGCTTGAACCAGGGATCTAACCTTGGACCATAAAGGTGTCAAGAAACCATGTTAATGCTGTTCTTTTCCCCTTAGTAATATTGTATTTATGTAGTCTTTCATACATTTTCTTTTCACTTCGCATCTAACAAATAAATGTATGTGCATGTAGATATCCAATAAAATTAAGTCCATACCCTTATCTCTTCACCTGTGGACATATATCAGTTTATGCAGTGCCTTGATATTGGTGTATTCAATGTTACAGGTTGTCTGGAAAATTATTGGAAACTAATATCATTGAAAGGGAAATAATGACTACTATTTCTCGCCTTTTTTCTTATGTACAATGTTTTAAAGATGTTGATTTTTCAGACAAATTGAATGTACAGTAACATGTTTTTTTCTCTATAATTCTATTCTAATATTTAAAGGATTTAAATTTTTACAGGTTGTTTTACCTTAGTCAACAGATATGAAGAGGAACAGTGTTACATTCCTGAAATACCTGGTTGTGGCCATCATCTTTCTGGCCTTATGCCCTCTTGCCATTAAATTCCTTTTGGGTGGAAAACGCATTGAAGAAGAATATGTTGATGCAGGACGAGGGATGCCATTTGCTCCGCGTGTCCAAAGAGATTCAGATGTTGTCAAGATGAACCAGGTTTTGTCATTGTTACTTTTACTCATCTAAGTTCAGCTATCAAATAAACACCTACTCATAAGCTTATCAGCTTCTTGAAAATCAAAGATTGTGGTAAAAATTTGAATATGTATAAATGGGACTTTTAGTTTAGGAAGAAATGTAGCCCTTGACTTTCATTTTCAAAATCATACAGAGAGCTCTTGAGTTGGCAGTGGGTCAGTTTACTCAGAAAGCTGCACGATGGTCAGGGTCCACAAAACAACATTGTGCTATGTACCAAACTGTGTTATAACCAACCAGATCATTTAGCTGAAGAAAATGATGCATGCATCAACAAAAAAAAGGGGGGGGGGGTATAATAGTGGGCGCAAAACTATGTGCTTCATTGGCACAGTTACCATCTTAAATCAGGGGGGCAGGGCAATACTATGGACTTCATTGACGCTGTTATAAGCTTGTTCCATATTAAACAAGAACTACCTAAAACGGTCATTACATATTTAATATTTATTTTTATTAATACGAAATTGGCAACTTATGCATAAATAGTTAAAAGTACGTGTACTCACCAGATGAATCTGGTTGTATCCATAATTGTAATTCCATCAAAAATGTGCCAAAGAAACATAATTTATATTTTTAAAAATGTTTGATCCAGTCGAATCATAATATTTAATTTCTTGCTAGTACATTGACACAAACTTATGACAGTTTTTTTCCCTTGTAATATTCATATTTACTGGACATGTCCAAAGGGTCTGATTTCTGACCGAAAATAAACTGCATGATTCAAACATTGGGAGTTTCTAAAAAGAAACCTGTATTAGGCTTGAAAAGTACATTTTACTTGAGCTGAAAATTCATACAGGAGGTCAAATGTACTATATTGACCTCCTAATGTACTTGCGATGAGAATTATGCAGGTGTGTGGATACATGTAACTGCCTGAACCCAGTTTTGGAGTAACCATTAAATTGTATGGGTACACAGTGAGTTTTATAACAACAGTCAAGTCATTCTCGAACGTACAGAGGAAAAAATAAATTAAATAAATCCATTATTCCTTTAAACTTTTGTTTATAACTATGACTGTGCTTCACTGCAGAGTGAAAGCAGGGAGTATAATGTTTTATTATATTAGCCAATCACGCCACCCCTACAACTTAAATGGCTCTGTTCCAATCACTGGAAGGACAGTTTTCTGTGTATACGTGAATGATCTGAAGCTAGAAAATAAAAAGGGTTAAGAAGGGGGGGGGGGGGGTATACATGTGTGTGGCAATGACCAAAACTGCTCCTGACAATTCGAGCCATAAACTTGTTTCAGTGGATGTGTATGACGGTTGATTGAGCAGGCATTGATAGTCTATTGTCTTCCCTTAAAATGGTAGGTAAATTAATTGATTTATAAATTCGGGTAACAAGCTTTTCCACTTCACCACATTGTTGCTTGACTTGTGAACACCTAAATCTCGACGCTAATTGCATTTGTTTAACTCCAGACTTAATCCTGCCCAGGACTTCAAGCTTCTCTTTAACAGTAATAGCTTTATGTTTCTGTATTCCATTATCTGTTGTAAATACCCACTAATTAACACTCTGACACCTATTTGTTTGAACAACTGCAGCAAGAATAATTGTTAAGGAACAAAGTGGTTATTTGTATAGGAAAAGCATGATAATATTCACTGGTCAGTTGATTGCTTGACTATTGTCTGACAACACCACAAAGCCACATGCGTGTGTTGGCGGCTTTCTTTCTTTTTTCTTTTTTTTTTTTTTATGTTTTTATAAATCATTGCCCCATAATTTGAACAACCTTGAGCAGTGAGATTGACTTTGATGATTAGCAATTACTTAAATTAATTGATTTATAAATTCCGATGAGAATCTTCTTTCTTTTCAACAACAATTGTACACAAAATGCATTGAATAAAAACACAAAGAAGACTTACTGGCTTTATTGTTCATGATTCAATAATAATAAGATTAACACTTACTGTATCAACTTTTTAATGAGCTGACATCTTTAAAAAATAAACTAAGATCAAAATGCAGTGTTGACTACTGACAAATTTGAAATGAATATTCACAAATAGAAACGTTTAACATCTTTATTCATATAAAGAAAGATGCAATCATAAGACACTTTTTTCTTCAAGAATACAATACATCTTGCCAAAGTATAAAATGAAACTATTGTTTATTTTGGCACAAAAACTTTGCAGTACTTCAAGAAATTTTTGAAATTTTTGTAAAATTTTGGGAGTCACGCTATGATCATGTTATATCCAAATTCATACATGATCTCTACCTCAAAATGATAATTAATTATTTACACATTATTTTTCGTAATTTGAAGAAAAAGATTTTATTTTTAAATGTACAAAAAAATATATGAAATTTCAGGAGCCATGCCATGATTGTGTTATATCCGAATTTGTGCTATAGCAGGGTTTCACTGTACAAGTTAGTCTTTTGAACTAAACTCAGAACTGTAGAAGATGACTAGGGCTACAAGGTTTCATTCAGGTTTCTGTTATTATTTTATCAATCCCATTGGTTGTTTTATTATTTACAGTATCTTCTTCACTTCTGCTGTTCAAGGTTATGCCAGGGGTAGAGGGCATTCTATAGGTATAATCATGTACAAATTGGTCCATTAATTTAAAGCATCTCAGTATACTGCTACCCCTCTTATAATGTGGGTCTGCTCTTGGATCCCATTAAATTGGGTACATTTTCATTTATTGTTAATACTTGATTTTAGTTCTTTGCTTATGAGAACCAATTATAATTTGATTTCAAATCAGGAAATACGCTATTTTTGTGCTTTAATTTACTATATGGACACAACCTTGCTATAACATACCTCATCATAAGGCTCCCTCACTTCTAACTTGAATTGCTTTATGGCTTCCATGAAGAACATTATAAAGAGGGAGCACTACAATTTTCATGACAAAATACAGAGATAATGCATGCTTTCGAACACTAGATATACAGATAATGCATGCTTTCAAACACCACATGTAGAGATAATGCATGCTTGGGAACACTAAATACAGAGATAATGCATGGTTTGGAACACTAAATATACAGATAATGCATGCTTTGGAACACTAACATTTTTGTCCGATCACAAGAAAAGACGGAAACCTCAATGCAAAGCTCGATGATTCAGAATTTTTCTTAAATGTTCTTTTGAAATATTAGGACATGCTAATATTATCAATCAACTTACCAATAACTTTAAATACTTTCCCAAATTAAAATTCCATGAAATCTTGATTCCAAGGTGTAGAATAGATATTTTAAAGGTTTTAAAAAGGATGCTGCTTTGGGGAGTTAATGAATGTACATGTATATTAATTGACAGGTATACAAATACATACAGTGAAACCCCGCTATAACGCGCCCCGCTATAACGCGAATTCGGATATAACGCGATCGTGGCGTGGCTCCCAAAATTTCATATATTCATTCGCACATGAACATTTTTTTTTTTTTTTGCAAAGTACGAGAAATAGTGTATAAAATGTGTATATTACAGTATCATTTTGGGGAAGAGATCGCATATGAATTTGAGTATAATACGTTTGTGGCGTGGTTCCTGAAATTTTGTATACATGTACATGTATTTTTCTCGTACACGGAAAAAAAATATTTTTTTTTTAAGTACGAGAAATAGTGTATAAAAAGTTTATTATCATTTTGGGGAAGAGATCACGTATGAATTCGATCGTGGCGTGGCTTCTGAAATTTAACAATTTCACCAATTTCTTGAAGTGTTATGCCAAAATAAACATTTTCGGAAATGTTACTTATTACTGATCCATGAGTAAAGCCAGTAAGTCTTCTCTGTGTTTGTCTTCAATTCATTACGTATACAATCATTGCTCAAACAATAGCCGACATGTTTTTCTTCTTTAACTGCATACACAACCGAGCATCAGACAATGTGGTGGTTGATAAAAGATTCTCACGATTTAATAAACATCAAAAAACGTAAGCCACCAACACGTGCACTGGACTTCAATTCATCCTGTATACAATCATTGCGCAAACAATAGCCGACTTATGTTTCTTCTTTAACTGCATAAACAACCAAGCACCAGACAATGCGGTGGTTGATCAAAGATTGTCATATGTGGGTGCTTATGTAGAGACTGAGCTTGGGCGGCAAGATCAAAGATTGTCATATGTGGGTGCTTATGTAGAGACTGAGCTTGGGTGGCAAGATCACAGGGAGTTCAAATAACCACTCTCTGTTACTTAGCACTAAACAAGTACAGCTGTATCAAACTCGTGGCTCAATCAAAGGGTTGTCATTTGGGAAAACAAAGACGGGTCGATATCAGATAGTAAACGGTGTTGATACCCTATTCATGCTATACATTAGACGTGTATACGCTGTTCTCTGAAAAAATTAAAATATAGTAAAACCCCGCAATAACGCGACCCCGCTTTTTCCGCGATCGAATTTTATGGACCCCAAATATCGCGTTATAGCGGGGTTTCACTGTATGTGACTAGACCTTGTATCTTGTTGATATTTATCTACACTTGTTTACTGCTTGTGTATGACATGGCCCTGGTGATCATGTGCAAGCACATTAAAATCTGGGCTGCATTCAGTATGAATAGCAGACACTGTTAGCACACAAGACAGCTAAACTGTACTGAATGGCCTGTCTTCTCATAAAAATTTCAAAATGGTGGACAAAAAGCTTGGTTAGATTTATCTTGGAATTTTCCTTTATTTAACTATGTTCTTCAAGGATTAACAAACATATATTACTTGTCTTTTGAAAATTACGATCAAGTTAATATTTTCAAGTATACATTTTAATTGGGAAAGAAATTCAGAGTAAATTTAACTACATATTGAAGTTTTCTTTAGCAAGCTTATCTATGACTGAACAAAAATGTGTGTTCTGCTCAGGGAAAGCTACCTCTCTCAATTGTTAGCTTTTACCACCTAAATCCACTCATTAACAGCCCATACAGTAGGATTGTTAGCATGTGCTTCCTGGTCACTGTAGTCCAGATTATTTATTATGTCAGTTTGCAGTTAAAAAGAATGCCTTTACTTTCTTACAGAAATCCACAGAGAGAAAGAAGATAGACTGGCATGACTACAAAAGGATTGCAGAGGAAGCTGCCAGAACTGGTATGGTTTATTTCCCCTGTATAAATGTAGAAACCTTTGTAATGCTTGTACAGATTCAACTGCAGTTAGTGTTGCAAAGGAAGTGCTACAATGTCATCTGCTTGCCAAGGTGGAAATCAGACTAGAGTGATCTTCTTTTGAATAGAGGGATTAGCACAAAATCCTGTCACTGTCAGTCTCTACTTTTGCTCGTGCATGGAGGCACATTCTTTCTCAAGCTTTACAAATACAGAATTAACTTGTGCCTTTTCATAAGTTGGGCAGTTCTTTTGAGTTTTCTCACTTAAGAAAGTATACTCCAGCTATTTTTCTGTCTATTTCTCACTCTTTTGTGGATGAATATTTTGTTTGTCATTGGTCTAGCTTTGTCGTACAATATGTTTATTGGTGCCATCTATAGTACTTTCAGTTCAACTCAGTGTTCGACCTTGGTGATGAATTCTGCCAAGTAATTGTCTGTTATTACATGTTGTAAGATTATTTCTGTAATTTCAATAGTCATTTTTCTTTATTCATAGCATGCCCTTCACAGTAAGTTGAAAACAATGCTTGACTGATTTCACCTGTTTCTGTCTGTTCTGCTGTCTCTATTTACAGGTGTGAAGACAATGGGCAGGATTAAGTGCATATGGTACAAGCAGTTCAAATGGTCTGAAGACAGTCACTTTGCCTGTATAAGTTGTATGGGGTGCAACTTCACAAGGCCATCCTCAGATGGCACTCTCTCTCTTCCAACATTTTATTCCAATGTCAGATAAAGGAGGCCAGAAAACAAGCCACTAAAGGGGCAAACCTCGTGCTTGCCCAAAGACTCAGGACATAATACAGGTCAAGAACAGCCAGTGTGAACCCAGCTGCTCTTCGTTGAAGCCTTCTTACATAATATGGTGCCATGTCCATGTTGCCCTTCCTCTGACCCTGGTGGGAGGAAATCTTCATTCTTAATCACAAAGTGAGAGACACTGTGCCCTGCTGACCCATGGCTCTCACTGGAATATACACTTTTCTCATGAAAAGATCAGTTGAGTTCCTTCACAACACAACCCTACCAGTATATTACTCCAAGCCTTTTCAAGATCATAGTTCTCTCAACCATCACCTTCGGGCACCCAAGTTGAGCATGGATACCCTGAAGTCAGTCCCCAATGCTATTTAGACAGGGGACCTTACAGGTCCAAAGCACAGGGTGAAGATCCCTTTGTGGCAACACAAAATCCTTCATTTTCCTATTGTTTCATCTCAGATTCCTTGTCAACATGGACAAATCTTATCTCATTGAGTCCCATCTCTTCATTCATCTGGGCATGGGGTCCAAAAACTGTCTTTGGTTTGAGTTTGTCTTCCTCTTGAACATCCCTTGTGGGATCACCCTGTTGGCTCCTCCCTCCACCTGAAGAGTCATATCTTAGTTTAAGAATCTCTTCGCATCTTGTGTCGTAATACGGCTGTGAACCCTTCTGCCCTGCCCTGTTCTCTCAATTCATGAGACACCCACAGATTACCCTCCTATACTCAGTGGCAGCTGAAACTTTGCCAATCAAAACCAAATGATCAGAGTTTAAGATTATATGAGATACTAGTTCACAGCGGGTATATCACTGATGGATCAACTGGTTGGACATCACAATCTGAATGGATGCCAGTGTGACTGGTCGCGGTGCCAAACTCCTGCCTTCCTTCCAAGTGAGAGTGGTTTGGTTCCTTCAGGAGTGCTCCACGCATATCAGTCCCACTGGAGATGAAAGCCATTATGAATGCCTTTTGAGCAAGGCAGTATATGTTATCTGGAAAGCACACTCTCAATCTTTCTGTCTTCTCAGCTGTTGTAAATTACATAGAAGGCAAGATATAACCTATTCCCCAGACCTCTGCCTTCCAGTATGGGATTTTTTCAGGTGGTGTCCTTGTTGACGAATCACATTCAAGTCAACCACATACCAGGCATGCTAAAGTTTCAAGTGGACTCACCATTAAAGCAGAATCAGCTGATCCACACTGCATGGTCCTTTAACCATGCAGTAAAATCTGTACCTGCTGTGATTCCCCAATGTGGTCCTCCTAGGAACGAGGTGGAACATCAAGCTCCCGACCTTTGACTCACCACCTGCAGATTCAGAAACCTGGGTAGCCGATGCCCTTATTCCAAATTAAAAAGATCTCTAAATACACCATTCCCCTTATCCCTCATAATTCCAAAGTCTTGCAGAAGTGAAGCAATCTGAATGCTGACTAATCCTGATGTCTCACCTCAAATGGGAAACATAGATCAGCTGCCTCTTAAAGCTAATGGCAGATATTCCCATGAGAACCCTGTCTACTCAGTTTCCATCTGAAATCAGAGATGTTGAACCTGCATGCCTGGATTATACCAAACAAGCCCTCAGGAAGAAACATTTCTCTGAGCAATATGGCCCACCACTTTGGAAGCTTATGTGGGGAAATGAAGAGTTTTCTCCCAGTGGTGTGCAAAGAGTAAGGGCTATCATTCCATGATCTCAGAGACATTTTGCCCTTATGGAAGGGAGGATATAGGCCAGAACAGAGATCTCTCCACCCTTCTTGTGAATTTTGTCTTGTCTCAGCCAAAGACTTTGGCCCTTTGTTCAAAACGGGTTGTGGTGTGGTTGATTAAGGCACCCTTTGAACCATGTTCCAGAGCCTTCATGACTCAACATTCATACAAGACCCGCTTCCTAGTCACCTTAGCTACACCAGGCAGAATCAATAAAAGTACAGGCTTTGTCTGTCGACCCAAACCATCTGCAATTCCACTACAATAGTTTGATTTTTCATGATTTTGATTTCTTCTTTTGTCTCCAAGAACATTTTCCTTCTCATGGGGATCAGCCCTTTGTCTTGACATTGTTGTCTTTTTTGGACTCTTCATCACAGGGACATCAACAGGATTATGTCAGGCAGGCTTCATCACAGGGACATCTACAGGACTGTGTCAGGGCTCCAAAGTGATACCCGAAGCGAATTGAGCCAAACAGGGAAGGGAGATCGCATTGTTATTAACACTCAAAGAGGGAAGGGACACTGTTTCCGCTCAGGTTTTGTTGTCCTGGATATGATGGTTTATCCACACAACCTATAAAGAAATAAGCCAAGTCCAGTTTAATTTCTTATGCATATCAGCTCACAGGGTTAGGGTATTCACCACTAGCATATCATTCGGGCAGAACTGCTTCCTGAGTGACATTATCCTAGCTGTGGGATGGAGGTCAGAGATTACATTCTAAGCTCTTACCTCGGTGGCCTTTCATCCTAACAGGCTCAGTTTGACCTGATTAGACCTGTACCAGCAGCACAACAGGCTACCTGCTCAGGTCCTTTAGCAGTTTTGTATGAAGTGGGCTACTGTACTTATGTGAATATGTTTGAGTTAAGATGCTTTCTGTAAACTGCATCCATGCATAAACCATGTGCTAACTAATCCTCATCTCACACAAAACTCAAAGCTGCTTCATGTATGTTAGGAGACCAGAGACAGGGTCAACTCCGGGTTGAGGGGATGTAACTTCCTCATCTTACCTATTCTCCAAATGTATTATGATAGGGAAATGTATTTTGAAGAAGAAAACAATTTTTATAGTTAAATGTTTTTTTGATAATATTTACCACAATATAACACAGGCATATCCTCCCAAGCCCTTCCTACAGTTACAACCTTGGAAAAGCATGCTTATCCATTCCAGTCGTAACTGATGATTGATGAGATTTGGCACCAAAGTTCACTTAAATATGACTTCCACCATAGCATTTCTGTTGCTAAAACAAGCCAAACAACATGGTGAATGTCTTTTTTAGCTTGGGAGGAGTGGATGTGCTCCTAACATATTATGATGGGGTAAATATTATAAAAGAAATGTATTTTGCTCTATAATTTGGTATCAAATGGTCCTCAGGGATACAATGATGTAAATAAACAGACCCAGATCAGTCCATTTCAAATGTTCAAAGTTTAAACACCCAATGTAAAGAGAGAAAGGTATAGTGAATTGAGTGAAATATTTAGGTTTTCATGTCACTTTTGTACAAGAATGAGTGGCATAGTGGAATAAGGCAGATATACAGTATCAATTTTTTCCTTTTATAGACTTGGGTTTGAATCTTGGCTGAGCTTATTTTATATGCTTCAGCATTTTTGTCTGTCCCATGTAAGTTTTTTCCATATCTACATTTAGATTGACTCTACAAAGTAGAGGAGTGCTTACCCTTGGTGTCAGCATTGGCATCTGTAGATATAAAAGCATATACATGTATAATGCCTCATTGCATCTCAATGATTCTTTTTTCCTAGGTTTTAGGCAACAGTTTGGAGTCTGTTTTATTAGCACCTACTGCCTGTACATTATTTGAACAGTCTAGGTTAAGTATCTGCATTTAGCTATTGTTCCTTGCACACTGTATACATACTGTTATATCTAAAATAATGAAACTTGGTGAAGTTATGCATCTTGATGAGTACTACATCCTCATCTCAAAAGTTGGTCACTTAATCCAATATTTCATGTTTTTCTGACTGGTTAAATTTTGTATTTAAAGTTTATTTCTCAAGTGCTGTTCGTACTAGAATCATCAAATTAGATGATGGATACATCTCCATTAGTACCACATCCTTGCAACATAGAAGGTCACTGTGACCTATATTTCAGATTTTATTGGCATACATTAAGTTTTTCATTTAGCTCATGATCACATTGGTTGTTTGCATTCTGTATAGTTTACATACTCTCATTTTCTGGTGTACATATCTTCAAAATATTTAATGCTATGTTCTTCCTTATTTCTGCTTTCAACATTGTATGTAATTCAGAGCTATAACTGCAAAGTAAAGTTGCAATTGCATGTGTTTTGCACATGCAACATATTTCTTTAATTTTCGCACAAGAATGTGCTTATGCAAAATGCAATGAAAAGTTCTGAAAGCAGGTTTATTTACTGTGGAGATTCAAACCATATGCCTTTAGTTTCTAATTGTCTGCACTTGTACCCCTGCACCATTGAACTTGGAGAATAACTTGAAACCATTTCATTTTAAGCAAAACCATCCATTCTGCCACCCCTAAACAGTGACATTGGTATGGTATGTTTACAGTACTATTTATTGATCATAAATTATATTTATCAACCTATATCAGTGACAAAAATTCCAATATTTTCATAAGTATATATATATATATATATATATATATATATATATATATATATATATATATATATATATATATATATATATATATATAAACCCCAAATCATAGGTCAGGTTGAAATGTAGCTGCTAGTTTGTAAAATTTTGATCACTGAATGAAGTATTGATTTAGAGAAAAAAATCGAACTCACAAGATACCTTGATTGCCTAGGTTTAGTATATATTGTTTATGCTGAAACTGCAGTGTCTGTATTGTGAATATATATATGATCGTAGTCTTTTGGTACATTGGATATTTTTTTACATTTTACCTTTGTTTGTTTCCAAATAATGAATTATATTTGAAATGATTACGGTAATCTGGAAGATAGATCTTTTTTCCTAATTATGTTATCTGTGTTGGATTTATATTCTGCGTTATGATTTCATTTATACAATATTTTACATTATATTTTCAGATTGTAAGATGACTCATTTTTCTCATTGATAGCTATGTAGAATATGAATTCTATGCTATTTACACCAGCTAAAATGATATGTATGTGTTACACCAGCAAAAATGATATGTATATATTACACCAGCAAAAATTATATGTATATGTTACACCAGCAAAAATGATATCTATGTGTTACACCAGCTAAAATGATATGTATGTGTTACACCAGCTAAAATGATATGTATGTGTTACACCAGCTAAAATGATATGTATGTGTTACACCAGCAAAAATGATATGTATGTGTTACACCAGCTAAAATGATATGTATGTGTTACACCAGCTAAAATGATATGTATGTGTTACACCAGCTAAAATGATATGTATGTGTTACACCAGCTAAAATGATATGTATGTGTTACACCAGCTAAAATGATATGTATAGGTTACACCAGCTAAAATGATATGTATAGGATACACCAGCTAAAATGATATGTATGTGTTACACCAGCTAAAATGATATGTATAGGTTACACCAGCTAAAATGATATGTATAGGTTACACCAGCTAAAACAAGAAGAAAGATTTTGATATTTGTTTACTTATTATCACAGGACCAGGGGAACAGGGTGCAGCAGTAGTTCTGACATCAGAGGAGGAGAAGCAGAAAGATGAGCTGTACAAAGTTAATGGTTTTAATGCATTTGTCAGTGATAAAGTCTCCTTACACAGAGCATTGCAAGATATTAGACATCCCGAGTAAGTTACTAATTGTAGTTTTGTCAATAAAAATAACCATGATAATACTTAGGATGTACGTTCTACTCCAAAAAGTAAATTTTGCCTAAAACCAGATCTTTTTCATGACTTGGAGGTTATATTTCCTGAAATGCTTGCAATATTCAAGGCTTATATAATGCTCATGATCTGTCCTGACATAATTTTATTATTTTAAGTATGTCTTGTTACATTTAAATTCTAGGTAAGACAGTATGGGTGGGTCTTAGTTTAAATTCTAGGTAGGACAGTATGGGTGGGTCTTAGTTTAAATTCTAGGTAAGACAGTATGGGTGGGTCTTACATTTAAATTCTAGGTAAGATAATATGGGTGGGTCTTACATTTAAATTCTAGGTAAGACAGTATGGGTGGGTCTTACATTTAAATTCTAGGTAAGACAGTATGGGTGGGTCTTAGTTTCTTTTGAGCAGTATATTTATGGGATAACTGAATTTGAGGATGTTAAAATTGGTTTTACTGTCATAAATTTAGTTTGACTCATCAGTAAAATCAATATTTGCAACAGTAAAACCACCATTAATGGTGTCAAGCCCTTAAACACAAAACTTCTCTACCATCCCCATTCTAACACACACACACACACACACACATGCGCTTTTGAAAATTTTGTCAAGAAATTGACGAAAATATCATTTTCTTGGTACTACGTCACAAAAAGAGTTATAATGTCATAATGGCATCTAAATTTCCTAGAGTGGATTTAACTGCAGCAAATTTTGCCATTCGACTAATAAGAGAGGATGTTAGATTGGCATGTGCTAGAGTTATATTTTTGTTACAACTTTAGTAGTTGTAATTGCAATATTTCTAAATATACAAGATTTACTTCCATCAAACATATTTTATCATGTATCAGGAGACCTGGAATAAGGCTTCATTGGTAATCTTGTCAGTTTTTTTTTATCAAGCCTATGTTTGTGGGAAGTGAGACACAGCAGTCACTTTTCAGTGGTGGCATTAGTGGCATCAGCAGTTTGTTAAAGTTATGGTTAAAGTTTTTCAGAAATACTTTGATAGTGGACTCAACATGTAGATCCTGGCCTTCTTGTTTTGGTTTGATTTGCCAAGATTTAGCTTGTACCACTGCTATAGCACAATTTCTTGACATCATTGCCTGCATACATGAGAAATGCTAAACAGTTCAGAAGCAAATATGTTACTGTGACTTGTATTTAATGCTCCAATCTTAAGTTTTGCATTTAGTTCAGTTTCACAGTTAGATAACTTCTTGTACGGGTCATATAACTTAATATAATGATAAATCATTACAGTGTTATACATTTAGACAACAGTTGCTTGCTGTGACCTAGTTTTCATTCTCTGCTGAATTAATTTTTCATTATGTTTTGTCACTTAGATTCTGTTGCCATTAGAGTCATATTGTTATATGTGAATGTGTCAAAATTCATAATTATATTAGGCTTTGCAATAGGCTATACTGTCATCATCCATTTTCTTTTTCTCCGTGAAATACATTACCCAATCACATTAATGTTAGGAATTATTTCTGCTATCTCCGGAATCCAGCCCTCCCATAGACTTGAAAAAGTCTCCCTGTCTATACTTTGTATAGACAAAGGGAAGCAATTCTTACAGATTACCTCCCCTTACCCTGCTTTGTGGCACTCTGTATACCGGATATAGCCAGTTTTAACAATGCTGTAACGTGTCAACAGGCCTCTGTGAATCTGTTGGATTTCTATTTTTTCTGTTAGCTATCCAACATTCTTTTTTGGTGGTATACCAAGTCGGACAATCATTCTATGTGGTGCATACTACATTTTTTTGTATTTCGGCAGATTTTCAGATACTTTTGCGAATTTGTTACTAGTCTGTTATGACAATGTGTATGCAATCGGTAACTCCATGTTCACCACTGCGTCGTATTGCAGTACATGGTTTTTCGTTTGTAGAACGACTCCAGTTCACCTATTTGAACATAATATCTTACACTTATGATACATTTATGATATTTTCAGTATATATTTCATTACCATTTGATTTTCATCCTTGTAGATTCGATCGGTAACTCTCATTTTACTCGATGACTTGCAGACTATTGTTGATTTAGGACATCTATGGAAACATGCGTTCACATGATTTGATATTCAATAGCCATTATCTCACCTTATAATTCACCTGGTGTGTTTTGTTCGTTTTATTTTCAGATTGTCTGCGACAACATGGCTATTAAATGCAAGAAGTGCAGGAGATTTAAGGTTGTGGAAGATAATAATGAGACCTGTCTTGCATGTACAAAATGTTCATTGTCCAACACCTGCATGGTGTGCTGTCTGTGGACCAAGGACATGTGGACCATTGTTCTGCAGATGCAGCTCAAGGGCAACGAGATAAAGGCCAGATCTAAATCTAGCGAAAAGGACATTTTTAGTGTGCATCCTACCTCAGACTCATTATCTAGTTTAGCCGGTGAGGTGGGAATGCCACCCCCTCCAACTGTTTAACTGCCTCATACAGAGGAAACCTTGCAGTCAGACCCAAGCAGAGATATTGAGTCTAGAACGATCAATATTATTCACAAAGCTTTGTCAACGAGGTTGTTGACAAGCAAGTATGACAAAATTTCAACTTAGAAAACTGGATAACCCTCTGGGTTGCCCACAGCTCCCTATCCATGCCTCATTTAGGTGATGAGTGTTTTATGATTTTGCCGCCTAACCCGACCAGCATGTTTCTTCTGGTGATATATTTGCCGCCCTGACTGTCAACCCACCTGTCCAGCTGCCCCCCCAACAAGTTTATCACAGTAATATATTTGCAGTCCCGGCTGTGGACAGACATGTCATGCTGTCCAGACATATTAGGCATGGTACATGTTCAGTTTTGAAACATCCTTTGGCTGTACCATCAATGATGATGTCTTATGTCAACTTTGCTGCCCGTCCAGCCGTCCTTCATGTTGCCCAACCAACCTGGCCGCACCTGTAATGCTTGTGCAACACTCACACGTGGAGCAGTCTATCCAGCCAAGCCATCCGTCCATACCAACCCAGCCAGCCATGCCAGATGGGCACTTTAGTACACAATCAGTCCAGGATGTCTCAAGACCACTTTACGTAGCCTTTCCATTACAAAGATAGATGACAATGCACACTAACAATACAATGTTGTATTTGCCCTATGGTATGACATACCCCGGGACATATGCATAATGACCTTCAAGTCAATGACCACTCTGACTTAGAGTCCCCGGATAATTCTGATCCTACCATGGAAAGGACTAAATTCAGTTTTGAGGCTGCCATAAAGGAAATATTTTGATATCTACCTTCTGTGGAATATCCCCCACTGACGGTTACAAGTGTGGTATACAAAGTCAAGGCTTCATTTGATGAGGACAAAGATGATGTACATTCATCCTTCTTCAAAGTTTTACCCCAATCTTTGAGGATTGCAGAAATCGCAGGTTGCTTATCAGGTAAGATCAGCGATCCAGGCAATAATAAGGTCTTTTTTTTGGCAGGTCAACTTCCCACCACCTTTTCTCTCTTTTGGTGCAGGTTGCACAGCAACACCTATCATACTGATTTTCCCAGCCTTGACAAAGATTTCACTCTGGCGGTATATTGCTTGGCAGATCATCTCACCCTACTTCTCGCAGACAGGCCTGGAGGGGGGAGAGGAAACGGGTTTTCTCCTCCTCTAGGCCTCCCAATGCTAAGCAATGACTTGCCTCCTCTACCGCCCCTGGCATTCCTCCAGTGGGTGCCAGGCTCCTCCTGTTCCATAATTTATGGACCAATTTATTCCCTCGCAACGTATCTAGATGACATCCTACAAAAGCACTTGGTAAGTTCAGTTTTGTTTCACGACATGCACAACCTTCTTGGCCTCATTTGAAGTTTAGGGTGGATAGTCAATGTGGAGAAGTCCGCTCTTGTCTCCTCCTAACATTTTATTCATCTGGGTATGGAGTTCCTCACCCATATAAACCTAGTTTGTCTTCCTCTCAAACGCATAGACTGTATTGTTCTTGCTTCAGAGAAAGTTTCTTCCAAAGCCTCAATCATAACTATCCAACTATCATACAAGATGTGCTTCCTGGTAGCTATGGCATCAACATCGAGAGTAAGCGAGCTGCATGCTCTGTCCATTGATCCGAACTATCAACGGTTTTGTTCCAATGGTTCAGTTGTTTTCATGACGCAGCCGGGTTTCATCACTAAGAGCAGGCTTCCATCTACTGACAACCAGAAAATAATTTTACAACCCCTCTCATCAATCAATCCTTCAAGAGAGGCAAAGTTACAGGACCTGGTATGTGCTCTCAGAACTTATCTGAGACACATTAAGACTACCTGATCCAGATGCCAGAGGTTTTCCTCCCACTCAAGCCAGGAAAACAAGACAACTCCACAATCATTATCCTTGCTAAAGGGAGTCTTTCAGTCAGCATACTCTGATCTTTCACAGGAACAGGTACATCTGATGAAGATTTTGACCCATGAAATACGAGTGATTTCTGAGAGCCTAGCCTTTCAACATAATGTCTCAATTAAAGACATAATTGAATCAGTTGGTTGACATGCCAAGTCCACTTTTTCCACTTTATATTTGTGTGACTTGGCCTCACAAAACACAAGAGTTGAATCTTGTTTGTCCTTTGGTTGCTGCCCAAACAGTCACCAGGCCACGCCAGTCCTGACACAACCACATTCTCAGGTAGGACCAGTCAACTTTCACTGGATTTGCCAGAGAAAACCTTTGTTAGTAATTATTTGTCAAGTGCTCGAGCCTACAGGGTATTTCCTTGCATATGTATATACACTTATATTCAGTTGTGTCAACTAATGTTTGGAGAGTTTCACCCTTGAAAGTAGAGCATCCTTTTGACACTATAGGGTACTTTTAGGTAGAGGCTGTATGCTCAGCATTTCCTCCTTCTCTTTAACTATTCTCCTAGCCTTAATGTTATTGGGTAACGTATTTGATGAAGAAAGGAAATATTATTGCAAATTATGTTTCTCCGAAAATACTTACCCGATCACATTACTATAAATCCTCCCCACCCTGCCCCGCAGTGCGAGCATCCTGTCTCAGACAGTGCTAAGGTTAAAACTGGCTATATCCAGCATACGGAGTGCCACCTAGCAGGGTAAGGGGAGGTAATCTATAAGAGTTTATTCCCTTTGTTTATACAAAGTATAGACAGGGAGACTTTTCAAGTCTATGGGAGGGCTGGATTCCGGAGGTAGCAAAAGTAATTCCTTGTGTTAATGTGATTGGGTAAGTATTTTTGGAGCAACATCATTTATTAAAAAATTTCCTTTTTACTATAAAAAAAAAGCAAAATTTGGAAATATGTTATTGTTTTTGTAGCTGTAAAACAAAGAAGTATTGGAATCATCTGCCCAATGTCAGTATAGTCGTGCCTTTCCACAATGAACATTGGACAACGCTGTTGAGGCTTGTTTACAGTGTGACAGAGAGGGCCCCTAAGGAGCTGCTGCATGAAGTTATACTGGTGGACGATTTCAGCACAAAGAGTAAGAACCTAGACTGAGTTTTATTGTTTAAATCAGCATTGTAAGGGTGAAAACATAGACTGGTTCATGTATAATTATACAATACAAGACTTGTTTAGAAAACTCAGCTGGAAGCCTGTCAAACGTATGGACTCATTTTTTACCTTTTTAGTGCCTAGTCAACACTTAACTTCCATTAAAAGAAGTCTATCTGTAAAGATAATTTGAATAATAACATATTAAATACCCAGCAGTCATGTATGTGTACACAAATTCCATAAAGGTTGATCATAATTAGGTCATATTTCTCATTTTCTCCTTGTTACAATTCTATAATAAGCTGCATATCTACAGTGAAACTTCCCTAAATTGGCCACAGCTAGGACAACAGTATTTGGCTGTTGCATAGAATTGGCCATTAAATAGAGGTGGCCATTTTATAGAATGAGGTTTTGTTTAGTTGAGCCTGCCTTGGCAGAAGCTTGATATAGTGATCACTGGTGTCCATGTGCATGTCCGTTTTTCCATCCACACCTTAGGTTAAGGTCAATGTTAATGTTTTTAGCTCACCTTGATATAAAGCCAAGTGAGCATATGGTATGGTTCTTCATCTGTCTTGCATCTTCTCAAAATGCACTTGACCAATTTTCACATGATTTTACAGATAGCATCCAGGCATAAAGGCATTTCAATTTATAGATATGATGCCAATCCACTGTTAAATATGGCCTCTGTTACTAAAAAATAGAAAATACTTTAAATTACTTGTTTTCAGAAACTGCAGAATTAGACCATATTTGACAGAAAACATTCTGGCATTAAGGGCTTTCAGATTGATACAAATTATCCCAATTCACTATAAAATATGGTGGTCATTAGTAACAATAGAAAATTCATTAAATTACTTCTCAACAAGGATTCATAATAATTTGAAAAATTTGACAGAAAGCATGGCTGCTGTTACTTATAATAGCAAAATGTTTAATAACTACTTTTAACAGCTACTTATTAGAATTTGACAGAAAACATCCTAATTTGGAGGCCTTGCACATTTATACAAGTGATGCTGATCCACCATCAAATATGGCTGCCATTACTTAAAATACAAAAGCATTTACACAGCTTTATCTAAAATAAACGCTTAACAGAAAGTGTCCTGGCATAGAGGCCTTTCAGTATTGGACAAATGATTCTGATGTGCCATCAGATATGGATGAAGATATAAAAAGTAGGGAAACCATGAAGCAGTTTTTTTCATAACATATACAATCAACAGCAGTGGAAGAAATTTCTACAGAGATAATCCTACTATTCCAAACTTTTTGGCCAACTGATGTTGTATTTGGCTGTTAGGCAGGTGAGCTTAGATTAAGTTCAGTGTTAAAGTTGTTTACTTTCTAGCTACATAAAAGCTAGACTCGACAAAAATGGAGTCTCTTGTAGTATTATAGTTGCTTCTTTGGAAACAAGATACATGTCCAGTCTGCACAGAATTGTATCATCTTTACCTTTATTTTTTTGTTGTAGTACTTCATGTTTACATTTAGTTGGAAGGGTTTATCTTCCTTCAGTATTATTGCGATTCCTTATATTTATGTTTTTAGAAATTAACTTTTCATCGGCACCATTTAGCCATTTCTGTGCTTTCATGCTGTTAAACTGTGATACATACATACATACCTACCTGTCTGCAGAGGAGACCAGGTTACAGAGGGGCAAGTTTAGGGAAGTTTCATAGGTTATATTCATGCATAATACACTAGCTGTAGTTTGGGTACCATGCATGCAAGTTGGATAATGATCAGACAGTTGCATTTGTACACCTAGCCTTCAATTTCTTAATGATAATAGCCTTCAATTTCTTAATGATAATTGCATTTACAGTGACATCTTTCAGTAATCATGATGTCCTATTAATGTCGAGAAATTTTAGAAATATCTGCTGGCGTCTACATTGGCATGACAGTGTATCAAACAAGCTTCAGTCTTGAAAATACCAGTTACCTGGGGCAAGTATAACACTGTCTGACCAGATAAAAAATCACAAAATATTTACATTCTCTGGCTCTTAACTTTTCATAGGTCTAACTCATAAAGTTGTTTAATGGCTCGTTGAAAGGGAGAATTTCTCCACATCAAAATAACACCTAGGTTACTGAAAAGTATGACTGTAAATATGAATATAATTAGGAAATCGAAGGATAGGTGTGAAACTCCCAACGTAATATTTTTAATGATTTTTACCAATTTTACCCATTTTAATATCAAGCTTGCTTTGGGCATCTGTGTGAAAAAAATGAAGTGGTCTTCCTTTGAATCTTGTTCTAGACTGACAAGAACTAGGTAAAATAGGCAAAAGTAATTGATAGTTGTCGCATGCTAGATTTTGTTAAGGGTAGATAATGTACACAGATTTATTCTCAAAGTACAAATATGCATCTAATCAGCCCAGAGACGAATATGTGGTAAAGTTTTACTCTGCCCACCCAATTTTGACTTGGTGAGGATGAGAGGACTAGCAGTTTTCCTGATCACTGCATATTGTAATAGTAATACTATGTATATAATATACCCCAGTAAAAGGGGACCTTACATATAACATGGTATGCTTGTATGGCTCCCATGAACAGCATTATAGTGAGGGAGTACTGAACTTCTGTAAGTTGGAAAAACGGTTGTACGATTAATATTTAATAAAATTTTTAAAAAGACATAACATTCTTTTATTTCCAGAGTTTCTGAAAGGAGAGTTGGATGAATATGTAGCTAAGCAATTTAACAATGTAAAAGTGGTACATGCTGAGAAAAGGGAAGGACTTATCCGAACCCGGTTATTAGGGGCCAAACATGCTACAGGAGAGGTGTTGCTATTTTTAGACTCACACGTTGAAGCAAATGTCAACTACTTACCTCCCTTGTTAGGTAAGATTTTTTTTTCTGGCTTTCTTAGAGTACAACTTAATAAATGAGAATTCCCTGAAGAATGTTTGATAATTTTTATTGTTGATATGAAGTATTCACTGATTTTAAATTAGTTGTCCCTATTTTAATCTTTAGCTTGCCTGGTTTAAGGTCAAGTGAGCTTATGGTATGACCCTTCATCTATCATGCGTTGTGTGGCTTTTGTCATCTGGTGTCCATCAATAATTTCTATTTCCAGCTTCTCAGAAACTGCCAGACCAATTTAAACCAAACTTTGCAAAAGCATCATGACATAAAGACCTTTTAGATTCGTACAAGTGATGCCAATCTGCCATCAAATATGGCCATCATTACTCAAAATTAAGCCACCTTTAACAACTTCTTCTCAAAAACTGCTGAACAAAATTCAATCAGAAAGCATCACGGCATGAATACCTTTAATATTTTGTAAGCAAGATTCCAATATACCATCATATATAGCTACCATTACTAAAGGTGGAAAAACCTTTAAACGACTCCTCCAGAACCAATGAATAGAATTTTACCAAAGTTTACAGAATGTATCCTGGCATGAAGATCTATCAGATTTTTACAAATGATTCTGATCTGTCATCAAATATGATCGCCATTACTAAAAAAAAGAAAAGCATTTAAATAACTTCTCCAAAACTTCTAACCAAGCTTGACAGAAGGCATCCTGGCACAAAGACCTTTTAAATTTATACAAGATGATGCTGATCTGCCACCATTACTAAAAATAGAAAAACTTTAAATGGCTTCTCAGAAACTGCTCAGCAGAATTTGATGAAATTTGACTGGAAGCATTCTGGTATTAATTGCTTTCAAATTTATACAAATGGTGTAGATTTACCATCAAATATTACCACTGTTACTAAAATTAGAAAATCCTTTAAGGGCAGTTCCAGTAAAACAAATACCCCCCAGGGGGAAGGCACATTCAAATTCAACCAACCCACAACAGAAGCAATTTAAAAAAATTATGATCCACCGTCTGATGTTTTAATCGAAAAACATTGCCCCCTTCAGAATTGTATTATTTTACATAATTTCTGGCTAGGGGTTAGTGGACGGTAGAAGCGATTTTAATTTTGGGTTGGGGACAGAAGTGATTTAAATGACAGCTGACCCAAGGTAACCTATACTGAATTCTTATATATTATATAATCCACTGCATATTTTTATTTGTATTCATACTTTATAATCAATCATCTTTTGTTCTTTTGTTTGTTGGGCATGTATGTTTCTGCTATTGTAAAATCAAAAAGTTTCTTGGTGCCTTGTTATTTTTTAGATGTCGTTGTTCAGTCACTTAATACCTACTAATTTAATGTTCATGAATCTAGATTTTACAATAGGGATTTCTCTTATAATGCAGAAATCGTGAATGTGCATCCTTACTAAACTGTTATTTGTTATGACTATGTATCTGTGCTTATTTCAGTAATCGCTATGTTTTGCTTAAATTTCTTTGTTCTTAGGCATGCTGCTTTTGATTTGCATGATAGTTAAATCTTGTACTGCTTTAAATGTACTGTCAGATGCTGTGATTTCTTTTTATGCTTTTTCAATAAATGTATTTGTAAGTAGATATTACTTGATTTGTCAAAAGAAAAAAATTCCAATGGAAGTGACGTCACATTATTTCTGTTAACTTTTACACTATTTAATTTCTTGTAAGAAAATATATTTTTAGTGACTGATATGTCTTATTTTTATGCCTTGTTGCATGAATAATATAAAATTTAAAAAAAGAAATATAGCATGTCAAACATTGTTTCATTATCATCCCTACTGATCAGTCTGATTATCATCATCAATGCCGTTTAGTTTTCTACCATTATCTGGCTTCACTAAATTAGTTCTTAGATTTTCATCCCAACTGCCCCTCACTGGATGTAATTTAAATATTTGATACAATGGCTGTCCCTGTCCTGAAAAAAAAAAATGTTTTTTTAAAAAAAACTTCACAACCCGCCCCAAATTAGATTAAAAAATGGATGAAAATATAGGAATAATTTTCTTGACCCCAGTGTACTCATAAAATCAACCATCAAACCATTACAGAACGAAAGTGCAAAAGAAGCAAGATTTAGTTGGGCCATTAAGTACCTGCTCTAAATTCTTTTTCACAGCTTCTGCCCATACAGCTGCCACATGATCAGCTGAATTTTATGTGCCTGTCTATTGTACTGGTCCTATAGTTTGTGCATTGTTACGGAATTATGTATCATTTTGTTTTTAAATAATGGTATAGGTTTATGATCTCTGCATAATTGTCTAACAGCTGTCGTCTTGCAGAAAGTACATATGCGGTATTTCAGTGTGACTCAGTACATTGGTCTTGGGAAATATTGTCAGTTGTAGCATTCATATCACGTGATTTAGCGTGTTAGGGTTGAACTTCTGACCTAGATTCTATGTTCAGTTAGGAGTCAATAGTTTGTTGACTGGTAATAACGACAGTGAACAGGTACTTTAGTGGTGTCACGCATAACCTAGTTTCTGATTGGTTCAGAGAAGGTTGTTTTCTAGAAGGATTAAATTGTTTTTAAGTTGCAATACAGTTTAAATTGGTTTTTCCTTATTCTGTTCTGCGCAGTCAGAAGCTATATAATAAGATGTATTGCTGTGTTTGGCATTCGTTCATATTTCTTTCAGCCTGAGAGGTCATTAACGAGATTGGTTCATTTTGTGTGTGGATATTCTACTTCGGTGATATTATTATTATTATTATACAGTACATTCTGGATTCAGTACTGTTTCTTAAACTTTAAGAATTATACAGCTCCGTGGAATTATCGGAAACATTTCTAGAACTTGTGATATTCCATATTCACAAGGACTATTTTTAATTAGTAACACTTGGATATAACTGATTCTTATTAGTATATCAGTACAGTGAAGATTTCATTCAGAACCTACTTCATTCGGAATATTTGGATTAACTTCCAGATCAGTGAACTTTAGAACAATTTAGGACTTTTAAGGATATTCTATACTGTAAGTTATTTTTAATTCTTTCACTTTGATTGTTTGTTGAAATATTTTAATATTTTAGGAAATTAAATATTTGTATTTTAAATCTTGAAAGCTTGTTTGGGTCTTTTCTTTTGTTACATTACCCCTAGTCGTAACAGCATCCTACAGTAAAAGTGATTGTTTTTCTGTTTCACACAGTTTACACAGCATCCCCATCTCTGACATCTCTAACCACATCCATTCCTCATGCCAGTTTGACTGGAAGTTGTGCACAAAGTTTTGCTTTGTTGCTTGCACTTGCTGCACTGCTATGTTCGAATCATTTGATTACGTTTCAACAAGAGATTCTCCCTCACTGTTTCTTCGTTTATAATAATCCTGCAAAATTCTTTTTGATATTTCTGTGCGAACTTGCGTGTTCCTCCTGACTTACCACATGCCAAAGCTGCTGGCTACCACTTACAATACGGTGCAACTGTAAAATATTTCCCCATTTAATTTTCACCTAGGTAATGAGCATCTAAGCAAAAAATACATAACAGGAGATGTATCTTTTAATGTTAGGCTTGAAAATAAAGTGGAGAACGTGAGAACAGAATTCTGCTCAAGACCAAAGTCTGTCAAGCTTGTCATGGATAAAAAAACATACAAGAATTAAATATATTTTACACCGTTCCAATCATACCGTGCATGTGACTGCAAGAAAGACGTCTGCACTCTGTATATTTTTCAGCCTATAGGAGTGTAATATGGGCATAAGTTTGTTTGGGGAAAGGTTTAAATAGTTTCAAGTTTGAAATGATCGCAAAATTTATGTCTGAAAGGCCCCAATGAGCTGATATTTTGGTAATAATTATTACGGGAAAGGGAGGGATGTTCTTGTTGAAAGACTTCATTACATGATATGAGAACAGAAATATCTGCTTTTGTACTGCATTTTGTCCAAACTCGTTTTCTTCTTTTTGTTTAAAAAAACAATAGCCCGCATCCAATCACACAATCTGTGCCAGTGGCAATTGAACTGTGGGACTTTTGGCGCATAGGTTCGTTCAATTTGGGCCAGCTTGTGATAAATCGCAGTATTCACACAATCCCATGTCCTAGAAGCAACACTGTTGCAGCAGCATCATCACTGATGGCCTAGTAGTAACATGCTGGACTTTGAATCCAGGAGTTGTGGGTTCCATATCCCGCTTCTTGTCTTTCGTACAAAACTTCTATCCAAGGTCCAAGGAGCCTCCATGGCAGAGTGGTGTAAGATGCTTATCTTGTGGTCACTTGCCTCTCATCACATAGGTTCAAATCCCATTCAGGCCTTGTATGTGAGAATGTTGCCAGTTACTTGAGGAAGGTCAGTGGTTCTACCCTGGTGGTCTTTGATACCTGGGGACTTCTTCAGCTGTAAAACTGGCTGCCATATATAAATTTTCTTGTGCTGGAAATGGTGTAAAACTCATAATGATCTACCAACAACTTGAGGTCTCATCTCTATATGACCTCAGGTGTTAGAGAGACCTAAAACACCAAATCAACAAACTAATCAATAGCAACACCAGCAGCAGAAGTACTGGTTTATCATTTCTGCTACAACTGTATGAGTGTATAAACTTTTACCACAGTAATTGTCTTTAAACCTATGAATATCGTCGATTATGTTTTCTGAAATTTATCTAATGAACAGTCATCATCAGACTGTGCAAACAGACTTACATGTTAGTAGCGCCGAAAATTTTACATTTTCAGCTCAAACAAATTTAAATTTTCTCTTGCAATGTCTATTGTTCTGACTAGACCTATTTATTATAGCTTATTCAAGCTCCATTTAGCCCTATCTGGAGATGTGCATAGTCTGACAAATATTTTTAACAAAAAATCTGAAGATGCATGAATGTTTTTCGGTGATGCATTTTGATTGAGTAACTACTAGAATCAATAAACCAAGAAATCAAATTAATCAAATCTGTCAGGCAGAAGCATAACTATAATCTGCCAATAGATTTTCTGATCTCTAAATTTGCGAGATTTTTTCGGCTATACTGTTTCAGATGATAGAATCACCATAATGGACAGAACAGAGGTAATCACCGGAACGAACAGTTAAAATCAATTGAATTAATCTTTTAAGTAGCTTAATTCACTATTTTCTTTAGTTAACTGCACACCCCTTATTTTCCTCCCTTTCATAATTCTTCTTCAAGATGAGGAAAGAATAGGAACACTTATGCTCATCTTTATCATTATTATATACTTCAGAAACAGTCAGTTAGCTTAACGTTGTTGCTACAGGTCAATACTCAGAGGTATTGACCATAGTTAAGTAAAATAATTCACTGCTTCCTTATATGGTAAATAAGTGCTGGCATTCGTAAAATTCTAAGCCCATTCCAGTGATTATCTCTGTTCTGGTCTGTCTGGTGATACTGTCCACTGATACTCTTTGTCTTGTTTTTGATACGTATCCAAATTTGTCACATATGCTTATCCGATGACTATGCTAATTGTTTGTCAACCTGAGAATGTGTATATCAGTGTGAAATGGAACTGGGAGACTGAATTCCAAGATGGTAAACCTCTACATTTTTGGATGTATTCCACTTGGATTCCATGTTTCTGTAGAAAACTAGGGATTTCATCAACTCCCAATGCTAACCAAACATGCTGTATGATAATGTCAGAGTAACATGAATACCAATGAAATCCTATAACCCGGTCAAGTTCCCCGGTCAAGTTTTCTCCCCTGCAGAGATGCTGCCAGGACTTTTAGTTAAGGGGGGAGGGGGGATTTTTTATATGTTCCATAATGCTGTATTAGGGTTTTGAGTCCATCAAAGCCATAGTCTGCGTGTTCAGACAGGTATTTTGATCAAATAAATATCCTGACATTTTAATTCTTTTTAGATTCTTATTTTATTCAATTTATCTTAACCCTTAAAGTGCTATACTCAATATAGTAGTGTAGTACATGATCCCTCAGTGCTGAATTGTTTGAGGAAAGAAATTAAAATTGCACTCTACTTTTAAATAGGCTTGTATTGTTCATTTAATTTCAAAATACCGCCGAATAGCGGGTTGACATGGATTTAGGGACATTTCGCCGCATGGACATTTTGGACCAAGACATTTTGCCCCACTTCAATGGACATTTCACCCCATTTTACTGGACGTTTCGGACCATGACATCATATGTTCTGACATCATTTAATAAATATAAATGTTTAAATTCAATTAATTTTTTTTTTTTATTTAAAACATATGTGTCAATATTTTGTTTCCTTTGCACAAAAGCTTCCATGACTTACTCAAAAACTTTTCAGCAGCTTAAATACATTGATACCACATTGAGTGGATTCTTTAACTTTGAAGATCAAACAAGCTACCTGGCTGTAATTAAGCCCAAATAACACTTGCTGAATTTCTAAAAAAAACTTAGGAGAGAGGGGATTATGAAATGAAATCTGAATGGTCCGAAACGTCCAGTAAAGTGGGGACAATGGTGTAATGGTGATGAATTTCTACATATGTCCGAAATTTCCATTTTAGTGGGGTGAAATGTCCTGGGTATAATAATTGAGTGTATCTAGTGTCCCTTTCTTATAATAATTTAGTGTATCTATTGTCCCTAGAAACATCCAGGTACCAGGTGGGGCGAAATATCCACTGCCATGGGGCAAAATGTCCATTGAAGTGGAGCAAAATGTCTTGGGCCCTAACATCCATGGGGCGAAATGTCCAGTTACCGTTGACCAGCATGCTGTCTGCAATCCAGCATGTACATCGAACTTGTATTCAACATCATTTTTGGGCTCAAAAACACTCAACACTCACTGGTATTTCCAGTAACACTTTCGCGGCTCCAGTAGACTGATATACATCAAAACTTCATAATCATTGTCATCATCGCTGTCATCGGCCAGTATTTGCCGAATAAAAACGTCATCTGAAAATGAACCACATTGGTAGTCGGCCATTTTGGGTTTTCTGCATGGCCCGTATTTTAAACATGCATTTTTTAAACTTTCTTGATGACTGTAAGGTTAAAACTACAACGGAATGCATGTTCCAGGGTCCAATGTACAAATCAAATAGTTTAACAACCATTCACGTCAATCCAAATTATCCAGCTGTGTAAACATTTGACTACCCGAAAAATGATGTCACGACAAGCATTACGAGACCTCTACCAGCAGAAGGACTTATATCACGACAAGCATTTTAAGGGTTAACAGTTAAATAAAACAGGTATACTGCGCAGGGTACATTTTTAATATGCACGACTTTAAACTAATTTGCGGGAGTTCTCGCGCATCACTGTTTTCCAACGTCGTGAATTCGTACAAACTTTGCACGATTAGTGCACTCGCGCACCCTGGCAGCATCTCTGCAGACCGCTAAGAAGGGCTTAGATGTGATTTTAAATATATATGCATTTTTTCCGACAACCCCACCTGTGATTTTGTTGATGCAACCCACACCATAAGTGATTTACCTAACCAACCCTCCACTAGCAGAATAAAAATAGTTTGAAACTCAACCACCTACAGAAGTTTTTTTGAAGTGCCGTCAGGGGGGCGGGGGGATATGACCAATTTTGACAGAAAGCATACTGGCATAAAGGCCTTTCAGGTTTGTACAAATAATGCAGAGATGCTGCCATGCCACAGGATCACAGGTTTCTCGCAAAAGTGATCGAGAGTCATGCAACTTTTAAAACCCAATGGGGGAAAGATTGCACAAGTTATCTCCTGCGATTTCTTGTACCCAATGTGAGATTTTTTAAATTTTTGTTTTTTAATTAGGTTGATCAGATCATCGTAATTTTTGCCTTTTCTCCATGATCTCAAGTAATCCTATATCTATGGAGAATGTTGTTTGAATACAAGCACCTTTATGATGGAGATCTGTTGGAGTATTCAGAAACTATGGAGTTATTCCAATTGAATTGTTTCCTGAAGCAGTGTAGTAAATTGATCCATTGATCAGCCATTAGGGAAATGTCTAAAGCACAAACAGCAGTGTTTCATGATGAAACAGTGGATAACTGTCTAGGACGAAACTACGGATGATGAAATATCTGATGGTGCTAACCAAACATAGGGCAGAAAGCGGTGATACTGAAATAACCATGATGTTGTTTACTATGGTTTAGGCCTTGCAGAAAATCTGATACATAAACAGAAATATCCAAGGAACAACATGCATGAATTGTGGAAAATTGTGTTTTGGATGAATATCCTAAAAACCAGTTCCCGAATCTATTCAGACTGGCCATAATTGCAGCGGTTCTGCCTTTATAAAAAGCCGATTGTGAAAGGGGATTCAGTTCTCGAAGCAAAATTCACACTACTCCGATTCTCCAAGAAATGGGCTAACCACAGACCTTTGAAACTACCGTATTTACCGTATATATTGGGACAGGATAAAATAAATGAATTTTTTCCTGTCCCATAACTTATGGTTAAACTTTTTTTCAACTAGATCATATGTCCCAAAACTTAAGAACCGAAACAAATTGTGTTGAATCCCCCCCCCCCCCAGCACTTCATGTTAAAATAAGGTAGGTAAATTAAACGTTTATTTGATAATAAACTGAAAGAAACTAACCTTGTACTGTTCTCATTTATTCCTCTTTTTTTGTTCTTCATAAGCAATTTATGTATAAAAGACACAAACGTATCCACTAACACATGGTCGTGTGTATCGCTTATGTCAGGTAACAACATTGACACATTATTTTATTGACGTGAATACAGATACACAAATCATGTTTGGCTGTCCTCAGAAGTTTGAATACCGGTATATTATCCAACTTAAAATTGTATCCAGCAAAATCACAAACAACAGAGAGAGACAGAAATAACCGATTGCTTGAAGGCACCAGCAATTCACGCATGATCCGGTGTATGGTGCAAAATAACCAAGAGTGTATTATATCCAGGTTAACAATATAACAACATTTCGCAAATAAAAATCATTATTAGGAAATACATTCACCTTGAGAGCAAATGACAATATTTTTGCTAGCATGGGATACAGAACGTATTCTTAAAGACAATTAATGCCGTGTATATTATTTACCCTGCAGACATCAATGCCTGTTTGTATTCAGTTACAATTACAAATGGCAAACAACAGAAGACTGGGTGGTGAATAAACACAGCTGGTAGCGAGCAATAAACTCATTGTTTCAACTTACCAGTAGGATTTCAAATACAAAGTTTATTTTATTACAAAGCAAGCAGACCCTGGAAGCCAACTTTGGATTATTTTAAGTGTGCAGATTTTTTTATACAAAGTCGGCAGACCAAGGGAAGCCGGCTTTGGTTTCTTTTAGCAGTATTCACAGAAATTTTGAAAATAAATTGAAACAGTGGAACAGTCGGGGTCTGTAAGTGACACTTTGAGCATACATTGTGAAATGTACAGGTATTAAAGGATTTGCCACAACTGAACAGGCGTCAATTGTGCGGCATGATCACAGGAAGTTCAAATAAATTCTGTCTGCTGAATATAGGACCTATTTGACACTGAACAAGGATCAACTCGGCGGCTCGATCAAAGGGTTGGGAAAACAAAGTGAGGCTGCCTTTACAAGCTAAGGGATTTGCACTGGCAGATAACTGAGGAAATATTACTTGGGAATTAGATCTGGCTTATGAAAAAGGCAAATATAAATCAACTCAAAACTTTTATTGCATCAAACAGTGTTTATACAGCAAAACAAAATATAATACAAGTACGGGTTGCTCCGACTTGCACGTATCTTGTATGTAGTGCAAACATCTAGTCTCCTATATTGCCCATAGATTTATCAAATTTTGTTCTTCAAAAGTTTGCAGATAAGAAGACAAGTGTAAACATACAACACTGACAGCTGCTTTTATTTTATTTATTTAATAAAATATAAGTTCGAGTGCATTTTTTTTACCAGCTAAGCATCGATATTATGATTTAGAAGGTGTCCCAAAACTTATGACTCGAAAAAAACAATCTGTCCCAGAACTTACAGTGCACAAAAAAATTACTTTAGAAATTAATTTATGGTGTCCCAACATATACGGTGTCCCAACATATACGGTAAATACGGTATATCACTATAGTAAGAAAATGTCAGAATATCTGACAAAAAAAATGAAACAAAGTCCTGTACAGATATATATATATATATATATATATATATATATATATATATATATATATATATATATATATATATGGAAAGGATTTTTTTCCATTTTTTTCTAAGATATTCTGACATTTTCTTCTTACTACAGTGATAGAGTTTCAAAGGGCTGTGGGCTAACATCTGAAACAGTAAATAAACTGATGGCTATACAGATGTGTGTGTGGTCCAGTAAATTATTTTCCGTTTGCAGAGACTTTTTTGAAGGGGAGTGATAAGAAACAAAGAATATTTACCAGCTGAGCAACAATTAGGTATGCAGATACCTTATACATTTATTGTCAAAGAAGTGATACAAAATCATTAAATGCTTGTTTTAAATTAGGTGTTTCTACACCTTATAATAATGCTGTCACCCATCAGCTACCATTTTGGAATAGTTTACCACTCCCACCCCACCTGATGATTCCCCCCCCCCTTCCCCTCTGGAGGTAGGTGTGGAAGACCTCCCCCTCTTAAGAACATTTCTGGCAGCATGTCTGATGATATAAAATTGCTATCACTGTTATTAAGAATAGAAAAAACCTTTAATAACTTCTTCTAAATGACCACTTAGCAGAATTTTGAGCAAATTTGACAGAAAGTGTCCTAGCTTGAATGCCGTTCAGATTTATACAAATGATGCCATTCTGCCATCATACATGGCTGCCATTACTAAACGTAGAAAAATGTGTACAACACTATATCAGAAAAACGTCAAACCAAATTTGACCAACTTTGACACAGATCACCTGACTTAATTCTGGTCTGGGAATTTCTGTGATGGCGCTCCCGGCACAAGATAATAGTCCAGATCCGACACTTTCCTGGCAGACTCAATGTTTTGGCCAATTCTCTGTGAAGAAGGGGGGGGCGACTGCATACCAAGCAGTCCCTTCTCCCGTTGATCCTGCAGTGGATTTTCACACTTTTGGGGGAATCTGATGATTGATCTCTTTGTGATGAGGTGGAATCATAAGCTACCCTCCTTCGTCTCTCCAGTCGTGGATACAGAGGCTTAGGCCGTGGACATGCTGGCAGTCAGTTGCAATGTGATTGGGGCTATGCTTTGCCACCAACTGTTTTGATTCCAAGAGTCATTCAGAAAATCAGAGACCAAACTTGCAAAGTGGTTCAGGTAGCCCCTCTCAGATGTTACAATCAACAAACTGCTCGATCTCTTGATAGACATCCCCATGAAAATCCCAGCAAAATTCAACCTGCTCAAACAACCCTGTCACAGGTCTTTCATTTCTGCCCAGTCAGGCTTTTCTTCATGCTTGGCCCTTGTCAGGAGAGCCTTGCACAGAAAAGAGTTTCAACTTTCAATTCTGGAGAGATTCTCATGAGCAAGAAGAACCACCATTTTAAAGGTTTACAAGGGGAGGTGGCAGGTTTTAAGGGACTGGTGCAGAGATAACAACATCATCTCTTTGATGCTTTGATCTCTCGACAGGCAAACTTTTTTCTCTGGCTGTTTGTGGAGAAAAGGTTAGCTCCTGTCAGGGGACATCACTCCATGATTTCTGACACATTCAGACATCAAGGTGGAGTGAATATAGGTCACGATAAGGACCTATTAGATTTGCTTGCCAGCTTTGACCTGAATCTGCCTAAATCATTCACCTTGTTTCCTAAGTGGAATCTTTCATAGATTTTGGCTTTGCTCAACTCTGGTAAGTTTGAGCCCATCGCCAGAACCTCATTGAAGCTGCTATCTTACAAGACATGCTTTCTGATAGCTCTAGCCTCTGCATGCAGAGTGAGTGAGTGAGCTGCAGGCCCTTTCATTGACCTGAAATTATCTCGGTTCAGATCAGATGGTTCCATTGTCCTCAGGACACAACTGGGTTTGATAGCTAAAAACTGGTTGCTTTCTGTGGGCAATCAAAAGTTTGTCATCCATTTTCTCTCTCTCCTCCATCAATACGTTGAGAGGAGCAATGTAAGATCCAGATGTTGCTCTCAAGCATTACTTGAAATGCGCTGAGAAGAGCCATGGGTGCTGACAATGTCTTTTTCTTCTGGTTAAGGCAGGAAAAGAGGATATAACCCCGCAAGCCGTAGCATCGTGGTTGAAGCGGGTAATACACTCGTCATATTCTGAATTGTCACAGGATCCGATACACCTCATGAAGATTTCTGCTTATGATATTAGAACTATCTTGGTGAGTCTCGCATATATAATTCAAGCCATTGGCTGGCATGAACAGTGAACCTTCTGGAGTTTTTATCTCCAAAATATCAAAATATAGCATCACAGAGATGAGATTTGAATCTGTTGTTTCCAGTGGTTGTGACCCAGATGACAACTAGAGCCATCTTAGGTTGGCATAACCTCCTCCTGGGTGTGGGTTTAGCAGTTTCGGTGGATTCACCCCAAGTTTTTTTCTCAGTAAATAAAAGTCACTCTTTTCTCCTTATCTGAGTGTTGTTGTCATGTGTTATGTGGTTGTGCTGTCTTCATACAAGGAGAGTGTTTGATCCTTCTGATTGGAAATTCAGCCAATTTTCCCTCGAAGGAAGCTGATGGTAGATGTTGGATGCTCTGCATTTCCTCCTCGTACCTACTCTCCTAATATTAATGTGATTGGGGAATGTATTCGGCAAAGAAAGTAAATTTTTTAGTAAATTATGTTTCTCCGAGAATACTTGCCCAATCGCATTACTGTTAAGCCCTCCCACACCTCTTCACAAATGCGAGCATACCCGTTGATGTATCACTTAAACTGGTAAACAACTAGGAGCTACCTAATGGTGGTAAGGGGAGGTAATGGGCAAGAGTGTCTTCCCTTTGTCTATATGATATGTAGACAGAAAAGACGAAATGTTCATCTTTCCATGATTGCTGGATTCGAGAGATAGCAGTGCTTCTTTCCTAACATTAATGTAATCAGGTAAGTATTTTTGGAGAAACATAATTTACGAAAAGCTGCTTCATGTACATTAGGAGACTGGAGACAGGGCCCATTCTGGGGTAAGGGGATGTAACTCCCTCCTGCTCTTACCTATTCCAGATGTATTATGATCAGGTAACATATTTGAAGGAGAAACCAATTTTTATAGTAAAATATGTTTCTTTAATAATACTTACCCAATAAAAATACATGCACACCCTCCCAAGCCCTCCCCCAGTTACATTCCTGGATGGGTGTGCACGTCTGCACCAATTGTAAATAATGAATTGTTTGGATTTGGCATCAATCCGTCTATCCAAGGTGAGACCACTCTCATCTGACTTCTTCCTTGGTAAGCAGACAGTGTTTAGCACTTCTTTTTTAAAAACAAACCAAAAAGACATTGTGACTGCTTTTAGCTTGGGAGGGCTGGATTTGCAAGGTAGTGGATGTACTCCTAATTTATTATGACTGGCTAAGTATTATCACAGAAGCATTTTACTCTGAAACTTTGTTTCCTTGAAAGTTCCTTTAAATTAGTTTATGACTTTCTGCCTTACCTGCCATATTCTCAGTTCACATTGAACTTTATGTCCATCCCATCATTGTATATGATCATGATCAGCACAGTAACTTTATACATGTATTTGGATGGTTGTTGCATGTCGAATCAACAGCATCGGGGTACAAATCGAACAGGACTTGATGTGATGCTTTCAATACATGTAGCATCATAGCTAACTGTATGCTCTTTTTCAGATCCAATAGCTGAGGACTACAGGACAGTGGTTTGCCCTTTCATTGATGTGATAGACTTTGAGAATTTTGCCTACCGTGCCCAGGATGAGGGGGCCAGAGGGGCATTTGACTGGGAGTTTTTCTATAAACGTCTTCCCCTGTTGCCAGAGGACCTGGAACACCCAGCAGAGCCCTTCAAGTAAGCACTGCAGTCTTTGTTACACTGAATGTTTTACTCAGAGATAGAGAGAGAGAGCAATTTTATAAATGTACCTGATTAGTGAGAGACCTTGTTTGCATGGGAGAAAATGTTACAAAACATTGTGCACTGAATATTACATCTAGCCTTACCACTTTTGGTATCTACAAATAACTTTTTCAAAGGCCAGAAATACAAATACTAATAAACAACATGCACATACCTACACAAAATGAACCCTAAACAATAGATTTGGTGCAAGTATTTTAAATAATTGATGTGTTTTATGGATATGAAGTTCAAAGAAAGAGTTTTTAAAAAGGGATAATTGAGAAAAATAAAATTAAATGAATGAGTTGAGTAGCTAGAGTTTGCTAGAATTAGCAATCATTTGTGGAAAAGTGTGCAAGCTGACCAAATTATTGATATAAAACAAAAGATAAAAGCTTTCCTCCAAGATTATATGATAGCTTTGAAGGAAGAAAGAAGTTAAACCCAGAATGTAACAATAGACATTAATTTCATCAGATAGGACTTGTTACCAAAAATAGTTTTATGATATTAGAACCTTGCTAATTAGCAGAATGTTTATGCCCATGCAGTACCCTTTGGATGAGGGCATACAATGTTACCTATCTACTGTATGTGTATATGTATTTCACAGATTTGATTTTTCATTCAGTACCTTTTAAAGGATACACTGGATTTGGAATAGAATGGGTATATAGATTAATAGCTAAGCAACCTTTAGGTCATGTTTGATTTTCACTCTTAGTCAGCAAAATTTGACTGAGTTATAGCCCCTGTTTGACTTAGAGCTTGCCCCAGCATCTTGAGCTCAGAGTTCTTCATTTGAACTATATTAGTGGAGTTATCAATGACCTATGGAGAAATTTTTAGTTCATACTTGTTTGTTTGTGTACAGGAGTCCTGTTATGGCTGGAGGATTGTTTGCCATAAGCACGAAGTGGTTCTGGGAGCTGGGAGGATATGATCCTGGCCTGGATATCTGGGGAGGAGAACAATATGAATTGTCATTTAAGGTAGGTCTAATGTTTTTCACATTTTAGTGCACTTCCTGTAAAGCAAGTTAACAAATATACAGAATTGTATGAGATTTAAAAGTAAATTTGACTGGGTTGTGGACAGTGCCATGCCTGTGAACTGTTTGTCTTCACATAAAAGACTGTTACCCATTGTTATGAATCCCTCTAGTTGAATAAAGCAGTTTATGACATCCACATGTCACATGTGGAAAAAAGGAGTTTATAACATACACATGACATCATGTTACATGTGGAATAAAGTGGTTTATTACAGCCACATGACATCATGTCACATTACAGCCAGACAACTTTATCATGATGTTGTTCTTTGTTGCAGTAATGTAACAGTTTTCTTTGGGGGAAAAGGCATCTCTTTATTTTGATGCCTTAATATAGGACTTTTTTCCAAATAGTGTACATGTGTGAGTATTATTATATTGAAATTTCAAGTTTAACAACTTCTGCACTATAATGGCTTTTCTAGGGGGAAAAAAAGGGAGTGTCAGAAGGCACGTATTTTTTAACTACTTATGAAAGAGGCAGCATACCTGCCATAACATGACATGTCACGCTGAAAACACAATTTTTTACTCCCAAACCCCCTGACAAGGTCGTGTTCCAAAAAACACGATTTTCATTAAAATAAGAAGAAAAAAACACCACCTCAATATATGCCCGTAACATTTCGCATGTATAAACGGTAAAGAGTCCTGCTTTGAGCTCATGTAAAACTATCCTTGGGGCAGTTTATACAACTAATTGTCATAGAGGCAATTAAAAGGCAAAGTGGTCAGGTAGTAAACAACCACCATTTCACATATTACTTAATTGGCTGACAATAGCTAGGGTGATGTGTTAAGTCCTTTGAAGACTGCTTTGGGGAGCCCATTATGCTAATTTGCATAGGTAAAGTTTACAAAGTGGAACAACCCAATTCATTTTAAGTTATAGTTAAATCAAAGAGATGAGTGTTGAAGAACAGAAGTTATTACACATCATTGCCTTGAATGAGAATGTTTAAGCCATCTTTATTAAAGATTATTGGCAAGTTTGTGAACAGCGGCAATATTTCTTTGAAGTTGGATTTTACTCCATATATAAAACGCAAAGCATGATTATTTCAGTCGTTTGAATAGTGTTCAAGTGTGATTTATTTTTTAAGACGAAATATGTCAAAAAAAACTTTCCTGCGATTCAGGAAACAATGAGCTATTAGTGAAGCAAGCAAAGCCCAGCAAAACTAATTTTCAGAACTCCTGGTTGACCGAGTTTGACTTTGTGAAGGACAGCAGCAAGGGGGAGGATTTCATTCTTTGCACATTTTGCAAACAACATATCGACATAAGTCATTCTGGAGTGTACAACATCAGTCGAAATAGCAATACCACCTGCATGTAACATCAGGACAAGCCAGAACATAGAACATTCAGATTAGTTCTCTTTATTATCATTCGTTATCTTAATCTTGTTAAAATACCAACTATTAATTGACCCATGCTTTTTTGAAGATGATTTTAGCCACGAAGTAGATTGATTGAAAGACAACAATAAGCACACTCTAGTGTTTACACAGTTGATTTTTGTTGATAAAGCATTAACACCCGTACTGGATAGGTGTGTTTATGACTGCTGTATTACCTGCAAGACCCCCATTAAGCTTGAAAATGTGCCCCCCCCCCCTCACCTGATGAAATGGTCATTCCCAAATGTGATGTATATTCTTACAGTTCTGACAATGCTAACGTTATGGTCGGCAAGAACAACTTGGTTCTGACCAGGATTCGCTCAGAGAATCCAGAAGGGAAGTTTGAACAACAGTGCAATCCAGTCTCTAATGAGTGCAAAGATAACACAAATGACATGTGCATAACCTTCAGCCCCCTGCTGATTGAATCAAATTAAGCCTATATTTTGCCTTCCAATGGATTTTAAAGACAGAAACTTGGTGTATGTTTTAATTTAATGTCTGTGGTTGTCATTATGTGAGTGTTTGCACATATGTGTATGTGTATGGTGATGATATTTGACAAAACTAAGTCTACTAACTATTTTTTCTTTGCAACTGTATTAAATGTGTTAAAGAAAACAGACAAGTTATTTTCTTTTATTCAGATTTGAATTTCCAATCATTTTCTTTAGACTTGTATGAAAAGATATTCTCAATTGGATGACATCACTTTTTTTGGGTCATGTGCACTGACCCCTCTTGGGACCTCAAAACACGCTTTTTGAGTCTCAAAAAACCCCAACACTGTCTGGGAATATGGCAGGTGTGAGGCAGAGGCTTATTCCAGACTTTTCTATCAAAACTTTCCATGTTGAATAGTTCATTTAAATTTTGATTGATGGTTGGGTTTTGGAAATAGTACCATCTGAGCCATTAGCATTTTGCTGGACTATTTTTACAAGAATTTGTGCAAGCCAAATGTATGTATTTGTTTTCCTTATGCATTTTGAAGAGAATAATGGACTTTACAAATCATGTCCAGCCATAAACGTGTATGTGTTTGTGTGTTTTTCTGTGTCTGTGCATGCCTGCCTGCTTTTCCAGCATGCATACAGATATTGGTAATTTAGTGTATCTCATCCATTGTTGTACATTATAAACACCCACAGATTTTTTGGAATCATTGGAATAAGAATATAGATTTTTGAAGGTGTTTAAGGATAATTACTTGTGAAATGTTGGAATGTATAACTTTCTGAAAAATAAATATTTTTAAAAGCTAATTGTCCAAACAATACAGAATCTCTTAAAAATGCATAGGTTGATGTGCATTTTGTTGTGCCATTCTTAGTTGAATATTTGTCCCCAAGTATGACTCACTACATAGAAAAGTATTGGAAAAAATACCCTGTTACTATTTCCCCATAAAGTAATAGCTGAATGAGTTTTTAGAAATTCACCAAATTTGCACAGGTTGAAGATCATAGACTCCTTATCAAATAAGTAACGAAAAGGGTATGTTGGTGAGTGAATTTTTTAGTTTGACACAACAATTCATAAATCACTAGAGATAAGAGCTGAAACAAATACCAACATTTTTTATTTGAAAATTCATTGAATGTTTTAAGATAGGATTTGAATATTGATCAAAGTAAATAAAGCTACTAAATCCATCCTCATTTCTTTTGTCTAAATTGGTATTTATTGACACTCCCCACCCCCTGCGAAGCTGAACTGAAAACATAGTGAACTCAATCATCTAAATGTAATTAAATGACATTTTAGGGATCTTAAAGTACATTTTTGCAGATTCAGACTAAAAATCAGATGAAAGCCTGGATACCCATACCTACTCTTAGCATAGCAAATTATATTAAGTCAGAGTTTACCTTTGACAGTGAACCCCATAGCATAGCAAATTACATTGAGTCAGAGTTTACCTTTGACAGTGAACCCCTTAGCATAGCAAATTACATTGAGTCAGAGTTTACCTTTGACAGTGAACCCCATAGCATAGCAAATTACATTAAGTCAGAGTTTACCTTTGACAGTGAACCCCATAGCATAGCAAATTACATTAAGTCAGAGTTTACCTTTGACAGTGAACCCCATAGCATAGCAAATTACATTAAGTCAGAGTTTACCTTTGACAGTGAACCCCATAGCATAGCAAATTACATTGAGTCAGAGTTTACCTTTGACAGTGAACCCCATAGCATAGCAAATTACATTAAGTCAGAGTTTACCTTTGACAGTGAACCCCATAGCATAGCAAATTACATTAAGTCAGAGTTTACCTTTGACAGTGAACCCCATAGCATAGCAAATTACATTAAGTCAGAGTTTACCTTTGACAGTGAACCCCATAGCATAGCAAATTACATTAAGTCAGAGTTTACCTTTGACAGTGAACCCCATAGCATAGCAAATTACATTAAGTCAGAGTTTACCTTTGACAGTGAACCCCTTAGCATAGCAAATTACATTAAGTCAGAGTTTACCTTTGACAGTGAACCCCATAGCATAGCAAATTACATTAAGTCAGAGTTTACCTTTGACAGCGAACCCCATTTAATTTAATATAAACTTTATGGTGACAATTTTATGAAAATTGCATAAAAAAATGTGGAAGTTGTGACTATTTAAATTTGTATATTATTAATACAGTGGCAATCAACCACCGTTTAATGTCATCATATCGTTTAGTAAACACAAGAGAAGATATCCCCATTTGTATACATTTTGAAAATTTTGTTTCAAAATTGTTGCAAATGTAATTCTGCATTGCACAGTTTAAGTGTATTCAAAAGTATTGTGAGGATCTTGCAGCTGCAAAGTTTCACATTTGACAAATCAGAAAGCTCATTTCAGTTTCAGATATGTTAGATTGCTGTTTTCTTTTCTTCAGAAGTTTAATTCCTATTTATGTATGATTTATTTGTTCAGTTATGGCAGTGTGGTGGCCAGATGGTGGATGCCGCATGTTCCAGGATTGGACACATCTACAGAAAGTTTGCTCCATTCCCCAATCCTGGAGTTGGGGATTTCGTAGGAAGAGTAAGTGTCGGTTGCCTTTTTAACACACTTATATTATTCTCACATCCCCTATCAGTATAGATAAAGATTTTCTGGATGGAATGCCCAGACAGTATGGATAGAGATTTTCTGGATGGAATGCCCATACAGTATAGATAGAGATTTTCTGGATGCAATGCCCATACCGTATAGATAGAGATTTTCTGGATGCAATGCCCATGCAGAAAATCCTTATTCTACCTCACATGTGAATGTTATCCTACCTCACATGATGTCACAGTAGCATTTTGATTTGCATTGCTACTCTGACTCATTTATATGATGTCATTTTTTGTATGCATGACGTGTCATCATGTGCATGTGTCATCATGTGCAGGATGTCATGTCTGCTATTTTTCTATTGGTCTAATTCAGAACTTACACTTGTTTTAAGGACTTTTTGGAGTTTACATTGAATTCTTAGTGTAAGCCAAATCCTATGTGCTCATTTGAAAGATCCAAAAATTGTCAAAGGATACTTGGTCCATTTGGTTCTTTAACAGTACTGGGAATGTGAGAAAAATAATTAAACATGTGTTTTGATATTGGATAGGAAAATCCCACCCTTGGGCTATAATTCATGGATAGAAACTTTCAAAGCCACTTTCCCACCCACAACCCCATGAAATATGACACCTTGGGTGTGATTTTTCTATCCCACATCAATACACATAATGGATTCTGTTAATCCATATATAACATTCGTCTGACTGTATACAGCATGGATCCAAATCTTGTGTCATATATTCATTCAGAACTCCTCAGTGTTTTCTGTAGTGGCTGAAATCCACCTGAAATGTGATTGTAAGGATTTCAGTCAAATGTGACTACTTCAAAAACCTTTCACGGTGTTATTTGCAAAAAACATACATCACCAAAATCTGGATAATAATGAAAAAACATAGCAGTAGTTTATCATAAAACTTTGCAAAACATTGTTTAGTGTATCTAATGATGTGAAGAAGGTAAGATCTAAAAAGGAAGCAATATTAGAAAACCAAACAATGACCGCATCATAACGTGATGTCACAAATGATGTGACATACTTTTACTGTCTCATACAAATTTTCTACAGACACATAAAAATGATGGATCTCATTGTGTATTATGTCACAGTTTTGGTTGTTGCTGATTCACAACAAAACATGATTCCTTTTTGTCAGAAACTAGGGACATTATTTTGTGAAATAACTGTCAATGTCAAAACTCGATTTATTTATTGTTCTATTAGTTAAATATGGATGCCGTGATTTCATTGCAAGTAATAGTGAAACTTATTCTCATCCTTGAGGAAATCTCTAAGTGCCAATTTAGAAAATTTAAGTTCACTACAAACTCTGGAACTCGCTTCTCCATAATGAACTGCATCTGTGAAACAGCTTTTTATTCACCAAGTACTCATTTTGCTTGGTTGCTTTGCTATCTTTGATCATATTTGTGAATGAGTAGGCTAATTAAAGGTAGTTTAATTATATTACTTACATAATAATATTTATAACAGTTTTCAATTGATCAATTGCAATGAGTTGACCTGACACGGCTGTGACCACTAGCTCTTATGCAGGAAGGATTTGCATGCCTTTTAACTTTTATTTTATTCCACCCCCTTTTATTTGATTTGATACAAAAGACGTAAATAATGTGATAATACAAAGCAGGTCTGCTTTTAATTGAGTGTAACAACACAACAAATACTTCCACAAGTCAGAGATCAAAACATGGTTGGCACTTAATTAGGTTCTTACGGAAACACTCACGGACATAGCTGTGACAGTTGAATTACATTTTTCATGTTTGAATACAAGAGGGCATATTGCATTTATGATGATTGTACTGAAACCAAATTAAAAGATAGAACTAAAATACACATTTCACTTGACAAAAATTGGTTTTTATTTATTGAAGTGTTGCCACCAGAAGGCATTAGTGACATTTTCATTGATCAAAATTTCATCGAATATTGTTATTTATAGTGTACTTAGAATGTTGTTTGAAAAGAAAATTGAACAAAATATATGATTTCATATTAAAAGTTCAGAATTTCATGATGTTGATTCAAATTTTCAGGTACTAACCATTGTTTTCGATGATAAAACGAGCGATACATCAAGGTTTCATTTATCAATTTTGATCGCGATTTTTTTCACGTTCAACAAAAAGGAGCCAATTTTTTTAATTTTCTAGTTTAAGAAAATGGGATTCATGCCTGACCCCACGTTATAAGCGGGTTCTCGAGTTATCCGGGCATGAGTTATCGAGGTAGTGGTGTATAATGAACAGTGTAGACCCTGCCCCTCCATGGTGCAATGGCATACCAGAATCCAAACTGTTTAGACTGCCCCGTCATGGTGCAGCAGCACACCAAAATCCAAACTGTTTAGACCCTGGCCTGCCAATGTGCAATGGCACACCAAAATCCAAACTGTGTAGACTGCCCCGTCATGGTGCAGCAGCACACCAAAATCCAAACTGTTTAGACCCTGGCCTGCCAATGTGCAATGGCACACCAAAATCCAAACTGTGTAGACTGCCTCACCATGGTGCAACAGCACACCAGAATCCAAACTGTTTAGACCATGACCCACCACAGTGCAGCAGCACACCAGACTCCAAACTGTTCACAGTGTACACCTTGCATCACCACAATGACAGCACACTGGACTCCAAACTGTTTAGACCTTGCCCAGTCATGATGTTACTGCACACCAGAATCCAATCTGTTTATACTCTGCCCCACCATGATGTAGCAGCACACTAGACTGGCAGCTGTTTAGACCTTGCCCAACCATGATGCGATGGTAGAGACTGTAAGCTTGTTTAGACCCTGCGCTGACACAATGTGACAGCACACTAGACTCTAAGCTGTTTAGACCCTGGTCTGCCACAGGGCGATGATACACTAGACTCTAAGCTGTATAAACCATGCCCAGCCATGGTGCAATGGCAGACCAGACTCCAAACTGTTCACAGTTTGGCATGTAATTTACACAATCAAATATACTGCACAGTGCAGTGGTCCCTCACTTACAGGTCACATATGGAGGTTTCTGTTTGAACAAACTTTTGAATCTTCCATATCTGAAAACTCCATAATCATTGTTATTATAAATTTATATTGGATCATTGATGAATAATTGCATTGAAAGGTATGTGCAGGTATTTTAGTGTTGTTCTTTGTCTCTCTTTCTCTTGCTCACTTACTCAGTCACTCATTCTCTCATTTTCTCACAATGATTGCCATAATGCTATGTTTAAATCCTTTTTTCTGTGTTTAGAAGGATTTATGATGATTTGATTGCTTGAAACATGCTTAGAAAAAAATTAGAATAAGCAGTTTGACCTGCTCGTAAAGTTCTTCATAATACTTCCAGGTTTGACACAGTATAATCAGTGGATCCCTATTTTCTGTGTCTTTTTACTTTGGAAACTGAAAAGATAAACAGCAGCCCTTTTTTCTATTTTTGATCACACTTTGTGACTGTATATTGCGCAAAATCTGTCATCTCTGGCTTGCAAGGCCCATGCTTATGGCATAGTGTCAATTCTCAATTACCGAATATAGTTTATAATAGTAACACTTTATTGGTCTTACTAAAATTAGTAACAAAGTATAGATTTTCAGGTCAATTTTATGTCATCTGTGGCAACTCAATTTAGGTAAATGATTAGACCTGATAGGAGTTATCTCACGTGGATATTGTTGAAACAGAAATAATTCACAGTACCGTCAGTGACTGAAATATTCAGACACTAGAAAATAATTACTTTTCTCTTTGCCCAGATAATTTGTGTACTAATGAAAATTATAAATTTTCCAGAATATTATTTGGAAAATTAATATCTTTATTGTCACGATTGTGTATCGGTGAGCTCAGCAAGTACACCAGGTTGTATTATATCCTTGCTTGCCAATAAATGTTCTTTTACAAATAAAGAATGTTGGTTGCATTTCTAGTGTTTGTTTTGTAGTTCTACTGGTCATAGCACAAGTTTGTTATCACTACTCCTCTTAAACTGCTTGGAGGATTGGCATGAAACTTTACACACTCATTCATCATAGAAAGGATAGTGGTAAAAACCACAAACAAGTAGCAATACACGAGTCAATGTGGTTGATATGTTAATACAGTCAAACCTGTCAGTAGCGGCCACCCATTGGAAAAAGCAAATGTGGCTTTTGTACACAGGTGACCTCTGTATGCAGGTTCACTGTTCCAACTTGGTTTTTGAACAAATACCAATCACCGAATACCAGTATCATTAGTATTGTTATTATTATTGCTTTTATTATTATTATTATTATTAATAATATTATTATTATTAACATATTTAATTTAGTGCACAATTCAACAAAATCGTAAAATACATGTTTATATGTATATGTTCTCTCCAGAAGTAATGTTCCACCCAAGATTACTATATCCTGCTCAGTTTAATCCATCCTATAAATTAAATAATCACTGATGCTTAAAAAAAAATCACTGATCTTTGTATTGTGCACCATGACAAAACAGTAATTTCACTTCTAATTGACAGCTTACATATGATTGTGAAAGAGAGGACTGATTCGTTATTTGGTCAACTTGCACAAAAGAGAATTAAGAACAGGTGTTCACACTTAAAAACAATATCTGGATTAATCAGTTACTCATCTTGCTGAGAACAAGAGTTGGCTTAGGTGAGAGGCCTGTGATGAATAGGGAATGAAAAGAAGCTTAATGTGGCTGTTGTTACTAACATGTGAACTGAAACTTCGCCAGCCTTTACAGACAAGTTTTGTAAATACTGAATGACCCCTGACCCTAATGAAATGGAATGAATTTGAAGCTTGCCTCATAGATTAACTTTTTTCATTATAAAGCAAAGAACTGGTCAATTAGCTGAAGAACAATAATAACTAAGCTTAATCCATGGTATATAATGCCACCGACAGGATAATGGGTTTGTTTTGTTTCATGATTCCTTTGAATTTACTAATCCATACCGACTCTTTGATGTATTGTTTAATGAGTTAAAATAGGTGATCATGGTTGCTAACTAAAATAGAGATAATAGCTTTTTTGTTGTCTATAATCAAAGCCATGACTGTCACACCTGCTTAATTTGGACTCTTGTGTAACGATGTCTACACTGACAACCAATCATATTTTTGTTAACTGAATCAAGCTAGGTAAATAAGAAACAATGGTAAATAATTATCCAGTACATTTTGATAACCAACCACCCATGGAAAAACTACATGTTAAGGTATAAATAGGATACCTACCACCATCAAAAGTTATTTAAGTTTATATACTGGATAGCTGTCATTGTGAAACCTAATATTGTCAGTAATAATTTTGATGGATAAGTTTATTGTGTGTTATGTGACAAGTGAGAAGGCACTGCCTAGTTCATGGAGTGACAGTCCCTTGCCAAAATCATCTCCAAAGAAGCCAATAGGCTTTCCACAAAAGCAACCTCGAAGTAACGACTCTGAAAATACATCACAAAAAGAACCACATGTGAAGAAAGTTGCTCTCAATGACGAGTCATCTTGAACCTGAAAATTTATGGGGAAATTCTCCCTTCTGTTGGAAAAAAAGTGGGGAATTTCCAGAATATAGGAGGAATTTACTGAAGAATTAAAGGTTGGGCTTGAAAATATAATGCATGATTTTCACACATTTGGCTGAGTTTTAGGCAATTTTTTTTTTAGAAATTAGCGTTAATCCTGCAATCATGCACCCTATAAAAAAATAGACCATGTAAGACTGGGAATTTACATGAAATATAGATATACAGTAACTATGGTGCTATTGCTGGTAACTGCCTTTAAGTTAAAACTTTTAAGCTTTGACAGTATTTTGCTTTGTAACTTATCACTGCAAATTTTCGCAAGTTTTCACGTGAGTCAGTGCAACTATAATTTCTACCTCTTGAGTATAGAGTAAAACCAAGTATCAAATAAGTAATGAGTAAAATTATAGTCTTTTACTTCAACAGTTTAACAATTTCTTGGCCTGAAAACCAAGCATTTATTAGTTTTGAAAGGGAAAACATATACAACATGATGTAACACATCTACTTAAATCTTCCCAGCATCATTGTACATTCATTATCATACACATATTTGATCCGCATGTTGGGAATTTTTCATGAGAATTGACCCAAAGGATTTAACAAAGAAATAAAGGTAGGGCTTGAAAATATAATCAACTATTTCATGCATTTGGTTGATTTTTCAGTGCTATTTTTTAGAAATTAGCATGAACCTGCAATGACACATCCTAGAATAGACCCTGTATGGCTGGGAATTTTTCATGACAATTGAAACAAAGGATTTAAATTATTTTAGTTATTGAAAGTTCATGATCACATTTAATATTTATTGCTGACCTAATGAAGTGAACTTCATTTCAGTTAAATTACCACTTTTCTTTGATTGTGTCCAAAAACACATTTAAATATCATTTTAAAAAAAAGTTATGGTGTCTGAAAACAAACTGTGTCCAAAAACATACAGAAAATACGGTACATCCAAAATGAGGTTACCCTGGGGAAATCTGCCATTGAATAAAACTGAGACTACAACAACTTGTGAAACTCATGTGTTGAAGATGTCTACAGCTTTATCAGAAAGAAAGGTAAACCCAGTTTAGTTTAATGGAAAAGGGAAAACAAAGATAATAACCCACATACATATTTAACCACTTTATATCACACAAGTTAATCCACTTTAGTGAGAATACAAATTGATGTGCATGACTGCTGTTCTCCAGCGGTAAATATAAAAGAAACCTCCAATCACATGTTAGCATGATGTAATGCTGATGATGATTGATTTAACATTTATCAAAGTGAGTCATTAATTAATTCTGCCAACTGTCTCAAGATGAAAGGTTGTTTTTTCTTTATCATTACTTTAAGAAGGTTATCGTTTGCTTTGCTTAGGGAACTACTTGATCACAAGTTGTGGAGCATGTCAGCTATTTTTATTGCTGCTTATTGACAACACCATCAGTTAATCCATTTGATAATTAGGGTTATCAAAGTGGTTTCACAGCCAGATGGTTGAATTACTCAATCACCAATTTTTGCGAGAGATGTGAGAGCCCAATAGAAATCATCTTTTCCATCCATCTCTGTGATTTTGTAACTAACATAGCTCGGGAAACTATTCAGCATATTCTGATGTGTTTTATATCATCAACTCAATGGGGTGTTGCTTTTACAGTATGTGTTTTATATCATCAACTCAATGGGGTGTTGCTTTTACAGTATGTGTTTTATATCATCAACTCAATGGGGTGTTGCTTTTACAGTATGTGTATTATATCATCAACTCAATGGGGTGTTGCTTTTACAGTATGTGTTTTATATCATCAACTCAATGGGGTGTTGCTTGTTGTAACTGGCATACCTCAAGAACCATTCAACATATTTTGATGCAATTTGGTATGAACATTGATGACCTAGATGTCCTTTTTATCAGTTTTGTCTCATCAACTCCAAATTGGATAGAGTTATGTTCCTTGACAGTAAACTTCACATTTTCACATGGGATGTTGCTTGTAACTGGGCATACCATAAGAACCATTCAATATATTCTGATACAGTTTGGTATGAACATTGTCTTGTAGACTTACATGTGCTTTTTATTAGACTAGTTCAAGAACTATTCAGCATATTCCAATGGATTTTGCAAGAACATAGTATCTAATACTTTGATGTGCCTTTTATGGGTTTTGTCTCATCTACACCATTTTGAACAGTTATGGACCTTGTCAGTCAACTTTATATCTGTACATGGGATGTTCCATTTAATCAGTATAGTTCAAGAAACATTTAACATATGCTGATACAGTTCGATGTGAACATTATTTCATGGACCTAGATGTATCTGTGTGGGTTTTGTCTCGTCTACACCATTTTGGACAGAGTTATGGCCCTTATCAATCAACTTCATATCTTGTACATAGGATGTTACTTCGACAGGGTTCACACAATCTTGAAGAGTACATGAAGTTTGGAGGTTACCTTGAAAAGTGCTCAAATTTGTGGTCAGCCAGAAAAAAAGTACTGGAAAAGTGCTTGAAAATGCTCAGTAGTTCTTGAAAAGTGCTTGTATTTTGAAACAAATGCATTTTATGGGAAAACATTAAAAATAAAGGTTAATTAATAAAATTAGAAACACAATCTTCTTGGAACTATACTTTTAGTGTTGGGTCGCTTATATGTTCAGTAGGACTTCCGGTTGGGTCACTTACCTGCTCATTAGTACTCTGCAACATTTGGGATTGTATCCGCCATGATGAATAAGTGTAGATGCAGTTCATTATTGTGCTAGAAAATGGAATTTTTGTCCATGGAAAGTGCTTGTATTTCCTGATTAAATGTCTGCATGAACCATATTGTATAGATGAGTCCTTGAAGGAGATCGATTTCCAGCATTCTACATCATCATTTAGAGGGCATTTTCTCCTAACTTTGGTTTCCCCACACAAGTTCCTCTATTTAAGGCCCTGCAAAGCAAATTGTAGTGACCAGACCATTTTCTCCTAACTTTGGTTGCCCCACACAAGTTCCTCAATTTAAGGCCCTACAAAGCAAATTGTAGTGACCAGACCATTGTCTCCTAACTTTGGTTTCCCCGACATTAGTTCCTCTATTTAAGGCCCTACAAAACAAATTGTAGTGACCAGGACATTTTGTCCTAACTTTGGTTTCCTCACACAAGTTCCTCTATTCTAGGCCCTACAAAGCAAATTGTAGTGACCATGCCATTTTCTCCTAACTTTGGTTTCCTCACACAAGTTCTTCTATTTAAGGCCCTATAAAGCAAATTGTGGTGACCAGGCCATTTGGAATGCACCCATTAAGGTCCTACAAAGCAAATTGTAATGCAAACATTGCTAATACCTCCCACAAAATAACAGTGTTCTTATTAAAGCAGGGCAGCTGCATGGAATTCGCTCTTCATCATGTTTTTTTCAAATAGTTGTAATATTTCTGAAAGTCATTTATTTCATGAATGATTTTTATCTGGTACCTATTCCAGACAATATACTGTAAGTTTGGAATTTTAGCAAAAACACTACATGAAAATAAATGGAACTTAATTGGCATAATCATCTTTCAGTTATCATGATTTTAACTTAATTCTAGAACTACAAGCGAGTAGCAGAGGTGTGGATGGATGAATATGCACAGTATTTGTATGACCGCCGACCACACTATAAGAATATTGATTCCGGTGACCTGACAGAACAGAGGGCAGTTAGAGAGAGACTGAAGTGTAAACCATTCAAGTGGTTCATGGAGGAAGTAGCTTTTGACCTTCCAAAGATCTATCCACCTGTAGAGCCACCACCAGTTGCATGGGGCGAGGTAAAGACTTTACAAATGTATGATACTCTGTTTGACAAGACATTTTTTTTTAATGTCCATAAACTTGGTCAATCTAGAAGATAAAATTAATTATGGAATAAGTGATGAGAAGGTGCCTATTGGTTAAGTTCAGTGGAAATTCAGCCAATCAGGTTTTGAAAACAAAATATCAACAAAGTGACCTAATGAAGTGTATGTTGGTCATTTTAATGTTGCCTACTTTATTTTGATTCTGCCAAAAAATTTTACAAGTTATATTTGGTACTTTTGAAGTCATTTCCCTAAATGGTTTTTGAGGTGACCTGTACAAGGACAGCCACCAGTCTCTTTGATATTACAGCTCCAGGAATTAAATTCCAGGTCCCAGATATACAGTACATTTAATGAGTGCACTAACAACTGCAGTACCTTTCTACCAGTGTTAAATTGATTTTCCAAAATCATTGATGCTTTCAGGAATTCTCCCACCATTACCCATATTATAATGTCCTGTGTTATACTGTACCATCATTTAAAGAATTAATGTTGCTTTATCCTGACATTATGTATGGTTGTTTGAACCAGGTGACTGTTTGAGCCTGGTGACTATCACATACATGTATTTAGAATTATTACAAATTTATATGAATTCTTTCACATTATTCTCCTAAATAAAAATTCATCAGCTCTTTATTATTTTCATAGACACCATTCAGAGTTTTCTTTGCAAAATGTTTTTTTTTTCATGGTCTGAAAGCTTATTTACACAATTTTGTCATCTACCTCTGCTTTTGTGTACTACACAAAGAATATAGAAATCTGACTCTTCCTGTTTTACAGATACGGAATGTTGCAGCTAATTTGTGCATCGATACAAAATTCAAAGGTGGAGATCAAAATTTTGGTGTTGAGCCATGTATCAAAGATGGGAAAGGTGGAGGTGAACAGGTGAGAAAACAAAATGGGCAGTATGTGGTTTGCCATTTGGAGAATTCTTCCCACTCACTAATTAGCATAGTTTTTTATTTTAAATCAGCATTTTTCTCCTAGAAAAAACACAATATATTTAAGTAAGTTGTGAAAATGTAATGAAAATTAGACAAAGGAATTAGTAGTTATAAAAATGTTGAAATTGTGCTAAAAGCCAAAATTGGTTAGATGACTGACTCAATCAAACTGTTGTATGCAACTATAAAAATGGAATTAGGTAAACTTTTACACCTGCCTGAGTGATTAGATTGATCAGCAAGCTATCAGAATGTTGGTTATTGCAATAATTGATTGACTTATTTGCTGTGCACAGTCAAGAGGTTAATTACCAGTCACAATTCCTATTAACATTTTATTAAGAGTTATTTCTCCTTTAGTTTTACTGAAGCTTCCATTTCTTTGCTGAGTTCTGTAAATGTAACTATAATTTCAAGGATTCATTTCATATGACGTTGGCAAAATTCAAAGATAGTTTATAGCATGTCTTCTGTTTAGCATCCAGATGGCTGTTAATACAAACAACAATTTGTTTGTCTGAAAATTTGAGCTTAAAATTATCTTAGTTCAAGAGCTTTATTGTTTTTGTCCCTTTATTTGCAACAGCTCTGTTGAGTATAAATTTAAAATTGTGTAAACAATGGGAAAAATTGAACAAGTTATGGCTTTGTTTATCTTAAGGCTGCATTTCCTTGCAAACAATATTAAAAATTGGAAAAATTGGTTGACATGATTATGGGTTCTCCAAATGAAGAATAATAAAAAATATTTTGTACAATTGTTCACTAAAATAAAGATAAAAGGGGGAATCTGACCATGCAAATGAGCTAAAGTGATTTGCAGTATGTTTTTCATCATGCATGAACATCATGATGAAAACAAACCAGCAAATAGGTCAGCATGGCACTTGCAACTGTATGCAACCCACTCATAGTTAACTTGAGGGAATGGCAAAGCAGAAGTAGAGCACTTGCACTCATTGTCCTAGTGTCACCATCAGATGATTTATGCCTGACCTAAAAACCAGTTTCATCTCAAAAGTGTATTAGACTGAATTGAAAATGTTTTCAGTCTGAGGAAAGTTAGTGTCATTTTAAAAACCTCTGCATCACTGAGTTTAAACACTATTGTTTCTAGTCTACAACACCAGTTTCCCAAAACTACAAGCTGAACTGGATGATCTAGGTGGATTTTCATGGTAAGACAGTTGTTTTATGTATTTGGAAGCTGAAAAAAAACATGCTTATCACATTAATATCAATTGGTTTTGGGTGAGCATGCAGCTCTAAATAGTGAAAATTACTGGGTAGTATGGATCCTGTTCCTAATAGTATGAGACCTGTTCCCAAGTTCTCTGACATAACAGTTGGTTTATTGGTGATAACACAACCACTTATTTGTAGCTCGTAATATAATTGGTTAGCAGTCCACTGGGATCACCTGTTAGCAGAACTTGATCAGTTGTCAGTATGATAATTGATCTGTTAGATACATTTTAATTGTCAAAAAGTTAACACTGACAACAATAATATATATTTGATGATAAAAACTGTTTTTTATGTCTGAGTGTACCCTTATACCAAAAACATGCAAAAAGCGCATATTTCATAGAACAAACATTCACATTTGTAAGGGATTAATCATGTTGATTGTTGTAATAAGATTATGAACGTAATTTCAAAAATAGAAAAATGATATGTCTTACAAAAGTCTTAGAACTATGCATACTGAGGATCTGTGAAAATATATGCTTATTGTCAATATCATACAACATCATTTGGTGGATTGTTTGACAATTAATCATGATATATGTATATAGGTCATTCTAGCACTTGTTAATTTCATTTCTTTAATTTTTGTGGTTCTTTGAATGAATGTTTTCATTTACAATTTGTTTGAAACTATTGGATCTCCTAAAAGGAAAGAATATTCAGAAACACACAGGTAAAGGTATTTTGATGATGACCTTGTTTTTGATCCTTAAAAATCAAGTCCCTGATTACCTAGCTAACATCGGCCTATTATAGTCTGCTTGGTGAAATGTTTTTATCTTGTTCTTTTTATCCCTGTGAAGGGAAGGATTTAGGGTACATTTAGTGTGTGGATTGTAAAGTGGGAGTATAGGGGAATGGGAGTATGGTATATGGACAGTTTTGATTGGTTTTTTTGTTCTTGTTGCTTCCTAGTTATTCTAGCTACAGCAGGCAGAATCAGTGAGATACACGCCTTGTTCTTTGATCCAAACTATCAGCAGTTCTATTGTGATGGTATGATTTCACTTATGATGGTCCCTAATTTCATTGCTAAGAACGGGCTCCCACTCATGGGGAATCAGTCTTTTCTTGTGAAACCTCTTTGCTCATTTGACCCTTTGCCTTAAGGGCATCTACAGGTCCCCAATAAGGGCTTTTTGAAGTGGTATCTAAATCTAACTGAGCCAGTAAGAAGAGGGAGATCTGATTTATTTCTACCTCTGAAAAAAAGAATAGGATGATAACTCAAGCTTTATTGTCCTGGGTACAATGGGTTATATGCTTTAAGTATAAAGAACTTACCCAAGACCAGATGAGTTCCTTCTTCATATCAGCTCATGAGGTTAGGGTAACTGCCACTAGCATAACATTTGAGCATAACTGTTCTCTAACTTACATTATCCAAGCCATGAGATGACTTCTCAAGCTTTTACCTCAGAGACCTTTCATCCCAAAGGGCTCAGTTTGACACGGTGGGACCTATAGCAGCAGCACAACAGGCTACATTCCCTGGTCATTCAGCAGGTTCATAATGAGGCTACCACATGACTTGTGCTGGATTTGCAGATGGAAAATGTTCCCTACAAGCTGTATGCAGGCATATCTGTCTGATAACTCTAGCCCAAATGATAACTCTGATAATTCTAGCCCTACAAGCTTTATCCAGGCTTTATCCAGGCATATCTGTCTTATAACTCTAGCCCTACAAGCTGTATCCAGACATATCTGTCTGATAACTCTAGCCCTACAAGCTGTATCCAGGCATATCTGTCTGATAACTCCAAATGTCTTATGAGATTTGAAGCTACTTCATGACCAGAGATTGGGCCTTCTCTGAGGCAAGGGGATGTAACTCCCTCCACTTCTTACCTGTTCTCCTAATTTATTATGATTGTGTAATGTATTTGAAGAAGAAATTTTTTTTCTCCTTTGACAACAGTTCCTGGTGTCAGGTGAATTTGTTCTCTGCTGTCCCTTTTATTTCTCCAATGATGGCTTGGACCTTATGGGAGACGGTAATCCATTTTCATTTTCTAGGCTGCCCATTGGCCATAAGACCCCATATATCTGTAAATCTGCACACATGGGGTATTTTTTGGATGTGGAGGATCCATTTCTCCATCCATCCAAGCTGTATAATACCATTCCAGCTGCTGACCAGCCAGTCCAGCTGGCTGAATTGGCTGTACTCCATAATCAGTGACTGGGAATCTGTCACTTAAGTGAGCCACGCTGTATACTGGCCAGATGCACCATGGTATGCAGAGCTATATAGGGATCCAGTTAGGCAATCCATCTGTTTCACAGCATGGACCAAACAAGCCAGCCGTCCAGCCAGCAACTGGGTCATCCAGCCAGCCGAGGGCCAAGCCAACTGGCCAGCACACTTACCATATATATAACAAGACAAACCATGATACTTGCCCAGCCACCTTTAGGGCTATACCAAACTGTACACAGAGACAATGGCATTGCCTCATCCTTGCTCCCTTCCTAGATGTTGTACTCTGATGTTGACAATGCCTGACATGGATAACTCCCACATTGAGTATGGGGATTGTCTCGATGGCTTGCCATATGCTGATCCTACAATTGAGTAGAGCAACCATGAAACCATGAAGGAAATCTACAAAGTTCTAATAAATTTCCAAGTGTTCAGCATCATCAGCTGCAAGGCAGGTCTGCAAGGTCAAGGCCACAGTGGATTTGGAAGATGACATACAGTCATCCTTCTGTCTTACACAGTCAGTGAAAGTGAAGGAAATCTCTGACTACCTGAATGAAAATGTATGGGACCCGGGCAATTCCAACGCGTTCTATTCTAGAAGCCAGCATTATTCTCTCCACACTGGTACTGAACACATTCACCAACATTCGGCACTGAGCTGCCATTCTTGGACGAGAACATTGCGGCAGTCAATATGACCAATCCGCTATTTTATAAGGCGGACTAAAATGTCTTGCACACACCCTCCAAGTTAGTGCAAAACATGGTCACTACTTCCTCTATGCTAGATTGGGCTTCATTAGCCGTTTTTCGACTGGCTGAAAAAGCAGATAGTGATCATGCATGGGAGTCCATGCCCAGGATTGCCAAGGTGATTAGCAGGATCACGCAACACACAGTGGCTAATGCCCTGATAGCTTCGGCTAACCTGGATCTCATCAGACAGGACGTTTGCCTGCGCTCATCTGCCCTTAAACCACATGATGGCTTGGCCCTTTGATCAGCAATTGCTGTTATACCACTCATAGACCTCAGTCAGCTCAACAAGTACCTAACCACATCAAGGTTCAAAATGGAGATGGCAAGATCAGTCAGACTTTCAATAAAATGGGATGAATTTGCGGTCAGTTTAGACTTAACTGACACATACTTTCACATCCCTATACACAGATCCTTGCACAAGTGCTATAGGTTTGGTTTCCAAGGAACCATTTATCATTTTCACTCTCTCCTATTTTGTCTCAATATCAGCTCATGGGCTTTCACCAAGATCATCAACTGTGTCGTATCTAACTTCCGGTCGACATCATCAACAGTGACAGCAGCATATATAGACATCCTCTTCCAAAAACACATGGTAAGTTTATTATTGGTCAAGGGCAGTAATGATCTTCTTTCCCTGCGAGTCAGTTAGAGCTTTTGGCCAACTGGGACAAGTCAGACCTTATTCCATCCCAGCATTTTGTCCATCTGGGTATAACATTTTTTACCAACCTCAACCTTGTTTGCCTCCCTCAGTTGCACACAGCATAGATTATTGAGTTTATGGAGTCAATTTTTGACATGGTGTGGATTTTGGTGAGACAGCTTTTACCACACCTGGGTCTGCTCAGTATGGCAGCAGATTTTATTCTCCTTGGCTGCCTTTTCATGCGCCCTTTGCAGATGGCCCAGTTTACCCAATGGCACCCCTTTTTCAATCGATTTGACCAACAAATCGTGATCTTGAACAAAGTGGTGTCTTTCCAGCATCAGTGGCACAACAAACAATGGCTGATGGCATGAATTCCTCTGGAAAAACCCAACAGTCAGTGATGAATATTTCTCTCTCTACATCAATATTTTAGAAATTAAGGAAGTAGTATATACGTTTCATTTCTGGAAGGACCAATTATATGGAAAGATAGTCCTCATTGTGACAGACAGCTCTGTGGTGGTGGCATAGCTCATCCAGTAGGGGTGGAGGAGGAGACAAAATCACAAGACCTATGCATTCTGGTCTTGGAATTCCTGCTCTGGTGTGCACAGATGAATATTCATGGCAGGCTTAATGTTCAGGCCAATTCATTGTAAAGAAGGGGCCAGACCCTTCACACAGAGTGGTTCATCCACCCATCGATCTTGCAGCAGATTTGTGTACTTTGGGGCTGCCCAGTTATAGCTCTGTTTGCGACATGTTGGAATCACAAACTGCCCACCTTCATCTCTCTAGTCCTGGACCCAGCTTCATGGGCTGTGGATGCACTATCAGTCAGTTGGAAGGGGTTTGGGGGATATACCTACCTCCCCCCTCCCCTACAGTTCTGATGCCAAAAATAATTCGAAAAATGAGGGCAAAGTGATTCTGATAGTCTCTAACAGGTGAGACAAGTATTGGGTGAATGATCTGCTTGATCTAGTGATACACTTTCCCGAGAAAATTCCCCCTAGACCCAACCTGCTCCAATAGCCACAATTGTAGCTGTTCCATCCCTGCCTGCACAGGCTACTCCTTCACACCTGGCTCACGTCAAGAGAGCCTTGTGAAGAAATAATTTTAGCCTTCTGTTCTGGAGAGAATTTCACAAATTAGAAGGCCCTCAGCTTTTAAGGTGTATGAGGTGAAATGGTGGGTGCAACACCAATAACATCATCCTGTTGAGTGTCTTAATGCCACATTTGGCTAATTTTCTTCTCTGGCTTTTCAAGTAGAAAAAGTTAGCACCCACTACGATCAAAGGCTACCACTCCATGATCTCAGAGGCTTGAAGGCATCATGGTTGGTTGGATATTGGTCATGATAAGGATTTATCAGACCTTTTAGCCAATTTTGACTTAAATAGGCCAGAATCTTTCACCTTTTCACAAGTGAAATTTGTCAAGGGTGTTGATGTGGCTCAAGTCAGATCAGTTCAAGTTTTTAGCCAGCACCTCCTTGAAGCTGCTATCATACATAACATGTTTCTCGATAGCACTAACTTCAGCATGCAGGGTGAGCGAGTTGCATGCCCTTTCAATAGACCCAAACAATCTCAAGTTCAGATCAGATGGTTCCATGGTTCTGATGACACAACCAGGCTTCGTAACAAAGAACAGGCTGCTGTCAGCAGGCAATCAAAGAGTGGTAATAATCTGTCCCCTCTCCACCTTTGATCAGTCTAGAGAGGCGGTGATGCCTGAACCAGTCTGTGCTCTCAGGCACTACATGAAGCACATTGAGAAGTGCCATGGGGCTTGGCATCATGGCTAAAGTGGGTAATACATTTGGCTTATTTCAAGATTTCAAAAGATAGGTATGCCTAATGAAAATCTCAGCTCATGTGCTTAGAGATATCTTTGCAAGTCTCGCATTCAAATTGAACATGGCAGTCTGAGACATAATAGATACCATTGGCTGGCATGCACTGTCAACATTCTCAAGCTTTTATCTGCTGATCTAGATTCGCAGAGACAAGAATTTAATCTAGTAGGTCCGGTGACTGCAGCCCAGACTGTCACCAGACAAGTTTGAAGTCAGCACAGTCTTACCACAATTGTAGAACAGCGCTTTCGCAGGATTCGGGGGGGTATTTTATTCGGTAAGAACAAGTCATTTGGTTCCTTTTATCTTATCTAGTTACTGTCATCACAGTTTGCATGACTGTCAGTTATGCTGGTCTCGTATAAGGAGTGCAGTTTTACCCTCATACATTAAGAAATAACCATGGCAGAGGTACAATGATCAGCATTGCCGCCTCATACTACCTGTTTTCCTAATATTAATGTGATCGAGGAACGTATTCAAAGGTGAAAGCACATTTTTTAGTATATTATGTTTTACCAAGATTACTTACCCGATCACATTACTGTTAAACCCTCCAACACCTCCCCAGAAATGCAAGCATCTTGAGTAAACCGTAGCCACCTAGCAGTGGTAAGGGAAGGTAAGGGGAAATGTTGGAATAGTTTCTTCCCCTTGTGTATAAGGTATATAGTCTTTCCGCAAATGCAGTATTCAAAGGTAGTGGAACTTCGACGAAACATTAATGTGATCAGGTAAGTATTCTTGGAGAAGCATAATTTACTAAAAATTTGCTTTTTATGGTGTCAAATATATTTCTTTGATAATACTTACCAGATCAAAATATGGGCACACCCTCCCAGCCTTCCCCTAGTTACATTTTAAAACATGACATAGCATGTGTATCCGCTCCAGTAGTAACTGAAGTTTGGATTGGATTTGGTACCAAATCCTCTGTCTAAGGCGAGACCACTCATATCTGACTTCCACATAGGTGTACAGATGACTTGTATAACTTTTGTTGCAACAAACTTGGGAGAGCTGGATTTGTGAGGTAATGGAATAAACATTTTTACTCCAAATTGATTTCTAATACCGCATCTTTGTTTTGCTTATTGTTTTTTGTTTATAAATTTATAAATACTAATGCATATATTTTGCTTTAACATTAATGTATTGGTGATATTAAAGTATTACTGTCTTGTTGCTTTACGGAAACCAGATTTCAGTGAATTCACTCGTATCGCTGCAGTCCCATCTGAGGTGGATTGCTGCCACTACATAAAAGCCAAGTTTTCTGAATGTCTTTTTATCCTGATGGTATTTACATTCCCTTGAAAACACTTATGTACAAAGAAAATAGTAAATTTCATTATATGTCGATAGCCTTTAAAATTGTATCCCCCGCCCATCTTTATTTTTCAAGAGAGTTTATTTGCAAAATATCAAAATATTGCATTTGTTCCTTTTGGGGGGAAAGGTAGCTTATTTTATCAATTTTAGTGATTTCTTAACATGATTATTGTTTTATTTTATGTTGCCATTTTTATGTCATATAACTGATTAGAAGCAAATGGTTTTTATACATTCTCCATACAATCCACAAAAATATAGTTAAGATGAATTAAATAAACATTCACTTCAAGTGCAGTTATAATGAACATGTCCATAATGGGAGACATATTGTTTACCTAAACTTATAATGAACATGTCCATAATGAGAGATATATTGTTTACCTAAACAATATCCATAGTACATGTCATGGTCTTATTTCACACTTATTAGTCTAAATAGAAAGCAGTATATTTGTATGTATTTTAATTATGTCACACACACATACACACCAGTAGTGGAAGGGGCATTTAGTGTTACCCTTGTTTGTCTCTCCATTTGTCTACCTGCATGTCCTTCACACCATGGTTAAGTTCTTTTTATTCAGGTCAGTTTCTTATACACCATTTGCTGCTGGGTCAGATAAAGATGGTTGGTTGTGGGACATTTGTGTTCTGTACAGAAACACGTACATTTTTAGTTGTACATAATTCTGAAAATATTTAAATATAAAACATGCTGCATAATCAATATATGTAAATAATATAAATGTATCAACTGCAGTAAATTGCTCTTAGTTTCGTGTATGTGTATGATTGTGCATTCAGGTTGGTTCATCTCATTTCTAGTACCGCATATACTCGCTTCTAAGTCGAGTAATTAGGAGTAATCAGTACAACAAACTGCATAGACCCAGATCTGCCAGGGCATTATGCAACAGCAGATCTGGCTCTGTGCAGTTTGCAGTTGGACTCAACTTATAGTGAGTATATACAGTACTTATATTAATGTTTTTCAAATATTTTGCTTCAGGAGTTTGAGTTTTCATGGCACAAAGATGTACGGCCAAAGAAAAGAACTGTGTGTTTTGATGTATCAACATCAGTTCAAAAGGCACCTGTGATACTTTTCAATTGCCATGGTATGGGTGGGAATCAGAGATGGAAGATCAATCCTGTAAGTGAACAATCAAATAATTGCACATTTTTACCAAGCATTTATAACAAGCATTTTGATTGGTTAAAATCACATCATGTGACACAGAAAACTTCTTATTATTAGTTCATAACAGCAGAAGGGAACTACTTCTTTATTCATGCACCATTCTTGTATGCTTTGATAATATTTGTAAACAATCTTTAAATCATAATTCTTTTATTTGTTTCTTGAGATTCATTTTTATTTTGATAACTATTTGTAGTTATAAGAATTGAAATTCTTATTTTTACAGGATTCATGAAGTCATGAAACTTGAGAATCGGTTATTGTGTGAATGGTCATAACAAAGCTCGATATGGCCATTTATGCAGTAATTGATTTTCAACCTTCATGGCTTCATGAATAAGATATGAGGTTCAGTTCTTAAATGAGCCTCAATCATTCAGACATTAATTTCCAAATTTTCAGGTCATCTAGACCAAAACATTTCTAGTACAGTTTAACCTCCCATCATGTTCCTCTCCCCATAACAGTCACCCACCAGGTTCTGTTTTTTTCATTGGCTTCAAATTATAAGTGAATTTTCCTAGCTCATAACAGGCATTCTCTGAAACAGCCAAACTTAATCAATACTGTAAGTTGCTGGTGGAATGAGGCTGCACTGTATATACCAATACAGACTTTAGTCTCAATTATATATCACCTATTGTCTATTACACATAGATTATCCCAACCATTCTCATGTGTCTGACAAGTTTGTATAATTTTGTGTCTATGTCTAATACTATTCATGGTTCTGACAGTTTGGTCTGGTTTTTCTTACATCCAGTTGTATTTAGTATTTCCTTGTTTGTCCAGACTACAAGAGGCAAATCAGAAATGTCTTATGTGATATGTTATACTTTATCTTTGAACTTGAGATTTACCTTTAAATAAAATGCATTAATCACAAAGACAGCCCCTAGACAATTCCTAAATTCTCAAGTTCACGTCCTTGAATTCTGTCAGGGACTTGATGCAAACATATTTTTCTTCTTGGCTACAGAATTTTTAAGTGTCCAAATATTTATTTTTTAATTTTGCAAATCTGCTGCTACTCATATTGTCAAATTTTCTTAACATAAAAAAAAAATCCTGTCAATTTAATTTCACAGATAGGTTCCCCCTTTTAAATTATGTGAAATAAATAGCTTGCAAATAAATGTAGGTTTACAGTATTCATAGGTTTTGTCTAGCAATTTAAAATAAAAAAAGCTAGAAACACTTGTTTTGAGAAATACTGTAGTATCATTTATTTTAGTGGGGCTAAATTTTCGTGGTTGTGTAAATAAAAAAATGACATTTTCGTGGGTACTTAAATTTGTGGTTTTGTCTGTCAAAGTTTGCATATTAGTAAGTATTTAATTTCATGCTTTAACCTCACAAATACCCAAAATAAAGAATACAAAAGAATGAAACTATGCCGACGCAAATGGCGGTCACTTGAATGTTTAAAACAATACTACCACATGTATGAGCACAAATCAAAGACCTGACAAGTATAATACTTACACCGTGTTTTTGTCCAAGTGAATAACATCAATGGAAGCTGACACAGCCAACAACACTAAAACACTACTGCCACCTCAATGAACACAATTGAAACACCTGTCAAGATCAGTCACTTACACCGTATTTTCATGTGAGTACCCAACATCAAAATAAGCCAACACAGCCAACAATGCTAAGCCAATCGGTTATTAAAGTACATCTGTATGACATCTTACTTAAATCACTGTCCATAAAGTGAACAAAACACTTGACCGGCTGCTGCTTTGCTCAATGCAATCAGCAGGCACTGGCAAAATTTGATGTATTTAGAGTCCACCAAAGTGCGAAGATGCTAACTAAATTGAAAGACAGTGGAATCACTCGTTTGTTTGTGCCTGCCTCATGCACAGACCAACTTCATACACTAGACTTAACAATAAAAAGTACAATGAAGAATTAAAATCACACTTACACAACTGGTATGCTAAACAGGTCATGGAGGCATTCACGGAAAAGGAAGATGTTACTGGTGACGATCAGTCCATTGTATTAGTGAACCTTGGATAATTGCTGCTCAAGTGACAATGAGTGAAAGATCGGACCCAATTATCAGTGGTTTTGAAAAAGCTGGACTGGTTTAACTCCGCAATTTAAGGGTTTTTTACCTGACAAGCATTTGTGTGTACCATGAGACTTGACTGACACGATGTTGATACAGTGGCTATGTCCGAAAATCAATGAAGTGCGAACTTTAATGCTGTGCTGTAATTAGTGTATATACATAGTGTTTCATTAATAATAGTGCTTAAAGTAATAGTTCTAGTATTACAGGCTTGTTCTTTTGGATTAAAAATGCATGGATAAAATGAAATGTGCTTTCAGGAGGATTTAAATTTTTCAACAACAGTTATACTTGAATGAAGGATCAGTTTGAATAGGTATTAAATTTAATTTTCATATATTAGTATTGTTTATTCTTTCTTTAATTTTAAGTACAACTAGTGTTTGAATACCTTATGCTTTTTCTTGTTTCTCTCTATCCTTACTTATCTCACATATCAATTTAAGGCAGTGAGTGGAAATTACAGCTATTGTATACCTTATCGATATGTGTGCATTGAAACAATATAAAATGCTTTATAATTCTTTTTTCAAAGGGTTAAATAAAACAAGCACGTGTAAAAGCTAATATTTTATTACCAAATTACAGTATTGATGTTGATTTATAAATTACTAGTAGCTTTGTTAATCTCTAGGAACGAAACACAATACAAACATGGGTGCAGGGTCATCATCATATGAGGCTAATTTTTGGGGGGGTATTTAAATTCGTGGTTCGGGCAACAATGAAAACCACAAAAATTGGTCCCCCATGACTTTTGTGAAAACATGCAATCTGTCCATTAAAACAATGTGGCTGTGGATTGGAATTTGCATTTTTGCTTCTGCTTATCAAATAGTACAAGCACTTGCATGAGCCAGCTGTTAACCTATATTTAGAGATATATACAAGAAAACCATGATACATGGAAATGTATGCATAGGCTTTGTGACTATATATTATTCAATAAAAATATGTTTATTTCTAATTTATCTCATAATGGTAAATATGACATCAATGTTTAATACCTAATTTTAAAAATTGTGTCCTTTTTGTTTTTGTTGATTAGAGAACCAAGCAGCTGTACCACCCGATCAGTGCTCAATGTCTGGACTGTGATCAAGACAACAGGGAGATCTTTATGAACCCATGTGACGAGACCAAGGGCACTCAGAAGTGGAAGGTGGAAAATATAAATGAAACAGCCATCATTCACGAGTGGGGCTTACCACGGTGATGCTCTACAGTCATAGCTGCTATTCACTTCTAGCAATATTCCATGATAGTGTATATCTGTGAACATTAATTCTATTTACCATATTTGCTCTTGTAGAATTTGTACCCAAGTAAGAACAGAATACACTAAGGTCTGCTGTCATGTACAGCACAAGCAGATCAGGGTTTCTACCTTTTTTATGCCACACCATGACATTGCTATGGGCATGTAGTGTTACCCTTGTACATCCATCCATACATCCACAATTAAATTTATTAAATTTTGTGATTAGGTCATTTCAGGAAATGTGGTGGGACATCCATGTTCCATGATAACATTTTTAATTTTCGTATGATCTCAAGAAAACAGCATAGACCTGATCTGCCAGTGCCAGGGTCTGGATTGAACTTTTTTCCTTCTTGCATTTGCTTGCAAGTTGAGAAAAAAATCTACTTGCAAAATTCAACTTTCAGTTGCAATTTTTTAACCTGTTTACCAATATAGTTATATGACATTTTCAAGGAGAAAAAGAACTTTGTTTCTCATCAATTTCAACAGTCAGTTTTAATTAATAGGATGTTTAATTATTCAGGAGAAGCTGGGTTTCTCATGTGATTAAACTTCAAAATAGCAAAAGGAAGAATAGGTCATATTTTGTATTAATCATGTTAATAGCTTAGACTAATATTGCCAGCTTCTGTGAGCAGTGATCATATATACTTCATTTTCTTTTTCAAACTAATTCATCAGAGAACTCTGTAACATGTTTGAAATTAAGAACTGATATTTAAACATAATTATGGATTTTTTTTAGCTGAAATGGCCAAGTGGCCCTGTGTCCATAATGCATCATGTGTCCATGGAAAATTGCTATCTTAATCTTCTTAGAAACCACTGGACCAGTTATGACCAAATTTGGCATAGAGCATCCTTACAGGAAGGGCTTTCAAATTTATACAAATGATGCTGATCTGCAGTTAGATATGGCCACCATTACTAAAAATAGCAACAAAAAAAACTTTGAATGATATTCTCTCAAAAACCTCTGAATAAAATTTCATCAAATTTGAGAAAAGCATCCTGGCAAGAAGACCTTTCAAATTTTTTACAGATGATGCCAATCCACGTTCAAATAGGGCCACTGTTACCAGCAATAGAAAAACCACTGTTACTAAAAATAGAAAAACCTTCCAACAACTTATTTTCCAAAACCACTGAATAAAATTTAACCAAACTTGTCAGAAAGCATCCTGGCATGAAGACCTTTCAAGTTACACAAATGATGCTGATTCATCATCAGATATGGCCATCATCACCATTTGTGATAAAAACTTTACCTTTTAATGACTTCTCAAAAACAGTTCAACAGAATTTGACCAAATTTAGAAATCATTTAAAACAACATTGAATGACTTAGTGTCCAAATCTGTTGAATAGAATTTGAAAAAACTTGACAGAAAGCATACCTTTCGAATATTTAGAAAAGGCGCTGATCTTCCATCAGATATGGTCACCCTTACTAAAAATCAAGAAACATTTAAATGACTGTTTCTCATAAACTGCATAAGTTAATTTGACCAAATTTGAGAGAGAGTGTCCTGGCATAGAGGGCTTTCAGATTGGTACAAATGATGCCAATCCACCACTAAAAGTGGAAAAATATTTGCTGCACTTTATACAAAAACTGGTTCACAGAATTTGACCAACTTTAACATAAAGCATCTTGGTATAGGGGCTTTCAATACTGGACAAATTATGCTGATCTGCCATCAAATATAGATGAAGACAATCTTGAGAAACCTTGAAACAATTGTTTTCATAACGTATTCAATCAACAGCATTGGAAGACATTTGAACAGACATCATCCTACTGACCCTGAATTCATGGCCAACTGCTCTTGCATTTGGCTGTTAGGCTGATGTCAGCCAGGTAAGTGATCTTCATACTTTGGGCTTGTTTTTAGTAAGTTCCATTACATATGTAAGTCAAACATGTGCTTGCCTTTTAATGGTCTCTATACTAAGCATGCATGAAACATTGATTACTGGGGATGTTCAAGTGACTAACATCAGTGTGCTTTGATTGTCTGCTTTGGTACTTCAAATGTGCTGAAACAAATACAATTATTTTGTGAATTGAACAAAACAGTCCTACTTTTCCATCTGGGGAAGTCAACAACAGGAATTGAAATGAACATTGTTCATCTACTATACAAATTTCAGTTCTCCCATAAAGATGCAAGTGCTTTAAATCTCAGCTTCATTAGTGTAAAATAAACTCTTATTTACATGAGTATTACATTGGATCGAGGAATGCAGAACAGGGTCTGTGGTATTTGCTGTGGGATGTACCTTATAGACAGGTATAGATGGGGTGAGTGCTCCTGCATTTAGAAGAGAGCTTTTTGATATTTTTGTTGTGACAGGACAAATATAACAAGATTGAATTTGTTTATAGAACCATCCAGGATGGAATTTGTTTATAGAACCATTGAGAATCAAAGCTGTGTGATATTACCTGCATAGTGAGACGTATGTAACTCTCTTCCATTAGGTTTTGTAGAATTGGCAGCATCTGTGTGAAGCTTCTGCATTTAGGTCAATTTCACACTTCACCTAAATCAAAATGGTGCCAATCTGATGTCCAATATGGCCACCACAGTGGCCAGCTTGAAAATCTTGTTATCGCTACTGCAGATTGGATGGTCATATCAACATGGGGTTTTCACTAAAAGATTTCTTATGATGTCTAGTTGATCCAGAATGAAAATGGTGCCGATCTGATGTCCAGTATGGCTACCATAGTGGCCATCTTGAAAATCTTATTGCTACTTCTGATGATTGAAAAGTAATATTGCCATGGGGTTTTCACCAGACTTCTTATGAAGTCTAGTTGGTTCTAAATGAAAATGGTGCTACTTGCACATCCAATGTGGCTATCACAGAGACCATCTTGAAAATCTTGTTACCTCTACTCCTTCTCAGTGGATGGTCATATCAGCATGGGTTTTTTACTAAACTTCTTATGATGTCTGGTTGGTCCTAAATAAAAATGGTGCTGCTCAGACCTACAGTATGGCCATTACAGTGGTCATCTTGAAAATTGTCTTTTCACTACTCCTGAATGAATCTTCATATCAACATGGTGTTTTCACTGAAAGGCTTCTAATGATGTCTGCTTGGTCATAAATGAAAATGGTGTCAATCTGGCTTTCAGTATGGCTGCCACAATGATCATCTTGAAAATCTTGTTATCACTACTTCTAGATGGCTGGTCATATTAATATTGTGCTTTCATCAAAAGGTGTCTTGTGATGTCTAGTTGGTCCTAAATGGAAATGGTGCCAATCTGATATCAAATATGGCCACCATGACAACCATCTTGAAAATTTTGTTATTGTTACCCCTCCAGAATGGAAAGTCATATCAGACTGCTTATGGTGTCTTGTTGGTCCTAAACGAAATTGGTGCCAACCTGACATCCAATATGTGCACCACAGCAGCTAATTTTAAAATCTCATTATTGCTGAAGAGTATCAGAGATGATTTCAACACTCAGCGGTTAAATGGATGAAAAGGTCTTATCTTGAATTCCTGGAAATTCTTTTTGGCCAGTAGAGCATCAGTCCCTTTGAGGGGACTCTTGTTTAATGTGTCAGATAGGGTCTCTTTATGGAATTGTTTAACAGATATTTCTAGATAACAGATCGTGTCCAGTTTAATTAATTGAAACCTATACTTATTGCTCACATATATATATGGAGTTTTATTCTCAGAGTATATAGACTTCTCAGGTATTCTGTCTAAAAGCTTGCAGATTTTGACAAATTTTCTTTTTCACCATAAAAGTAATTAATTATACTGCACAGTAATTGTAAGGGTTGTTTGTTCAATATGCAAACAGACACTTAAGCTGGTAAAATTGCGCAGTAGGTTCCACTCATTCTTACAACACCTAGAGAAGAATTTTGTCAAACCTGCATATCAAAATATATGTATTACTTAATCAGTGGTATCAGTGTTGTTGACATCCAGATTTTGTATTAAAGTTTCTGAAAGTCACTGACAGGTAGGGTACATTAAGACATGGTTCGCAGGCATGAGAGTTTATTTATCAGAACTATTGTTTATACTTGTAACTAATGCTTATTGATATATATATATATATATATATATATATATATATATATATATATATATATATATATATATATATATATATATATATATATACTTCATATTTCACCTTCAATTTGGTACCTGAAAACTAATTTCAGAACATGTTTGAGATATATCCTACTTGAGAATTATTGTTTGGAAGTATGTGTCATTTCATTTATCATTTAATACAGATTACATTCATTTCTTGTAAATATTACATGTGCACCTGAATGCCACAGTGTTGAGAAACTGGCATTGTTGTTTTAATCCATGATATGTATACATATTTTCCATGTACTGATTTAGTAAGAACTGCAGATGCTCTATTGAATTGCAAATGATGAGGTCAGATTTTTGGTCTCCCTTTGTGGTTTGACTTTCTTTTTTTTTGTTTTGTTTTGTTTTTAAGTTGTTCCTTCCAAAGCCTACTTGCATGTCTGAAGATAAATGTAGTTATAATAATTATCTGAATTATTAATCATTGGTCTCATTACAATATCTACATTTAGCATATGAATTAGCTATAGTTATTACTAAGATCTTCTACATGTATGTATTTTTAGGTGTGCATGTGTTGTATGTGTATATGTGTGTTGTATGTGTGTATGTATTTATGTATGTCTATTCATATTGATATATAATTTTGTTCTATGTGCAGTTGATATTTTACCAGTAACATTCCATATTCGATATATATATATATATATATATATATATATATATATATATATATATATATATATATATATATATATATATATATATATATATATATATATATATAGTCTGGTAGCAGTAAAATATTCATTATACTTTTAAGGGTTTCATAATAGATAATTTGTGGTTGTTACTAATGGTTTTTAAAAGGTTTTTGCTATTGATTATGTGCATGTATCTAGGTGTTCCTTATTTAGGTGCTTTAAAACATGTTTTTTGTGCAATTAATGCCAAATAGATGAATAACTGCATATTTTTAGGATTTTTGAAGGATATTTTTTTGTTTATTAATATCTTTTCATGTTTTGCTTCTCTGTAATAGCTTTTGAATAAGAGCAATACGGCATTTTTTCCCTCTTATTTTCTTTATTAGTATTTTGTCAGGTATTGGTCATTTCATAAAAACTGTACATTTAATATGAAGCTTCAAGTGGAATAACAATAATTAAAATTTGAAATGTACATGTACTTAAGTAGTATTTTTTTTATTTCTGACTAATCAATCATAATTTCTAAGTATTAATATATCAATGTCATCATGTATGAAAGTTTCTAGCTCACCTGGCCATAAGGTCAAGTAAGCTTATGGTATGGCCCTGTGTACATTATGCGTTGTGTGTCATGTGTCTTGCATTCATCAAAAGTTGCTTTTTTTTCAACTTCATCTAACATAAATGCCAGACCAATTTTGATAAAAACTTTCACACAGCATCCAGGCATGAAGGGTTTTCAAATTTGTTAAATAATTCTAATCTGCTATCAAATATGGCCACCATTACTAAACATATAATTCCTTAAATGACTTCTTTTCAAAAGTTGATCAAGTTTGATAAAAAGTATCCTGGCATAGAGGGCTTTCAAGTTTGTGCAAATGATTCTGATCTGCCATCTTATATGGCTACCTTTACTGAAGAAACTTTAAAACAATGTCTTCTCCAAAACCACTGACAAAAGTTCTTCATATTTGGCAGAAAGCATATTGGCATGAAGACCTTTCAGATTTTTACAAATGTTGCCAATCTGCCATCAAATGTGGCCGCTGTTACTCAAAATAGGAAACCTTTAAAGAACTTGTCAAAGACTGCTCAACAGAATTTGACCAGATTTGACAAAAACCAACTTCACATAGAGGGTTTTACAATTTTTTACAACTGATGCTGATGTGCCATCAAATATGGCCACCATTACTAAAAATAGAAAACCTTTAAAATACTTATCAAAAACTGCTGAACAGAATTTGATATTATTTGACAGAAAACATACTGACATGAAGATCTTTCAGATTTATACAACTGATGCCCATCTGCCATCAAATATGGCCACTATTACTAAAAATAGAAAAACCTTGTAATGACGTCTCCAAAACCACTGAAGAAAATTGTACCAAACTTGAATGAAAGCATCCAGGCCTGAAGACCTTTCAAGTTTGTACAAATGATGCCAATCCACCATCAAGTTAGGCTGCCATTACTAAAAATAGACAAATCTTTAAACAACAACTTCTCCAAAACCACTGAATATAATCTGACCAATCTTGATAGAAGGCATTTAATCATAAAGACTTTTAGATATCAGTCCATCATCAAATATGGCTACTGTTACTAAAATAAAAAAAATTTGAAACAACTTCACAAAAATCAATCAGCTGAATTTGATCAAATTTGACAGACAGCATCCAAAAATAGAGCTCTTTCAATTTTATACATATGATGACAAATTCACCTTCAAATATGACCACTGTTGCCAAAATAGAAAAACATTTTTATAAAACTTTTTCTGAATAACTGTTCATCAGAATTTGACCACACTTTACAGAAAGAATCCTGGCATAAAGGCTTTCAGATTTTTACAAATGATGCCAAACATCTGTTTAAAGAAAAAAACATTTTCACAACTTGATAGAATTTTACTAACTTTGAAACAAAGTGTCCTGGCATAGGGGCCTTTCAATATTGGATGAATGATGCTGATGTGTCAGGATGTGGATGAGGATACAAAAGCTATAGAAACCTTGAAATAGTTCTTTTCTTGACATGCAATCAACAACACCAGAAGAAATTTTGATAGAAAGCATCCTACTGACCCAGATTTCTTGGCCAACAGCTCTTGCATTTGGCTATTAGGCAGATATCAGCAAGATTAGTGATGTCGGGCCAACATGGTCCTCTTCTTTTGAGTCCAAATATTGCACAAAGAGCAAATGATATGTTACTTAATCATATCTGCCAACTGGTCTGATTTTGCCAGTATATATTTACTTTTTCAGCTCCCTTTCAGAATGTTTGTTTTTTGCTTGTAAAATTAAAAGTGTTAGCAAGTTGTAATATATTTCAATATGTTTTTGATGGCTGTATATTAACAAATTCAGGATTTTAAAAATCTGACTAAAATTTATGTGGCAAAAGTGCTTATTAGTGTCACATTATAACTTTACAGTGTTGAAAGTTCGCTGGTAAACTTGACACTGATAGCATATGCATATTGTTAGTGTATATGTAATGAGCCTGCTTTTATATTAAACTTTGTCCAAGCAAATTGTTGCACATGTTTTACTGCAATAGGTTTTTTTTTTAAATCGGACAAAAGTTCCAGCAACAAAGATTGTTCAGGATGACTTCTGCCAACTTTTCAAAAAGGTTCCATCTTAGTTGATCGTAAACTTGCATCACTGATTAGAGAATAATTTTGCATTTTACGCACAGAGCCATGTCCCAACACATATGTCACGTGGAATAAATTAATACAAATTGTCATTTTCTATTGAATTACATTACTTATCATAAGATTGCATGTGAGAACATTATATTAACAAAGAAAACATGAAGTGAGATATGACCCTCCTGAATATCATCTGCTTTTGTGTTTGTTGATGATTTGTAATAAGTGGGACCCTGTTAGAGGAATAACTGTTTGAGAAATATTACAAAGTGCAAGCAACTTGTCATTTCATTGCAATATTTACAAATTGTGCCATGTGAATTTAATTACTATATGAACAAGAATTCAGTCTTATCACATGACTATGGTATTTGTTATTAACATTAATATACCCATGTAATTTTTATATATGTAACATGTATAATAACACCTATTGGCATCACAAATTATATCATGTTATGCAAAGGAAAGGTGTAATGACTGAGGCATCCAAATGTATTTCAAAGTCATTTCACTACACTACATGGTTTGGTCAAATAAAATAAATATATTTTGTCATGCAATATATATAAACTTAATTTGAGCTCATTTTAAATTAAATTTATGAATGTCATCGAATGATTTCAATACTTTGTTTTTCAAGGCTCACAAAGAATATAAATTGACTCATTTTATAAATTTTATTTGAAATGAGCACTGATGCAAGATCCTCGATATATGTTAAAGACTTAAATGAGTTACTATACTAAATGTTACAGACTTTAATGAGTTACTATACTAAATGTTACAGACTTTAATGAGTTACTATACTAAATGTTACAGACTTAAATGAGCTACTATACTAAATGTTACAGACTTAAATGAGTTACTATACTAAATGTTTACAGACTTAAATGAGTTACTATACTAAAACAAAAACAGTTACAAGTTAATGAGTTGCCTAAATAATCCTACTAGATGAATAATGATGAAATAGTACTTACATGTGGATGGGTATCCAAGTGAATCATGGGTACTTTATTTTAATTTATTAAAATCTACATAGGTATTGCACATGGTTATGAGCTTAGTATTTGTGAGAAAATGTAAAATTGTTATTAGATAAGTGATGCAAGTGTATATTCTATTAAGTCATGCAAGTGTATATTCTGTTAAGTGATGCAAGTGTATATTCTATTAAGATGGGATCTTTTTGAGAACTTGTATGTCCTGAACAAATTTTGGCACTGGCACTTTTGTATCAGATTACAAATGAAAAAGTGATTGCCAAAAAACAGATTAACAAATATATTTGGGCAGAATGTATGTCATCTACCATATATGACTAATAATATATATCCATGTGTACACTGCATAGACCCAGATTATCTGCTGTGGCTGAATGTGCTGGTAGCATCACAGGTAAAACAAACAGCATAAATTCTGATCTGTGGGATTGTCTCCACTTATGCCGTGTAGGTAAGTGTAATACACAAGCATATATGACATTTTTTTGAAGCATGCCAAGGTGGAAGCTCACCTTAGTGGTCATTTAGTGTCCATACTTATGTCCATATGTCTGTCCACACACTAAATTAACCTCAGTGTTAAAGTTTTTTCCAAGTATTTTCTAGCTAAATTAATGCTCTTATTATAGAAGCTCAGGGGCAGTCTCAACATGCAGGCCATGGGCATCATTTGAAATTGACAAATACATTTAGGAATTAACTTGTTGACTTCTGAACAATTATGCTATGATATTATTATTTCTTATGATCTAACTTAAAATTATGCAATGCTGCTGATTGAGTTCAGGCACTTAGCACCCATTTCCTTTGCATGACATAGCCAATAATGTGTTGAAAGTGTCATTTATTGAAAGTATCAATTTATTCACATGGTGTTTCTGGTCAGTCAAATACCGTTGAACTTTATTGTAATTAATTAGTTGTATTGAAATGTTTCAGCAATTTAATCTAATCTATATTCATTACTTTCTCAAAAATGAATACAATTCTAATTTGACTCAAATTTATTATGTGGCTCAGTATTCAATCCTTTTGCTTAATAAAGGAAACTTCAAAATCAGTTGATCAGGAGTAAAGCTCAATCTGAATACAGTTACCTCCCTTGCACACCAAATTTATTATGACAAAACTGCTGCAGTTACCAGTTTTTGACTGATTAAATCAGGCAAAATGTTTATAGAGTAATGTTTTGTTGCATATCACAAATGTAAAACTTTGTCCTATTGGTTGAAAGTTGATCGCATTGTATTAACTATTTTAAGATACATACTCTTTTAGTCTGATTTTATGATAGTCACCAGTCCATATCAATAACTGATGTCATATCACACATGTTGCAATGCTGGAGATACAGAGTGAATGAAGGAAAAGATCAATCAATGCAATAAAAGCGATAGTTACTAATGAAGAGGTCAATATCATTGAGTATGGACTGCCTAAAGGACAGGGCCTGGACCATCAGATCAGGACATATCAACACAGTAGTTTAGGCCCTGACCCCGGGTGGTCCATACCCAGTGGTTTAGGCCCTGTCCCCCAGGCGGTCCATACCCATTGATTGGCCCTGTCCCCCAGGCAGTCCATACCCAGTGATTGGCCCTGTCCCCCAGGCAGTCCATACCCAGTGATTGGCCCTGTCCCCCAGGCACAGTCCATACCCAGTAATATTGCCCTCTTCATAAGTAACTATCACTAAATTAGTTAACTCTTCCAATTACAATATATATATATATATATATATATATATATATATATATATATATGCATATGCAGGGATTTACACATTTTATTAAAAAAACCTGCTTGCCCAGGGCAAGCTAACTGGAAAATTGAATTTACCCTTGGGAAATTTGAGCTTGCCCCAAACATAATATCCCAACAAAATAAGATAAAGTAAAATATGGGATATTTTAATGAAATCGCCTTATATTTATTTTAACTTTTGTGTTCTTGTTATCTTTGTTGGCAGTTAAAACCATATGCCAATAATTAAAGTTATCAGAAAATATATATATCCATTTAATTGTTTGCCAAACAGTAAGCATGTATCAGTCTCCTGTAATTAACACGTAAACAACCGATCATAAACAAGTTCCTTTTATATCCAAACACACCCGTCAAATAAATCTCATGAATTATATTAGTTACAATTAACACCTACTCGCCTTAAAATTGGTGACATGCAATATTTGACAAGCCGATTGTTTAGAGTGGGCAAGCCCATAAACTGCCTGAGGTTCGGTAGGACCTGAAATTCGGCAAATTCCAGATATGTACAAATATTATGATTAAAATGTAACTGATAAATTAAAATATAAATATTTATTCCTTATTTCTCAAAACTTGATTTAAATAGTAAAAATTCACATTATCATGTCTGCATGAAAAAATGCGAGACTGACCTTGACATTGACTACAAGATTTGAAGTGACATATGACAGATGAAAAACTGTGGCCAGTTATGTAATAGAAGAATGCAGTACATATAGACACTAAATAAAGGTGCTGATATATGTACCATGGCGAGATTACAGGGTATCAACCTTGCAGAACATAAAGCATTATGAATGGAACACGACCTCTTTCTCCCTCTCTCTCTCTGTTTTTTTGGACTTACCCATGTCAAGTACCTTGGAAACTTTACCTTGCCCGAGAATTTGAGCTTGTCCTGGGAGTTGGGCAAGTGGATTTGTAAATCCCTGATATATATATATATATATATATATATATATATATATATATATATATATATACATTCATTCATAACAAAATTTGCTTTGGGATTGTCATTTTCTTATTCTATCGGCTGCATTAAGAATACATTTTTATCACAATTGAAAGATCAACTTTTCTCCTTGTGCATCTTTTCTGTATACAGCATAGATTGAGAGAACACAGATTATAGTATCATATATTAATGTTATTTGTATTATCACAATTTTGGAAAGTGAGCACCCTATTGTAAATTGGTGGAATTTTTTTACATTTTGTTTTTTTGAATGTCAGTGTCTCTACACCATCAGTGTCACATTTCACTACTGATTTTTCTTATGCACTAATTATTTTTGTATTTGCTTCTATTAAGTTTTAATGCCATGTTGATTCAGCATCATGTTAGGTTTTTGCTTTCACAAGTTTGTTGATTCAGAAATCCCAAACAATTACAGAACATTGACTTGTCCCCAAGGTATTTTTCCAGTTTCAGAAACAGTATAAACTACTTGCAGCTGATTTATTTTGAAAAACCAAATTTGTATAGCAATATTTATGTTAATTATGCACAGAAAGAGAAAGAATCTACACTTGTAGTTGTTTCCCTCTGTATTATTTACATTTACTATGTCGTTTCCTTATTTAAAATAGGAAATATGGTTGTTGTTCATTTAATTATGAATGCATTTGGTTCAAGGCTAGACATGTGATTTAACTTGCTTTTAGTGATAGCCTGGTACTTTACCTTTATCACAACCAAACATCGTTTGAGCTAGGAAGAATATCAGGGTACCCAACTGTATCCTGGTACAGACATCAGTGAAAGCACCACAAATCACAAGATTGAAGGCAACAGCTGGAGTTATTCTGAGATGATGAATTCAGTGTCTCTCATGCAAATTACAAGAAATTGCTACTGGATTACTGAAATTGGCACTTTAGCTACTGTGTTAATCACCTCATTAAAAAGCTTATGTTCAGTTTTTTTTATTTATTTATTTATTTATTTATTGCAAAGAGGATATGAAAGTGAAATTGCATCTCTACTTTTTTAGATAAAAAGGTTTCATCATTAAATTCAGAATTTCTTATCTACTGTTCAATGCAAATGAGTTTTTCCTTCTTAAATACATTTTAAAATCTCTTTAAAATAAATAACAAAAAAAGTGTGTGTGTCTATATATATATATATATATATATATATATATATATATATATATATATATATATATATATATATATATCAGGGCTCGAAATTAGGATTTATTTCACTAACCTGCAGGATCACCATAATAAATTGTTTACTGATACTGCCTAAATTTCACTGATCCTGCTAAAATAAAAAAAATCAAACAGAAGCCAGTTCAGTTTCTAATTCAGCTTTTATTATTTATTAGCATCAACTCAAAACAATAACAACTGTATTTGACCAATAAGACTCACAAAAAGTTGAAGTTCATGTTCAAGCCTCATCAAGATGCTCTTGTTCAAAGATGCCACAATTTGCTCTGCTTTTGAGAAAATACCTTTCTGTTTTGATTTCATGTATCCCTCTGCCATTATGTGTAGGGAGCTTGCATGGTGTGATTCCAGTACCGATTTATGAACATTTTTACGCCCATCAATGAATGAAGTACCCAGCACACTTTTGTATTTCTCTGAATACTCGGTGCAGAAAGTGCATAACATCATAGCCTTTCCTGGGTTGTACTTAAGTCACTTGTATTTATTTCCCAGCATTTCTCTTTATCATATTTGCGACCATGCTTTCTCTCATCATCATCTAATTTCTGCCGTTTCGGTGGCGGTTGCACACCTTGCAAATACTTCCATATGTTTACTATTGTCCCCACACAATGTATTGCATGTTTATTAAAACACATTGTTTGGTATAATTCTGGATTATTTGTTGAGTTGGCGAGCATGACTTCCGATTGGTCAATACTAGCCTGGGACCCTACACATTTAGTTATCATCAGTAATGAGATCAGTGTTTGGGGGCAGTACACAAGGCTAGTTCCACATGCACGAAGACTGTTTTGACAATAATCACACTAATTTACTTGATGAGTGGATAAGTGGTTTAAAACCTGTCCATTTGCGCCAAAGGATTTACTATACATTGTCAATTGCAGTATGTTGTTAGGTACTCAGCACAATAAACAGATCAATTAACCATTAAAGGGAATGCCAACTCACGACCCTTTTTTAAGTTCTTAACTGTTACCAGCGATACTTTTCACTGCCCTAAATGGATTAGTGACTGCTGGGTTTTATTGATCCACCAGCAAAATCACTAACCACGGGATAGCAGATTAGCGTTAATTTCGAGCCATATAAATATATTACATGTAAATATACTATATGTATTAAATTCCTAAACATATTCTAAGCGTTTAAAGTTACATTAGGGGTATACCAAGTACCTATCAGCAATATCAGTAGGACTCGTGTATGAACAATTTACCATTTCCATGTGGGGATTTTTTTATGTGAGATATGAAATATATAGGAAAGAAAGAAAAAAGAAAGTGATACACAGTAAAACACTAATACCTGCTTGCATGCTCCATATATGTCTTGTTTCCTGAAACACGTAAATATTCCAGCACACAATGTTTCTGTACATTATTTCTTGTATGATGTACATGAGATAGAAATAACATGTTATATAACAAATATGTGTTCCTAGTCAAACACTGATAATACAATCCAACTTTTATTTGCTGACAGTATTACAACACTATTCAGTTTGTTTCAAATTCTTATACAAAATAACCTGTCGAGTTCCTATGCAAAATCCATCTTCCGTCAAATTTCTCGCAACTATAGATATAAGGAGTATATGTTTCTACTTAGAAATTCAGTTAATAGATTTGGTCCTTTTTTTTCTTATTCGGATCGACAAATGTACTGTTTAGCTGTTTAGCATGCAAAATTAATAGGTGTATCACTTGAACAGTTTGAGTTTTATCTTTTGTTTTAAAAATAATGTTTTTTTTTAGGAAACCACATTGTTAGTGAGAGCACACTTTTAATTCATTCTAAAAATTCTGAGAAATTTGGTGGTCCCAAAAATATAGCTGATATTTTCAGTATGTGACATTCAAGGGTATGTATATATGTATGTATGTATGTGCATGCATATGTATGTATGTATGTATATATGTATGCATGTGTGTATATATGTATGTGTGTATTTATGTATATATGTATTTATGTATATATGTATGTATTGGCATTTAATGGCACATTAGCACAAAAATGGCTGTAAGGTGCCAAATAAAAGTAAAATTCTAAAAATATAAGAATGAAGAACTGCACATAAACTTTAGGAAGATAAAATCCTCCAGAATAAAGGTGAACATGAAGTACAGCAAGGTAAAATATAAAAGTTTAAGATGTTAAATTCAATAAAATGTATGTAAAACAAAATATAAAGGCAACAAATATAAAATCCTTAAATTATATAAATTGCATAAGAACGAAGCTCATTCCTATTGTCTTAAGGAAGACATTATTAGTGATAATTCTATGTAAGATTTTTTTTTATCTGCATCCATCTGAGCTTTGGATATTTAGTAAGTTTATCTGAAAAAAAAGAAATGCTACCCATTCTTTACTTGTAAATTATCAAATTCCGAATTCCACTTTCTTCTAGAAGATGGTATTTTGTGTTTTTTTTATCAATTTATCATTTTCTTGCATCCATTTTTATTTTTTGTAATACAATACATACCCTGGTTTATAAAAGGATGTTGTTAATTGATATCTAATTACAATATATTGGTTATCAAATTTTGGCTCTTATGACTTTCTTAAATATTTCAGATATCTACTGTCTGCATCTTTTTACAGAGTTGTTACAGTACTGAATTTATTCAATACTTTTGTTAACAGCTTCTCATGAATATAAGAAAAATTAGTTGTTATTTATAACTTGAAATATTTGTATGTTATAGGGTTGTTGTTTTTTAAAATTTAGGTACATGGGTTTAATGTTTGCCTTTTCTTTAAGCATACCTTACTAAAAGTGAGGGGAGCTTTCGGGTCTCTTGTTTGGACTTTATAAGCAATGTCAAAGTTATGTTGTCAGTATGTTTCATTTGCATGTATCTGATAATGACTTTGTCATCAGTAGTGACTGAATGTGTTTGTACTTCAGCAGTTGTAGAGCATCATACTACATACCAGAATGAACTTCTTGGATTACTTTTTTCTGCACTGCGATATGATGCAATAGGCAAGCCTGGTGTTTATTGAATCATTATGATATGAATTACTGGGGAAATATTATTAACATAATTGAGGTATATTCAGTAATTTTGATTTTATATTTATCCATCCAGGTGCATTTAATTGAAGTTTTCTGAATGTTTAAGATATGGGTTTTAGTAGCAAAATAAATTTAAAAAATCACATCTATTGTTGACTTTTCTTTGAACATGTTAAATTTGAGTGATGTAGTTACCAAATTTCATCTATGAGTTTAATGGTTTTGAGATTGAGTTGCATGCTTCAGAACTGTTGAGAGTACTATGCCAGGCTAAAGAGGTCATAGAGACATTCTCATGTGCAGAGACACACCCAAATCGTTGTGAGGGTACTATGCCAGGCTAAAGAGGTCATAGAAGTATTCTCATGTGCAAACTGAGACTCAGTCAAAATATTTTGAGAATACTAGGCCAAGCTCAAGGAGTCATAGAGACATTCTCATGCACAAACAGACTAGGCCAGGCTTGAGAAGTCATAGAAACTTTCTTGTGTGCAAGCTGAGACTCAGCCAAAACATTTTGAGAGTACTAGGCTAGGCTCAAGAGGTCTTAGACACATTCTCCAGTTTTGAGAGTACTGGACCAGGGTCAAGAGGTCAAAGTGATATTCCCAAGCACAAACTGAGACTTGGCCAAATAGTTTGAGAGTACTAGGCTTAAGAGGTCATAGAAGTATTCTCATGTGCAAACTGAGACACAGCCAAAATGTGTTGAAAGTACTTGGCCAAACTCAAGAGATCATACAGACAATTTCATGCACAAACATATTCAGCCAAAATGTTTTGAGAGTACTGGGCCAGGCTTATGGTGACATTCTTGTGCACAAACTGAGACTCAGTCAAAAAGGTTTGGAGTACTTGACCATGCTCAAGAGGTCGTATAGACATTCTCATGTGCAAACTGTAACTCGCACAAAAACTTTTGAGAATAGTAGGCCAGACTCAAGAGGTCACAGAAATATTCTCATGCTCAAAATAAGAACCAACCAATTTATTATGACTGTACTAAACCAGGCTCAAGGAGTCATATAAATATTTGCATGCTCACAATAAGAATCAACCAAAAAGTTTTGTGAGTACTAGGCCAGGTTCAAGAGATCAAAGAAACATTCCCATGCTTAAACAAAGAATGGACCAAATGATTCAAGTTTGTACTATAGATGCAGATTTACCAAAATTTGACAGAAGCATCCTAGCAGGCTTTTACATTTTTTACAAATGATGCTGATCAGTGAGCAAACAATGGTCATCATTACTAAAAATAGATTTAAAAAAAACAAATTCTTCTCCAAACTGCTTAACAGAAATTAACCAAATTTGACATAAAGCATCCTTGCGTGAAAGCCATTTAAATTTGAGTACACTGTCAATCCATCTTCAAATAAGGTCACTGTTGCAAAACAAAAAAAAATATAAATGGCTTCTAATAAAGCATTTAACAGAATTTGACAAAATGTTACAGAAGGCATTCTTGCATAAAGGCCTTTCAAGTTTTTACAAATGGTGCTGATATGATATCAAATTTGTCCATTGTTACTTAACTAGAAAAACATTTAAATGACTTCTCAAAAACCAGTAAACAGAAACAGACCAAATTTCACAGAAAAGCTTTGCAAGTTTACACAAATTATGTCAATATCCCATCCAATGCATGCTGTCATTACTAACAAATTACAAACCTTTATATGTCAGAAAGTTTCATACTCCGATTTCTTGTCCATCCGTCCTGACATTTTGTGACCAGTTGACTTTTCAGCACGTATCCTTGACATTAGATGCCCCAGATGTATCAGACATATTACATTGACTTCCCTTTTTATAACCACTATATACTGCTGCAGAGAGTAGGTTATTGTAACCCACATTTCTTGCTTTAGTGACTTTATCTCTGATAATGAATTTCTATCTCCATTTCTAATACTGACTCCAACCCAAATTACACTTGATATATAAATGTGACTCCAAGATTTGCTCACTGATACCTGAATTTTTATGTTGTCCTGGCATCATCACAAAAATGGATTTTACTTGATATCTTTTAACACTGTTGTCTTAGGCTCATGATGCATCTTACTGAGTTGTGCATTGCAGCACAAAAGTGGATCATTCTGACTAAAAGTAGGTCAGTGTAACATACTTTTGATGCTTGAAAGACTTTTCAATAATATATGTTGTAACCCTTACATTTAATATTACATGCCCTACACTCATCACAACCACAATTTACCACTGATGTCATATAACCAACACCTCTTTCTCCTATTAACTATATGCTAGCCTAGCTAGAAATAACAAAGAAAAATACAGCTGGCAAGGGGAATCATTAAATCTATAAACACATTTAGATCTTTTTGATAAATATGAGCATGAATACAACATATCAAGAACAGCATCAGTGCATATTAACATGATAAACTAGAATTTGGTTCACTGTGTCTATTGAATTTGGTCAAAGGTCAAGGTCACTATGACTGAAAGAAAAAAAAAATGGTTTCCACACAATAACATTAGTTCTACATCACAGACCTAGACCAAACCTTGTGGATGACTTGCACTTGGAGTAAGGAAGAATCCTATTGATTTGGGGATCAAAAGGTCAAAGGGCGAAGTCACTGTGGCTAAAAGAAGAAACATTTCTTGAAAAGAAAATTAAATTATCTACATAGATGACTATTAAACATAGCATGGGCATACAATGTGCCATTCACAGTACTCCTGTTTACTATAGAAGAATCTTGCATGGGCATACAATGTGCCATTCACAGTACTCCTGTTTACCATAGAAGAATCTTGCATGGGCATACAATGTGCCATTCACAGTACTCCTGTTTACTATAGAAGAATCTTGCATGGGCATACAATGTGCCATTCACAGTACTCCTGTTTACCATAGAAGAATCTTGCTTGACAGCAAACCACTACTAACTAGGTAGTCTTTCATCAATTCAACAAAACCCACAAGTACAATTAGCTTCACCATCTCTTCAAAAGTGAGTTTGTATGGTGGTCCAATTTTGAAATGTGGGATTTTGAATAATAACACATTGTGTGACATAATGAAAGCTATACTGAGTGCAACATGTTGTACAGCAGGCATGTGCAACCCCTGGCCCAACCTGGTTTTATCTGCTTATTTACATCATAGGGTGTGGCTTTAAAAATCGCTTATCCGGCCTGCCCAATGGAGGAAGTTGCGCATTATGCGCCGGCAGATCAAGGTCTATGTTGTTTGTTTTACTGATTAGTCCTTACAAACTGCATAGACCCAGATCTGCTGGCGCATTATGCGACGGCAGATCTGGGTCTATGCAGTTTGCATTTTATATTGGCTTATACGTGAGTATATATGGTATTTAGGTAGGGGTAGGGAAAAAAGTAAGTGAAAAATGTCACAAATAGACTCCAACTCAAAGTCACTAATAAGAATTAAAAGTAACATACTGATTTCTCTTATTGTTACTTATGTCACTAAATGGCATTATCAGTATTAAATACTTTGCACTTTTATGTCAACTTTCATTCACTAGAGAAAAAAATTGTATTCTCATTGAAATGTATAAGCTTTTAGAGATGAAAATTTAATAATTTCTAGTACAATACATATTTCAGTCAAGATGGTTGAGGAAGTTGTGTATCAACGACCCTTGTTTCCAAGAAATAACAATGATACTGTTTGTTTTTATCTCTTTCATGAGAAACCACTGTGTTATGCTAAAAATTATGTTAAATGTGCAATGAACTTAAATATCCTTATCAATTTGCAAATATATCTGATGGTTGGGTTCAATGTTCAAAATGTGCAAACAAATGAAAGTTAGAATGGTACAACAAGTGTAGGAGGCCACAAGAGAACAGTTCAGTGTGAATGTGGTAGATTTATGAAAAGTGAGTAATTGAGATAACACAAAAAAATAACAAAAAAGTCTACAACAGACTAATGTTGGAAAAAACAATGAAAATACATGTACCTTTAGTTAAAATACACTTAATACTAATTCTGACTCTTGATGCTATGATGTGAAATAAAAATTTGTGCTGATTATCACACAATTTTTAAATTAAAAGCATAATAAATATATCACTCAAGATGGTTGAGAATAAAATCTATTAAAATGAATTTTGTGAAATGCTAACAATTCAGTGCAGGAAGTGCAATGTGTTAAAGTTTGCAAATGATTTTTTTCTTTTCTTTAAAGTGGCAATTGGATGTTATGTAAACTTGGTTCAAATAAGCAAAAAGCTGAATGGGAAAGAAATGTTGAATACCAAACGTTATAAAAAATGCAGTATTGTGAACGTGAAAGAATTGTATAAATTCATTTAATGAGACCATACATGAAGTCTAAGATATACACTAGATTAATGAGACCATACATGAAGTCTAACATACACACTAGATTAATGAGACCATACATGAAGTCTAATATACATACTAGATTAATGAGACCATAGTATGAAGTCTAAGAGACATACTAGATTAATGAGACCATACATGCAGTTTAAAATATACTAGATTAATGAGACCACACATGAAGTCTAAGATACATACCAGATTAATGAGACCATACATGCAGTTTAAGATACACTAGATTAATGAGACCATACATGAAGTCTAAGATACACTGGATTAATGAGACCATACATGAAGTCTAAGATACACACTAGATTAATGAGACCATACATGATGTCTAAGATACACTGGATTAATGAGACCATACATGAAATCTACGATACACTGGAATAATGAGACCATATATGAAGTCTAAGATACACACTAGATTCATGAGACCATGCATGAAGTCTACGATACACTAGATTAATGAGACCATACATGAAGTCTAAGATACTATATTAATGAGACCATACATAAAGTCTAAGATACACTAGATTAATGAGACCATACATGAAGTCTATGACACACACTAGATTAATGAGACCGAACATGCAGTCTAAGATACACACTAGATTAATGAGACCATACATGATGTCTAAGATACACACTAGATTAATGAGACCATACAGTAAGTCTATGATACACTAGAATAATGAGACCGTACATGAAGTCTAAGATACACACTAGCTTAATGAGACTATACATGAAGTCTAAGATACACTGGATTAATGAGACCATACATGATGTCTAAGATACACTAGATTAATGAGACCATACATGCAGTCTAAGATACACACTAGATTAATGAGACCATACATGAAGTCTATGATACACTAGATTAATGAGACCATACTGAAGTCCAAGATACACTGGCTTAATGAGACCATACATGCAGTCTAAGATACACACTAGATTAATGAGACCGTACTGAAGTCTAAGATACACTGGATTAATGAGACCATACATGCAGTCTAAGATACACACTAGATTAATGAGACCATACATAAAGTCTAAGATACACACTAGATTAATGAGACCGTACTGAAGTCTAAAATATACCAGAATAATGAGACCATACATGCAGTCTAAGATACACACTAGATTAATGAGACCACACATGAAGTCTAAGATACACTAGATTAATGAGACCATACATGAAGTCTATGATACACTGGATTAATGAGACCATACATGAAGTCTGAGATACACACTATATTAATGAGACCAGATATGCAGTCTAAGATACACACTAGATTACTGAGACCATACTGAAGTCTAAGATACACTGGATGAATGAGACCATACATGAAGTCTATGATACACTGGAATAATGAGACCGTACATGAAGTCTAAGATACACACTCGATTAATGAGACCATACATGAAGTCTATGATACAGTGGAATACTGAGACCATACATGCAGTCTAAGATACACACTAGATTAACGAGACCATACATAAAGTCTATGATACACTAGAATAATGAGACCGTACATGAAGTCTAAGATTCACACTCGATTAATGAGACCATACATGAAGTCTATGATACACTGGAATAATGAGACCATACATGAAGTCTAAGATACAGACTAGATTAATGAGACCATACATGAAGTCTAAGATACACACTAGATTAATGAGTGAAGTGTCACTAGTGCTCCTTGTTGGCAATATGTGCATATTTACATTTTCCTCGGCTTAAAAATCATATATTCGAAAACATGGAGAACAAGGAATTACATTTTAGTTTGTTCTTTCATTAAAATATTAAAGTTCAACAACGATGGAAAAAAGTGGTAAATATTAAGTTTTCTTCCGTGCAAATATTGAAACAATTTTCATTATATGCATATCAAAGTTGAATAATGACGGAAAACAATTGTAACAATACAAAGTTGTCTTCTGTGAAAATACTGAAACAATTTTTACCATATAAATATCAAAGATCAACAACAATGTATATCAATGGTAACAATACAACATTTTTCTTCCGTGCAAATATTGAAACATTTTTTACCATATAAATATTGAAGTTGAACAATGATGGAAAACAGGGGTAACAATACACAGTTGTCTTCCGTGCTAATAGTCAAATAATTTTGACCATATATATATCAAAGCTTAAGAATGGTAGAAAACAAAGGTAACAGTTCAAAGTTTTCTTTCTTAAAAAATATCAGTAATCGATGCTTTTAAAAATTCTTTTCAACAAAAAAGGTTTAATTGGATGAGACTTAAATCTAGATTACCACATTTAACATGTAAAAAAGATCATACACTGGAAAATATGAGGAGATTTATTTCTCTCAAGGAAGTAAACGAATTTCACAAAAAGGACCATACGATAAAACAAGTATACGTATAAGGACAACAAATTATAGACAAACTACAATAAGGAGCAAGAAGCAACTAAGACACTGGAGAGAGAGAGAGAGAGATGTAAAGAGAAACGTTAGCAACTTAAAAGAGAGTGATTGTTGCAAAACAAACAAGAAATACAAATTAGGAGAATAACTTTAAAAGAAAACGTTAATTAATATAAATGTACAGGAGGTACCAACATAGATTTTTATGGGGGGGGGGGTTGATTGTAGACAGAGAGATAACATAATTTAAATATCCATCATAAACTTCAAGTTAGTCTCAGGAAATATACGCTTTCGCAAAGTTGTAAAGACAAAGAAGAAATACTGACTTTTTATTACTCAAAAAGTTTACAGAGATCTTTCACAGTTTGGTACTTCAAATTGTATTAGATTATCTGTTTTGTTATCTCCGCACTCAGTTAGGCAAAGAGATAAGTGGTAACACTAATTGTATGTTTTGCAAATGATGAAAGCGTAAAGATATCAGGTGTAGAGCTAGATTTATTAACTGACTATGTTTCTCATGAAAGAGAGTGAGATTCGCCGGGGGGGGGGGGAGGGGGCATTAACATGACCCGTAAGAGATATGCAAAAAATCAATCACATATTCTATGCAGATGTAGATTGGGAGACAAAATATGGTAGAGAGTTTGATAAGAAAAAAACAAATTCATTCATCATGTACAAAAGCGATAATAACTTGTAATAAAAGGCAATGTATTAATTTACATCTGAAGGACTTACGATATGGAACAAACGAACAAATTAAATGGGTAGAAAAAAACTTGTTTAATATCTCAGATTACGAGAAATGGGCTTTATTTAAGATACTGATTTGATATCCATAAATACTTACACAAATATTTCAGATACTACCCATTACCATCAGGGAAGCTTGTAACGTATGACATTCACTTATCAGAATTGCAAATAAAATTCATATAAGTGAAAAGGATACTAAACCAACTGTACCTAAGTTGTTGTGTACTTTGAATAGCAAAAGTAAATTTGTGGTGCATTACAGAAATATAAAACTGTTCATGGAATTGGGGGTGAGCGTACAAAAGTACAGACTCGTTATGTTTAATGAACAAAGTTAGTTGAAGTCCCATACACCGCTGTATAATACACTGAGACAAACAGCAAACAAATGGAGAATCTACGAAAGAAAACAGGTGTGAAAATATATGCAGATGAAAAGAAATATGAAAACTTACAAAAAGATCCATTATTTGCTTATAGAAAGATAAAGATCCAACTGAGCAAATCTATCTATAGTGGTGGATTTACAGTGCTAGAGTGAAGCGCGTGATTAATATATAATTTCTACTACAAGAAGTTGAAAAACAAATACAATGACCAGAATAAAATGCTTTTTACCGGTACTTGTACTCGTTGCATTCATGTTGAAGCTGATAATTGTTATGTCGGTTTGAAAAGAACTATACACTTTTAAGATACAAACGATTATTATAAGGACACAATCTATAACATCACTCAAGTTAACAAAAACGTTGTTGGTGTTTTCAAGTAAGAACTCTCAGGCACTCCGATTAGTGAGTTTGTTGGTTTACGATCCAAACTCTATTCATTCAAAACAGACCATGAATAGAATAAAGTCTGCAAAGGTATAAAGATATGCGTGATTAAACAACATTTTAGATTTGATATGTACATGGAATGTTTATTCAATAATGAGGACAATTTGCCAAGAAATTACATTACTTAGGTCGTACAATCATAACATGTACACGATCAGAATGAAGAAAGTGGATCTATCATGTACTTGTGACAAGAGATATTTTTATGATAATGTTAATACGTTACCTTACAGTTATTTAGCGGTATATCCACTCGCAGCTTTGCTGATAACGCCAAAGGCTCGGACAACTCTGCTGAGAGCAGCATAGTTAAAACAAGGGAGAATGATATCAAAAAACGTAAAAAAACGCCTAAAACAAGGCAGAGAAGGATATCAAAAAAGTACAAAATGCCTAAAACAAGGCAGAGAAGGATATCAACAAGAGTACAAAACGCCTAAAACAAGGCAGAGAAGGATATCAAAAATAGTACAAAACACCTAACACAAGGCAGAGAAGGATATCAACAACAGTACAAAACGCCTAAAACAAGGCAGAGAAGGATATCAACAACAGTACAAAGCACCTAACACAAGGCAGAGAAGGATATCAACAACAGTACAAAACACCTAAAAAAAGGTCGAGAAGAATATCAACAACAGTATAAAACACCCAACACAAGGCCGAGAAGAATATCAACAAGAGTACAAAACACCTAACACAAGACCGAGAAGGATATCAACAAGAGTACAAAACACCTAACACAAGACCGAGAAGGATATTAACAAGAGTACAAAGCACCTAACACAAGGCCGAGGAGGATATCAACAAGAGTACAAAACGCCTAAAACAAGGCCGAGAAGGATAAATGATGAGACTCTGTCTAAGCAACCATTTTGCTTTACAGTAGGAGACTTTTTTAAATACGTGTATAATTCAAATTGCTACAAAAATGCAGATAGACGTATTGATGAAGTTGAAGATCGATTGAATCTTCCAGGGTAAATAGAATGTCTGATCTAGTTAAATTTACAAATGACAAAAAACTCCTTATATATCTCAACGAAAAGGCAAGATTAGAATCGAAGGAGTACATCTATAGGACTCACGGTATTAAGTCAGCTCCAATTGAAACCTATGGAAACATCATGATATTTAAAATTCAATAACTTTAAATTTCTGAATGCTCATGATCAAACCTATATTTATTAGTGTAGACATATCATTGATGCAAGCTTTATTGTAGAGAAAATCATATGAGCCGCGGCATTTTCTGGATCTACATGTGTTTGAAACATGTGTTTTCAATTCCGCACCAAAGAGTCAGATGTCAATTTCAGTAATGAGCCCAAGTCTGTAAAGGGACTGAAATTCCATCAATAAAACATTGTCTCTATTTTTTCAGTTACAACTAGGATAAGCCCTCAAAATATTCTCTTTACTAAAATCTTACTCTCATTATCAACCAATCCTGGCCAGCCAAACCCATATATACTCTATTTCATCTTCATTTCTAGACTGGTTCCCATTCTTCCATATCATTTGTACCGTGAGTCCTGTAAGCACGGTCGTGAAATGTTAAGTCAACAATCACTCGATGGGATAGACAAACTCGAATATGAGTTAGAATGGAACATCCTATATCTTTTCATCCCAACCTTGTTCAGAAAGCTGCTGAAATTTTCAAGCCACCTGAGAAAGTTAAGGAGAAACTAATGGGAGACATCAAAGAAGTATATTTAAGATACACTAAGAAATATGTACCAGAAAACAGATCAGTACTGTCAAAGTAAATAGATAATATCTGAAAATGATTCTGTCTTACAAATCAACAACAAGGACTGAATAGTTTCATACGGTTCATCCATCATTTAAAATGGATGACTTGTTGCATAGAAACAATAAGTGGAAACGGGTTAAGTATGGTCTGTTATCATTTATACATTGCACTACTATTCCGATATTTCTCCATTACATCGCTTAACTCAGGAGGCTTACAGAGGCTTATTTTGTACCTATACATAATCCTAGCATTACAAATTGCATGACCGTACAAACTCTCTTTCGAGAAATGATGAAGTTAATTGCAACTGCAGGTTTTACTGAGTTGACAAAGGACTACCTAATTAGTAGTGGTTTGCTGTCAGTGAGGATTTTTCCATAGTCAGTTAAAATAATTAGTCATGATAACATTAGAGAACATAGAAACAGTCTTTCATATTCCCAATATAGGCATTTAACAGAACAGTAATGAGACAATGAGGTCTGGACTCGCTCACTATAACTTTTCAGTCAATTTTTGCCTTCTTCATTTTGAGTTATAATTGAGTCATTGACATTTTGTTTTAATTTTTTAGCAGTGAAAGCTGCTCCAACATCTGTAATTACTTTTACATTTTTTTTTCTCTCCTAAATTTAAAGTACCCCCACCCCACCCAAAAAAATAGCGAGGGTGCCAGAATTCTTCATCTCCTTGTATAACGATTGCGATTAATAATTAAGATATATGTAAAATCAGGGAACTAATGAGTGAGTACCAATGATTTTACTTCAAATCTGACCCTCGGGATGTATATTTATATCCCATACCTCTGCAGATAATTTATTCTATTAATCTTTATTATTAAATGGAATCAAACGCATGGGTTTGGTTGTGTCCTAGGAATGTAGTAACTTTGTTCAAAAACATTAAATTTTTTGTGATATATTATTACTATTAGTAATGGCTGTTGATTTCAGGAAAGAAAATAAAAGCAAGAATTTTTTCAGTCATTATTTTTTTATTTCAAAAATTGTATGTAAATTTTCTATACAGGCAAGCGTCTCTTGACGTATATCCTCTCTCTGTGTGTGTGTGTGTGTGTGTGTGTGTGTGTGTGTGTGTGTGTGTGTGTGTGTGTGTGCTGGATGGATGGGTGTGAGTATCCTGTGATGATCTTTTTCAAATTTTTTTGTTTTTTGTTTTTTTTTTGTCAGTCGAGGTATTTTCAACCTAATTCTGGGTATAAATCGTGGTCCTAGATTCGATCTTAGGTTCCACCATGTGAATAGGTACATGTACTTGGTTGTCCATCCAAGGTCTGTGGTTTTCGCTGGGTCTCCGTTTTCCTCCGCCAAATTACTCTAACATCTCTGCTGTCAAGAGCGCGTCATATATTTTAATAAAACTTGTTCAGCAGACGCTAAATAAATAAAGTTTTAAAAGAAATACTGCTGGCGACGGCAGCTATGAATCCTGTAAAATAGTTCTCTGATTAATGATGACAAACTGAAATATGTTGAATGAATTTATGTTTTGTTGTCGAAACTAACTATTCCCTTTTAAACGTGTTTACGATCATAAAATATGACTGTCGCCACATCTTATTCTTTCTGAATAAGTATAGAGACTCAGCGAAAATTTATGTTCAGTTTTTTTAAATGCCTCGCCAAATCCCCTTTGAACGTCAAATTAGTCCGACTAGACAAAGGTAATATTTTGGAAATTTGTAGTAAATGATTTATCTATAACAATTTTACAAGGCTTAAATTTGACTAGGGTGGTCTTGGAAGTATTTGTGTATAAAGAGGAGAATTATACAGTGTTAAACAGAATGAACCGTTGATAAACTGGAAAAAAATAGTCTTTGCTTAGTTGAGTGCTAAAGTCAAGTCTTGATCTATCTATCTATCAAGAGCGACAAGGACTTACGAATCTTAACTAAATAACACGCTGTAACATCGAAGTAACCGCTGTAACATCGATGTAACTGAATTTCCGATTCCCACTTTTTGAAAATAATGTTAGAAATTAATCTCTCAGTTTATTTCTTAAATAGACCATTGCTTGTTTTTATTCTAAAATTGTACTCCTCTCCGAAATCTGAAGTAATGGTAGTACTGATACCATCTGTTTCTTAATAGTGGGATTCTTATTGGTAATAATGGTGATGATGATGGCGATGATGTGGTGGCGATAATGACAATGATGACGATAAAGGCGATAACTACGACGATTATGAGGATTGCACGGGAGACATGTACGTCATCGAGTGGTATTTAAGAAATGTGTATAACATACAACTATTCAAGAGATGCAATCATAGTAAAGCAAGTTTTTAATTCCAGGTGGTAATAACACTTATTTACTTGTATATTGTTGCATAGGCGCTGAGAGAGAGAGAGAGAGAGAGAGAGAGAGAGAGAGAGAGAGAGAGAGAGATGAGCGTGGGGGAGTTGTGATTTATATCAGAGAACCATATCAATATAATTTCAAACTAACGTATTCAAATGTGATGCATTCATTATCTAGAATATTCCATATTTGTATTATGATCTCAATCCATTTACTGGTATGTATGTATGTATTGTGTTATTTCACTGATAACAAAAGGAGTAAAACCTTCAATATTTTTTCTACTTTTTTAATACTCCAATTTCCCAGAGCGTCTGTTTAAAATCTCAGGAGAGGCTTTCTACGCCAGATATTACTTACAAAACAATAATTTATTTTTCAGTTATAGACAGCTCTCAAACCATTGGAAAATAAAATAGCTGTATTTTAAGGCTTATAATTGTATGGAATGATAAAATGTCGCCACTGGTGTAATAACCCGCTAATGAGGTTGATATACGATATTCTCTTAATAAAAGGAATCTTCTGGCAGCAATTTAATAAAGATAAAACAATTTTTTTTCCGACCTTCTCTATCTTACCTGCGTGTATGATGTAACTTGCATGCCTTTGCGTGTATGATGTAACTTGCATGCATTTGCGTGTATGGTGTAACTTGCATGCCTTTACGTGTATGATGTAACTTGCATGCCTTTGCGTGTATGATGTAGCTTGCATGCCTTTGCGTGTATGATGTAACTTGCATGCCTTTGCGTGTATGATGTAACTTGCATGCCTTTACGTGTATGATGTAACTTGCATGCCATTCCGTGTATGATGTAACTTGCATGAGTTTGCGCGTATGATGTAACTTGCATGCTTTACGTGTATGATGCAACTTGCATGCCTTCAAGAGATGGGAAACATGAATACAGTGTAAAAATGTCAGAGAAGAGAACATTTTGAAAGAGATTATGGTTACAATTTGGAAGTCTGCACTATTCATTCAAAATCAGGGTTTAAAAATCATGTATGTTTTATTCATATATGTGAGGAAATACTGTACTGTAGTTAATTGTTTGGAGAGTTGTCAAGACAACGGTTACATTGAGAAACATTTTGGGGGTAATTTAGTGATTTATAATATTATTTTATCTTGGTTGCACACATCCCCATCCCTAATACTTCTGAACTTACGCCTGTGGGCGCATCAGGCCAATGCAACATCCCAGAACAGCAGGAAGAAAACAACACAAATGACAAAAACTGATTAAGTCGAACTCGCTAATCAGTTTACACCATATATCTGAACGCTTCACCGAATGATTAAAGAAGAACTGAAAATAAATAAACTTTCAAGCTGGGATAATATTATATTTTTGACGAAGTTCGATTTTTATCAACCTGATCTTTTCTCTTTTCATTATGGCCTTGCCATTGATGATAGTTGTGATAGTAACATCAGCAGAAGTATATATATATATATATATATATATATATATATATATATATATATATATATATATATAGAGAGAGAGAGAGAGAGAGAGAGAGAGAGAGAGAGAGAGAGAGAGAGAGTATGTATTCTTGTCATTATCCTCATCTCGGTTCTTTCATCACCAAAACGTAATGTAACATGTATTTTCACATTCGTATCCTTTAGATTTTAAACATAACTGATTGTTTGCCATAAGCACTACACGACAAAGGGATTGGACACAAGTTTTAAAAATTAAGTTTTGTCCTTTCCCCAATAATACAAAACTTACATAATCAATGCATTATAATCCAATTATCGCATTACATATATATGTAATTAGAATTAACGCATTGTATTAAATATAAACAAAAACTTAAAGTAATTGGTATCATATACATGTATACATACATACAAAGATATATACACATACATGCATACAAACATACAAAGATACATACACATACATGCATACAGACATACAAAGATACATACACATACATACATACAAAGATATATACACGTACATGTATACATATATACAAAGATACGTACACGCATACATACATAGAAAGATACCTACACATGCATGCATACATACATACAAAGCTATACACACATACATGCATGCATGCATACATACATACATACATACATACATACATACATACATACATACATACATACATACATACATACATACATACATACATACATACACATACTTGCATACATACATGCAAAGATACATATATACATGAGTAAGGAATATGACAAATTGTGAAGACAGATTCAAATCCGAAGCCATATTTTGGGATTAACACCTTGTCAGATGTATTACAAAATAATTTTGGCTGATTCTCACCTTATCATATATACATATTTTCTTTTTGTTTATCAATATTTCGCCTTACGTTTAGAAAATTATTTACATGCCAAGAGGACCTCCCAAGTAGAGCGACCTCACAAGAGGCGGGAGCGGACTGAAGTCAAACCTGGCAACTAGATTAATTGGCAGCTTCCAACCCAAGAATGAATAAAAAAAAAATGGAGGGCTTATTTGTCAATTGTTAAGCTACATATGAAGTTATATTATTGTAATTAATAGCAACTTCATTGGTGCCATAAATTAACCTATATGAGAAATGATACAGGCAGGCGAAGAAAAGTCGGCGAAAGTACCAAATTTTATTAGCTGAGTATAGACGTTAAAGATCATCACGTATGTTGACGTTAATGACTAACTGCCGTAAGTGTTTGTCCTTTATCTCACTTTTTGCCGCCAGCCAGTATAGAAACGCTATAAAAGAAAAAAAGATATAGTTAGGGCATCACAAACCGACGTGATAACCTTGCAGTACAAAAAATAGCATTATTTATGTGTCTTTTTATTTGTCAATTTAAAACAGATTTATATGAATTACTTGACTTCAGCTTCCTATCTTGGATCACGACAGCTGTATCCTCTCTTAAGCATGAAAGAGAAATGTTGAAATTATAGCTTTCCACCAGTCTAAACATTTTGTTCAAAGAAAAATATTCACATATATTTCATATAGCAATATGTTGTACATCCTCTTCTCTGGGCCGTCAATTTACAAAACCTTACTGATTTGCATTGAAAATGAGTATTACTTTGTTCACGAAATATGTTTCTTATCATTCTGTATAAATTATTTTTTAACTTCTATATCTTATTTTATTTAAGATTTTAATGAAATTAGTTCATACTATTATAGCACAGGTTGTTCCTAGGTATAACCAAAGTGTCCGTCTCAAAAGAGCGCCATAAGGCTAGTGTCCGTCTCAAAAGAGCGCCATCAGGCTAGTGTCCGTCTCAAAAGAGCGTCAGGCTAGTGTCCGTGTCAAAAGAGCGTGTTACATTGTTCTTTTTCCATTTACTATAACTTCTATGAGACCATATCGTTTTGCAAGTCATTTAGGTACCTACCGTTGAACTAAATTTTCAATTTTTGGAAAATACCTTTATCCTCAGCTCAGTATACAAACTTTACGAACTTCATATGCATCTTGACAGTTACTTTGTACTAAAACTTGATTGTATCATTCAACTTATCATGTACTAAAACTTGATTGTATCCTTCAACTTATCATGTACTAAAACTTGATTGTATTATTCAACTTATCATGTACTAAAACTTGATTGTATCATTCAACTTATCATGTACTAAAACTTGATTGTATCCTTCAACTTATCATGTACTAAAACTTGATTGTATCCTTCAACTTATCATGTACTAAAACTTGATTGTATTATTCAACTTATCATGTACTAAAACTTGATTGTATCATTCAACTTATCATGTACTAAAACTTGATTGTATCATTCAACTTATCATGTACTAAAACTTGATTGTATCCTTCAACTTATCATGTACTAAAACTTGATTGTATCCTTCAACTTATCATGTACTAAAACTTGATTGTATCCTTCAACTTATCATGTACTAAAACTTGATTGTATCATTCAACTTATCATATACTAAAACTTGATTGTACCATTCAACTTATCATGTACTAAAACTTGATTGTATCATTCAACTTATCATGTACTAAAACTTGATTGTATTATTCAACTTATCATGTACTAAAACTTGATTGTATCATTCAACTTATCATATACTAAAATTTGATTGTATCATTCAACTTATCATATACTAAAATTTGATTGTATCATTCAACTTATCATATACTAAAATTTGATTGTATCATTCAACTTATCATATACTAAAAACTTGATTGTATCATTCAACTTATCATATACTAAAAACTTGATTGTATCATTCAACTTATCATATACTAAAAACTTGATTGTATCATTCAACTTATCATGCAAATGTCGGTAATTTGAATTGTATTTATGGTAAAAATATTGCCCAAAGATCATGTACATTTTAAAAACATCCACGAGGGCCTTTATATCGTCTATTTGCCAATAAATTATTCTAACTAAACTCAATCTAAACCGGGTCGGACTGGCGGTCTTGTGCTGTTCAATTGAAAATCGTGCATATATAAGGTCTTTGGGGCCCCTGAAGGACCCATAGACCACCATCCCCTCCCTTGAAATCTCTGGGTCGCCCCGTGTGCCAGTCAGACCCTGAATCTAAATACTGTGAGTGAACTGTTTTTTTTGTGGGATACCAATTTTCGTGGATTTCGCGGTTGATACGAATTTACATTTAAGTACCGACACAAAATTTAATTTTGAAGCAACAGGATCCCAATCTGCAAATTTACATTTAAGTACCGACACAAATGTTATTTTTGAAGCAACATGACCCCAATCCACAAATTTACATTTAAGTACCGACAAAAATTTAATTTTCCCTAAAGTCACCAAAATTAATATCCATGGAAATAAACGAATTAAAAGTTGGTAAATGAAAAATATTTGTTTGTTTCCTCTGTCGCGCTATTTCCTTACCAGGGATTTTTGTAAGATCAATGACACTTGCTAACTCTTGGCAGAATATTTATTTTATTTTATATCCTTTCACTTCCCATTTCAGAAAATATGAAATTAGTCTTTCGTCTTGTTTCCACTGATTGAAAAAAGGAGGAATTTGTTGATATTTGTAGTCAAGTGCAAACAAATTAGAGAAAATAAAAAGAAGAAAAAAATGCGAATTTTAGAAAGAAAGGGATCTAATTCAAGAAAAGACTGATATAATAAATTGAACTCAGATGGAACCATCTGCACAAATGTAGCCCCTGTATTGTTAAATATCCATGAGTATTAGACAGAGCAAGTGGATAAACAACTCACTTAAAAAGATTCGAGGATGAAAAACTGGAAGCGTGGACTTTACCATGAAAGGTTTTGTTAATTTTCCCCAGTATTTATAGCTTTGATGAAGGAACATTGTACGAACAATATAGAAAAACTCGAGTGCAATATTTCATACGCCAAAATGTAAAATTATTATTATATTATTTATTTCGATATAGTTGGGATCGGGTAGCAGCCAATGTCTATTAATACCCTCTCCCTGTCACAGGACGATGGAAAGTGGAGACGTATAAAATCAGAGATAATATCTGTCATGTAAATAATAATAATAATTTTAAAAAATCTAACCCCATCGTCACACAAGTCGGACCACCCTCGCCCCCCCCCCCCCCACCCCTCGGTGCGTGACATCATATATGGACGACCTCTTACATACATTTTAAACATGTATGCATTAAGTGTTAAGTATAATTTTTAGTTCATCACTGTTACTCTTTTTAAATTGAAATCGATTGCCAGTGGAGCCTGTATGTTTCTCATGTCTTTACATATTGTTGGTTACGGTGATATTAGAGGCGATGTAGGTTAGTGGTTAGCATTCTGGACTCCTAGGCAGGAGCACCGGCTTGATTCCCAGGTCAGACCGGGTCGGCTGCCCTGTTGTGTCTTTAGGCACGCCACTTTACGCTCATTGACCAACAAAAAAAATCAAAACCTCATCGCAAAACTCCTTACAGGGATGCACCCAACTAAGCCAAAATGTTGTTGATGCACACACATCATTTTAGGCAAAAAACCTTAAGCGAGCTTAGCCCAACTAAATGAAAGTATTGGTATGGTTATCTGATGTATACCAATAAATGCTTTATCTGTTCGTCCGTGTTGTGAGTAACTTCTATTGTATGGAATATTGCCAAATATATGGTATGCATTTAATTTTGACAACGATTATATTAGACTTTAGAATTTTTCATGTAGATGGCACAAGAAGAAGTGGATCAATTTCCTATGATTATGATACATTTGCATTCAGGGTCGGTTTAACCGCTAGGCAAATTAGGCGGTCGCCAAGGGCGGCAACATTTTGGGCTCGGCAACAAACTGAATGAATAAGAAAAGAAAGAGAAATAGCGTAAAATGGAAGATAATAAGCGTCTGAAAATAGGAACAGAAAAACAGAAGGAAAGAATAAATGCACAATATTCATTTTAGAAAATTTAATTGTGTAGGAGGTGGGCACAAGGCTGAAGGTTCGCCTTGGGCGCCAAATACTCTTGCGCCGGCCCTGTTAGCATTGTTTGTATCTGAAAACATGTTTATACATTATATTCGTCATTTCTTTTCTATTATTTCTTTATAATCCCCAGCCATATCACATATGCATGAAACGGATGTGTGTGTGTGTGTGTGGGTGGGTGGGTGTGTGTGTGTGTGTGTGTGTGTGAGAGAGAGAGAGATCAGATTCCCACTTGTTTTACTGATAAAAAACGATTTCATGCTAATAATAAAGTGACTGAACTTTGAGTATATTACTAAACTTAAATTTGGTACCTCATATATCGTAGGACACTTATGGGGTTAAAACTATTTTAAAGCAGTGTGGACATTATACATCGCAACATCAAGAATCGCTTTTCAGTTAGAATATTGTGAAAATTTCGTGAAGTGGCAACACTTCATGTCAAAACGTACTCAAATTGAAAAGTTGAATAAGATTGGGGCTCAGATTCTTACAACTTTAGAGTACTAAACTGAGACTAAAGTCCAAAAGTAATGACGTTCTACAAATTAAGTTATACAACTTTGGTGGTCTTTCTAATTTTAATTTCTCTACAATCATGCTAAAATTTTTTTGACACAAGTATACTCCGAGCATCATATCTACAATCATGTTAAATGTTATTGACACAAGTATACTCCGAGTATCATATCTACAATCATGTTAAATGTTATTGACACAATTATACTCCGAGCATCATATCTACAATCATGTTTAATGTTATTGACACAAGTATACTCCGAGTATCATATCTACAATCATTCTAATTTTATTGACACAAGTATACTCCGAGCATCATATCTCATCTTGGTGCTCTACTCAAAAGCTGACATTCAAAAGGGTTCAAGAATGTTGTACCTTGAATAGCATCTATAGACAGAATATTTTATATCGATATAGTTTTGGGCGTTTTCTGTTTTAGTTGTCTTCTTTTCTTTTGTACATTTTCTTTTATTGATGTAAGTACATTTTCGGCTGACTCAGGATTATAAAATAATAACAAGAGTCCGTCTAAGGGACTGACGCTCTACTGGCTGAAAAGAATTTCCTGGAATTCAAGATAAGACCATTTCTTCCTTTTAACAGCGGAATGTTGAAACCATCTTTGACATTCTTCATGGATAACAAGATTTTAAAATTAACTGCTGTGGTGGACATATTGGATGTCAACTTGACACCATTTTCATTTAGGACCAACAATGCACCGTAAGAAGTCTTCTGGTGGAAACCCCATGTTGACATGACTTTCCGTTTTGGAAGAACAACGATAACAAGTTTTTCGTAGAAATATTCGATATCAGATTGGTACCCTTTCTATTTAGTACCAACTAGACATCATAAGAAGTCTTTTGGTGAAAGCACAATGTTGATATGACCATTTATCTAGGAGAAGTAGTCACCACAAGAATTTCAAGATGGTCATTGTGGCAGTCATATTAGAAGATAGATCGGAACCATTTTATTTACGACCAACTAGACATCATAAGAAGTCTTTCAGTGAAAACCCCATGTTGATATGACCATTCATTTCGGAGAAATAGAGATAACAAGATTTTTAAGATGGCCACTGTGGTAGGCATATTGAATGTCTGAATGGCACAATTAGGACCAACTAGACATCATATTGTTTAGCAAACATCCCATGTTCATACGACCATCCATTCAGGATTAGTGATAAAAATATTTTAAAGATGACCGGCCTGGACACTATAAGAGGTCTTTTAGTGAAAACCCCATGTTGATATGACCATCCATTCAGGAGGAGTAGCGATAACAAGATTGTCAAGATGGCAGCTGTGGCGGCCATATTGGATGTGCGAGCAGCACCATTTTCACCTTGACCAACAAGACCATGGGATGAATTTGTGTGTAAATTTTCATGTCAATCCTGCAAGTTGTTTAGGAGGAGTAGCGATAACAAACTTGTGCTAACGGACGGACGGACCACAGACGACGTAAGGACGACGGACGACAAGCAACAGACCATCCTATAAGCTCTTCTGTTCTATGACCAGCAGAGCTAAACATCTTGACCATAGTACCGATAATAATAAATTAGAGTACTTTCAGGACACTCGAGCTTTTCTTCAGAAAACAGTTTCAAACGATTCGTAAGATCGAGGGGATATTTCACAAAATACTGTATTGCTAGTAATGTTCGCGGAGTTTTATTATCTCGTTGTTTGTGATCAATAGGTCTTCTGCGAAAATAAGACACCCATTACATTTTTAAAAAGTTTCAATAATAATTAATAAATAAATAAATAAATAATAATAATAATAATAATAATAATAATAAAATAATGTACTACGAGATAAAAACGCAAAATTAAAGCACGGTGAAAACGTCGAAAGATGGAGAGGACGAAAAAAATTTCACAACAAAAATAACTCGCAATACGGTACTATTACATTCTATAATCTTTCGATTTCTTGGAAAAATGTATAGCTGAACACACTGAAAAATGTATTGTTTAACGCTCTGAAAAATGAATGCAAACCTAAATAAACGTTTTAAAGAATATGTGAAGATAATTGAGTTTACACAATTTATGTGTTTACAGACGTAGGTCTCCAAATATCTGCTGAATGTAAGTGAACGTACAGTTTTGGAAGAAACTGATTTCCGATAGCCTTTGTTTACTTATCATGTATTAGTATTAATGATTGAATATCAAGTATTAACATTACATTAAAAATTACAGACGTATTTGTTTCGCTCCGGATATTCTGCAATTTGTTTTGAACATACGAGAAAGCTGTTCTTTTCTTTGATAACATTTTGACCACAAAACTTTAATCGCTTCTTTCATACCATTTGCAACCGCTTCTGTATTTATGTGTTCCCCCTACTCTAGATATCCCAGCGGGATTTCGTTCTACACGCTTATTATTTCTCGTCTTTCCTCTCCGCTTGCAAACCTAGCGCATCTCGCTCTCCACTAATTTATATCTTTTGATAGCCTATGTTAAAGTATGTTTGCTATTCCACTTGAACTTTGTTTACAATGCTATATAATTTCACACCGGTCTCTCTCTGATAACGGTATAAGAGAGGATGAAAAGGTTCGATGTGTGTGGCAACCACAACTATGTTGTTGATTGACACATACACGAATATATGTGACATTGAAAGGGCATAAACGTAGCCTATCGCTTGGCGAAAAACCCGCCATCTTGACCTTTGCGGTGTGGTATAATTTTGTTTGGGAACATCTTTATAGTCTGAAGAGCTGATTTTAAACACCCGTTTGATATCTATATAATCTATCCCTTTGCTAACTACAAAAAAAAGTGATACATAAAAAATGCTTGAGTTTACTGTGGAAAGAGTTGCAAGAAATGCAAGGATCTTTCTCCAATCGCAGGGATAGATCTTATCGACTCAAATGTTTCAATTAAAAAGCTATATTGTAAAATCTGTCCTAATGAGCCTCTGTGACGGTGGCTCGTAGCGGACAGATTTTCATTTACCACCGTTTATACATATTACATTAGTTTCGATCCAGTGGACACCTGCTTATAACGGAGTAAATAAGACAGTCCGTCGTTTTTATATACATACATATACACACACACACACACATATATATATATATATATATATATATATATACATATATATATATATATACATATATATATATATATATATATATATATATATATATATATATATATATATATATATATATATATATATATATATACATATATATATATATATATATATATATATATATATATATATATATAACAAAGCCGGCGAAGCCCAACCAAACAAGGTATTGTTTTGTGCGTTTCGGACGCACACTAATAACATAATCCCTGCCATTGCAAGATTCTAGCGAAACAATAACCCTTATATAAGTGAAAACTTGCCAAAATTTTAACAACAAATTTTAACACAAATTGAGAGACGAAATTTTTACATCAACCTAGTGTGTTATCTCTTAACTTGAATGTTTCTTAATAATGTCATTATTTAACTATTTGTTTGTATTTTTTTTTTTTTTTTTAATGGTTTGCTGCCATGTGCAGTTTTCCAGGTTATATTTTCCAGCTTAGAGTATATGTGCAAATCTTCTGTAAGCTAAACTCACCGCATCTAATACTCTCATCTTCATTTATGTTGTAAAAATCATCATTTTTTCCAGTACGTTTACCTTTTTCAGAGGACTATCGTGTAAGAAAAAGAATGGAAAGAAAAATAAATGAATAAAACATTGCTTTAATTATCTCAAACAAATCCATATACGATAAATTTCGTACATTAATACAGTGCTCCCAAAATATCGCGTACTCCGATTTTTCGCAACTCTTGCTCTCCGCCAATAAAATCCATTGCCCAAATTGTTCCATAAACATTAATGGCAAACCCTCGATTTTTCGCCAACCTCGATTTGACGCCGTCTTCCTACATGTATGAATGTTGTCGACAAATCGAGGGAGTAGTGTATGACAAAAATAGAAGTTATTCCTAGGTCTCCGTGAGAGAAAGCTTTAATCAAAGGTATCGAAAAAAACGAATCCTACGACAAGGTGTATACAAAAATGTTTAAAAAATGTAAAATAAGAAATGATTTTACTCATTACAATAATACAATGGACATACCACTACTCTTTAGAAATGATATGAAAGCTATAAACGCCTTCTAATGCAGCAAGGTAATATGATGTAAATTGCATAAGTGTGTACGAGTATTAAAAAAAGCTAGAATTTTCCTTCCACAATTTTCCGAGCGGCACAAAACGCACAAACGATAGTGCCTCCTCCCCCCACAACAGCGCCGAGTGGCAAACAAGGAAGTTAGATTCCAACTTCTACGACTGTACTAAAGGTAAAGACACGTCAGAGCATGTGTTATTTATACTGAAAGTCTCAGATTCGATGGGAAAAACTTTTTTCGGATACAGAGCATATATATAATAAAGAGGGTAGAGTTGCTAATGTCAGAACCACTAATACATAAACTAATATAATTGCTTAATAAATAAATTTGTATCCCCTCTTCACCTTGCGCCTTTGAATATAGATATATGTTTCATCAACCCACTTAAAGTTACATTCTAATAAATACATTTTCTAGAGCTAATCTCTCACTTGTTCAAGTTTGCATTGTAAGTTCGTGAAATAGTTCCATCCAGGAACCGCCTTCTTTAAGCGGCCATTGCCGGAAATTCTGTCTAATCCGAAACATGAACCTCTGTTGAATGTAATCCGTCTTTATCGACAGTGCCTGTACATTCCTATCTTTCGTAATTTTAACAGAAATACAACATCTCTTAACCTGTACAACTGTAATAAAGGCCACTTTTCTGAAAACTATTGCAAGCAGGATTAATGGCGAACGTTTATATCCATGGAAACGTAGGTGTCAACTATTTCACATTGATTTTTTTTTAGAAAAGTTGCTATTCAAATTACAAACAAGGTAAAATCACATCACCTGAAATTATTATAAACGGGATTCACTTAGTTTATGTACTCCTTTCCCAATCTCGCCAAAATGTTGTGATTATGCTTGATGGTACACAACCAAAATATTCATGCTTCTTGCCAAAATGTTGTGATTATGCTTGATAGTACACAACTAAGTATTCATGCTTCTTGGCATTCTAAATCTTGAATAACCATCCTCTGTAGCGCCTTTTCATGGAAAATTGCAACTCTAAACAGCCGAGCTCCACCAATCTCTCGTCAAGCACCCTGAATGTTATGCCATAGTCACCCTGTAAAAAAGATACCATGGGTTTTTATTAGATAGCTATTAATATCTACAGTTTATTCTAGTGTATACTTCTCCAAGTTCTTATGGTTGGACTACTAAAGACGTTGAAGAAAATTCATAAGAATATGGACAATTCTGAATCTAATGAAACGCATTCCACATTAATCTTGTAGATGTGTTCGTATATTCTGAGTCGTCTGGTTCCCTATTTCGTACAGGTCGCTCATGGACAAAGCCGTCGCAAAAAAAAAAAAAAAAAAAATTAATAAAGAAATCCTGTAGTATAATCGCGCCATCTAGTGACAGATACGAGTAGAGGATGAGTTCTATTTGTTTGACTGTGTCTTCTCTTTTCTGCAAAGAAGACTCAATTATAAATAACTAATACAGTGACCAAAGAAGCAGTCAGGCGAATTTATAAAAAAAGAATGCTGCAATTACAATTGAATGAATTTGAATGGGTAGGGGGAAAGCAATGAAATTAGCTTGGTAGTTCATTTCAGAAAGACCTGTTTAGCACATATTTGCATCCCTGATGCCTCGAGTTCGATCGCCGGTCCCAACACGTGCAAGGGTTTGTGGTCGTCCATCTGCGATCGGTATTTTATTCGTCTTATTCTCCGGTTTTCTGCACCTCAAGGACCACAAAAAAAGTAATCGTCATTTGAGCTATCCAGAAAACGTTACACACGTTGATAAAGCTTGCTGAGCAATCGACTTAAATGGTTGCAATTTGGAGCATAGGTTCTAAAGCTCGTTTGCTATGAGTGGTTGCTAATGGTTTGCTTGTAATTGGTCTTGAGTGTTTTTATTTATTATCGTTAAGCATATTTCACTTGGTCTTGCTTTTGACATGCTAAACCCTTCTAACAAAAAATAAATAAATAAATTTTAAAAAATACTCGAAATGTTTCTATTAGTAAGGCAACGACCACTGAATCTTCTAAATGGTGGAGGCTGGTACCGACTGGGGTCGAGATTTTATTTTGTTTAATTCATTCCCTAAATTTAAAAAAAAAAATAATACTAGCATACAGGCTGATCTGTTCACCTTCCTCTGTCTATAACTTTCATAGCAGGGGAAAACTTATCTGTCCATCACATGGATGAAATTAAATATTCAGGTTCTTAAGAAGCCACCTAATAGAACACACCGACAATTTACTTCTGTAGCTTGCGTACGAGTGCTACCGATCTTTTGGTTCGATATTTTTCTGATGAGCAAATGGAGCGACAGATAAGAACGACGAGTGGGTGATATTCAATGATAGCTCATTGACGATTTGTGTCTTGGGCGCCGGTAAGCCTCGAACCATGATGTTGTGGTTTGCATTTGGGATTGTTAACATCCCGTGAAAACAGTATTCATCCCATTCCTTTTCTCCACTTAATCCTTTCAGAATCTCACCTGAACCGACAATCGCAGGAACAAAAAAAATGAAAGGTACTATTTCATCTCAGTGAACAAAGTTTGGCAGCAATAGGCGTGGTAAAATTGAAAATGACCACCGTTAGCCGAAACATATTTTTCTCTGGTCAAAAATAAGATACAAAATCAGTGACGAGCTACAACAAAGAACCCAATGGATGAATTGCGATTGCTTCACAATAGAAAGGAATGGAGGTTGTTCGGTACAATGATAGAGGGTTTAAGCCAATATGTCCTGGTTGACCTAGTACTGGTTCACACCACTCTTGACTATCGATATTAATACAACGAATAGTCTCTGGCAATGGTTTCCTTGTGATATGTTGCCATGAACATTCCATCGAAGTAACGAGTAGAAAGAAAACGAGGGATGACAGTATAGTTTGTTCATACCAATTTATGTGCAAATATCATGTCTACCGAAACACGTATTTTGCATTACCCGAAGCTGTGTCAAATTGTAATCACCGATGTCTTGTATACTGAGTTCTAACGTAGCGACACTTTCTGAACGCCAATAGTCCTAACTTTATATGATATTTACGAAAACATATGCAATCTTTAAAATAAATTCTGTCGCTAAAGTATGTTGCGCCGGGAGTTCTAATTAAAATTTCTTACTTTCAAAAGCAACGGTATCCAGGCCGAAAATATTAATGTAACTGCATTAAATAATGAAAGTTTTACAAGAAAGGAAAACAAATATTTAAAAAAAAAAAATTAAAAAAATCCATCTTTTCCAAGACCATTTGAAGACAGATTGTCATAGTCAAGCCCATAAAATCGACGACTTTCATCACAAGAGAAGGTGTCCCAATATTTGTGAGTTTCTTGTTTGGTGAAATTATTAATAGTCTGTTTCTAGACATTCCTTAGTCAGACCAAGCGGTTTAATTTCTTTTTAAATCTAGTCGCTTTCGAAATGTATTTGGCCAGTATCGTTGAACTTAAAAATGAGCTATAGCTGCAGTCGCGCAGCTTGTGCACGTACAACTGACTAATTCCCCATTTATTTTACAAAAGATATTATTTGAATACCTTTTGCAAGTCTCAGATCCCTGACCAGACATAAAACTTAACCAAAGTGTTACGGACGGACGGCTTTTTTGTTATTGTTGTTGTTTTTGTTGGTTTTAACGACACTTGTAACACATTATTGGCTATACAATGCCAAGAATACGAAAACTAAGTGCCTTTCCCAAAGGACACACAGAGGCAGCTATCCTGTGCGACCCATGGATTAAGAGTCCGAATAGTACTAATATCAGTACCCCTACATAGTGGTCGGGGTACTAAAATGTTCCCATATGTATCAATGGAGCAGCCGAGTGTGATTCACACCCGGCACTTTTTCAGCATATTGTCAGAAAGTTTACGGATATTGCATACATATCTTAAAAAAATCAAGTAGTCTTCTTATTTAATATTAGTATTGCCAAATTTCACTGTAGAAACACGAATAAAATCGCGTTTATATTCTTGATATTAAAATTTATGTTGGATCGTCCACCATATTAGTTCATCTGATAACTATACATCCGTTTTCAACCTCATTTTCCGGTATGCCATATAAGAACATTGCATCCTTATTTGGAAACGTAAACAGATCGTAGTAAATATGGGGCGCATTGAATAATGTATCGCAGAATAACCAAATATGGTACAGCAAGCCTTATTTGGAAAGTGAATTACCCCGAGAATCTCGTGTTATCTGCCATGGTGGTCGACGTATGGTTAGTGTAAACATACCAATATATTTTACCTTATATAGGCTTAATAACATATCATAAGCAAAACTTCCTGAAAAACATAACTCTACTTAGGTAGTAGATTTTTACTCATGTCATTTTATTGTCTTTGCAATAGTTTTATTTGCTCCATTGCAAGGTGTGGGATCACTTCGTAGCCTCAACATGGTTGAGGCTACGACATCGTAGCTAGAGTCCGACGCTCTACCAACTGAGCTACTGTGCCTCTCTACGAACGGACGGACAAGGCCAACACTATACCCCATCTACATCTTCGATAGGCAAGGGTTGTCGATAAACTTCGTTCCACATCAACCCTTAGAATATATAGCTATCCCAAACAGTCTTTTTAACATGTGCTTCTCTCCTGAAAGAGTTATTGCCCGTGGTAAGCGGAATTAATTGGCCAATGAGAGAACCTGTAACATCTTTAGGTATTCAAGATGACGATTCCCATAGTGTTCGCATGTCTCGACTTGAAAAAGGTTTGCAAAGGAACAATTTATATGCGAGAAACCGACACGCGATACATGAGAAGATCGCAGTGATTATTCCCAACTATCTTTGTAGGTAAGCGAACATTCTGACTGGATCAATTTCTTTCATCTGCATCCATACATACAGTGGAGCTGTATATACTAATTCGGCTAGCTACATATGCCAGGGTCGATGTGGAACAAAGTGGATCAACGACCCTTGACTTGCAAAGATGACTACCTATGTGAGGGGGCATTAAAATATTGTATGTAATGGAATGAATGCTACATCGGACTAGTACAGGGATCTGTTTGAAGAAAAGATAAATGTTTTGAATCTTCTAACGTTAAATGCTGTAGGATCATTACTTTATAGTTTAACAAAATTGGAATAGAACTTGTATGAATTCTTTTTAAAACAATCTGAGTGAAGCAAGTATTCATATATGATCATTTGTGTACCAAAATAAATATGAAATTTTATTATGGCATGTTACAGAGTAACAGACTGACTTTTTGGAATCTAATGGTTAAGTGTCAGAATGATTCCCTTTATAATGCGTACTAATTGACTGATAACGTCCACCTTTGATGACTTAAAAGAAAGTTATTGAATAAAACGAACAAAAACATTGCCAAAAAATTGTCCCCGTCCCCAATACTGAACTGTACCGTCGGGTGTGATGTAGTAGTGTGATAATGGAAATTTTAGACCGGGTTTACTGACATGTGTTCACCCCTTCTATACCCCATGACTTTACCCATTATTCACACGTGAGTGAAGCGCGTGTCTGTGAGCGCCTCTCGCGAGAGAAAACCCTCGCGGAGCCTCCCGCAGGGAATCTACACTTTCTCAACCCTAGCGGCAACAGTTTCATTTTATGTGAGAATATTATATTAAATAATCACAGTGAGTAATATATAATGATAGCAAAAACATCACCGTTTGACAAGCATATCATCGTGAAAGAATCTGCCTCCGTGGCCAATGCAGGAATTATAATGCCCGACAAATGGTGTGTTTGTATACTCACAGAAAAAATTAAATCGCTATTCAGCCTGAATGCATCATATCGGTTTGTTAAAGAGGCCCAAAATATTCTGTATGATTTTTCAAACATGTATCCGGAGCACATTGAAAGATTAACCGGGTTAGGGATCGCGTTAGAACGTACACGGCGAGAACTTGGTGATGAATACAGCAAAAAGTGTGAAAAGTCATTGTATGATATCGTGCAAGAAAACTTCAAGTCGCTGGCGTTAACCGAGTTGCCGGTGCGCGCAGTTGATGACCTTGAAGACAGTGACACACCCAGTGAAGGCAGTGAAATATTCAACAAAGACAACGAAGACAGTGGAGACGACAAATACGGTAAAGACAGCGAAGAAGACAGCAAAGATCTCTATGATCACCGTCAAGAGTAAATTAATTAAAGAGAAACCTTCAGCATTAATATATGGAGACACCAACGGCATTTACTTATAGTGACAAAAAATACGAGGAAAGTACACGTAGCATGGAGAAATGATATGAAAGAGAATGGTGGGATTCCTGTGAAAAAATATTCAAGTGCAAAGACACAGAAACCATAGAGTCAATACACAAGGTATGTGAGACGTTTGATGTTTTTGGATGCCAATGTACAAGGTGTGGCCATTTACGAGTTGGTGTAACACATTTTGGTTGTGGCAAACGTGAAGTGATCTGGCCAAATACCAGCTTGAAGGAAATTATATTTGAGCAGGAAAAGCTATTTGATGCTAATCCGCAGTTTATGCATTCCGGTTAAAAAGCTTGTTTACGGGACGCTACCCTTACTTTTGGCATTACATGAAAAATAGTTTACGGTTAAAGGTCGTAAGATCAAATACTATCCACTTCGGTATACTCTAGTGGATAAAATACCGTCGGAAATAGTGAACAGGTAACTCCTGAAGTTGCTCACACCATCGATCGAAAACATAGATAATTACTTTTATTAGAGACTGAAAAAATTTAATGTATATATAACAAGTCTTATGGCACAGGGACGCAAAGATGTTTGTCTTGGAAAGCGTGAACTTTGCGGCAGAACATGCCATTACGAATACTGTAAGTCTCACTTGCTCGCGTTGTGTTGGCACCAGCGCCCGGCCATGCCTGCGATGCGGCATTGGAGTCGAGTCGCGTAATCAGTCATACAGACCCATTCGGATCAATTCGCGAGTATTATCGCGAGCGGCGACGAAGATTCACCAACGCGAATGTTGTCACCGTTTAAGAAAAAACAAACGACGTCCTTGATGCTGTTGAGGAAAAAGCCAATGAAACTGTAGACGTTGACCCCGTTGAAAAGACACAGAACTTAATGAAATAATATCCAGGATCGAAGCGATTGCGGTTTCCGATCCTGATAAAGTAAAAATAGTAGTAACTTCCTTGTTGAATAAGTAATTAGATAAATAATTATTATTATATATATGCCTACCGTAAAGCAACGGGGAATCCGCGCGAGACCATGGAATAAAAATACCAAGAGGTGCAAGAAAAGCAGATATACTTGTACTATTAGGACTCCCACGGATAAACCACAGCTAGTTGCAAGGCAAACTGTGAATCAGCTCAGGCTATCCGTGCAAAACCGTGGAATAATGATACCGAGTGGCGCAAGAAAAGCTGACTTAGGACTCCCCCAGAAGAGCCGCGTCCAACCGTGAGGCAGCTTCGTGCAACGTCAGTGCAGTTGCATATTCAAATTCCTTCACGGGCCGAGCGAGCCGAAATCGCACGAGTGGTAGCTGATTAACAAAACCGTTATCGTATTGCAGTCACTATCGCCATCGAAGCTGTCGCGTATGTTCGCCGACAAGGCCAAGTCCACGAGTTCAAGTTTTGCAAGCGTTATCGTGATCTTCCGAGCAATCATCCTAGGCGTACACAAACCAAGCAGAGTTGCTGAGAAGCTTTTATCAAAGAAGAGTCTAAGAATCATATCAACGTTGCAGCACGTGGTTAAAACGCCGCTGCCGTCCGAATTCAAGATGAACATTGATCTCAATGTGAAATTTACCATGCTTGGTCAATTAATCAAAGAAGGCTTCACACCATCTATAACCTCACAGCTATAGTTTCGTAATGATACCCTTGTGATCTTGAATCACAAAGACATTGAGGCCATCAGTGATGAAATCGACAAAGGTTATGGAAAGATCCTCGAGAGGTTTGAAAAATACTCCAGAGGAGGTTCAGGATGGATGTTTTTCCAGATGCTTGTAAGTTCAACTTCATATTTCCCCGTACCAGCCTTTCCACGGGTCGAGTTATAATCCAACACCAGAATGTGTTCCACCGCAGACAGTAATAAACGTGAAAAACTACGACAACCGATATTTCGAATGGGCGATCTTGTCCGCTATGGATCCTGTAGACGATCACACGGATCAGCCTCGAAAATACAAACAATACCTGGGTGAACTAAAGTTTGTTGACATAGAATTCCCTGTTTGAAGAACTTAACCCCGGTATCGCCGTTAATATGTTCACTTGAAACAAAGGCTTTGATGCGAAACGACTATCCCCATATACACGCGAGCGGACCGAGGTTGATATGTAATTGCTGAGCAAAATGGATGGCCCAAACGCGGCACCATTATGTGTGGGTACAAATTCCATCCCGAATGGTTTGTCGGCACTGCAAACACCACGGAAAAAATTCTGTGTCGACTTTGCCTGCACGTGTTTACCATGCTACAGGTGCTTGACAAACGACTTTTACTGTGGGAGAGTCATCGAGAAACAGTACGATCATGCCGGAACCCGGTAAGAACATTCTGAAATTTACCGCATTGCAACGGAAGGTCTCGTATGTGATTTACCCGGACTTTGAATGGAATGCTTGAACGTTCCCGTGGAAGCTTCTCTTCAATCAAACACCACACAAGTTGCTGAACAAGTCTCATGCGGGTTTTGCTATATTGTTATATTGGTATTAGATGTGATGGAACAACTGAGCCACGAATATTGTACCGCGGCAAGGACACGGTTGACGTGTTCCTTAAATCGCTCGAGGTTACCGCGAAATGGATCCGGCAACAACTTTTTTCGCCCGGACATGATTCTGACTCACGATGACATTTACGAGTTTTCCGCAGCCACTAATTGCCCGATCTGCGAAGGAGCTTTTGTCTCTACCGATGAAAAAGTGCGTGATAACTATCACATCAATGGCGCGTACAGAGGAGCCGCACACAGTGCATGCAACCTGCAGCTGCGAATTTGCCCACGCAAAACAAAAATTCCAGTTGTGCTGCAAAAACTGCGCGTCTACGATGGCCACTTGATTATGCAAGGATTTGCAACTGCATCGAATTCTCAAAAAAGCATCATCCCCAATAATATGACGTTTAGGATTGGTCAACTGCAGTTTATTGACTCGCTGGAGTTCCTGAATTCCAGTCTGGACAAGCTCATCAGGAACCTTGCTGCGAATGGTTAACAAACGTTTTATAATTACTCGTCAATAAGCTGGTGCCGCTGCTGAACCGGAACAATTAAGTCTGCTTACTCGCAAAGGAGTTTACCTGTTCGAGCACTTGAGGGACTGGAACAAGTTTGATGAAACTTAGTTGCCGCCAAATGAGGCTTGTTTTCATCACTAATCTCGCGAAGGTATTTCCGCCAGCGACTACGCACGCGCGAACAACGTGTGGTCCGTGTATGGTTGCCAGAATCTTGGCGACTATCATGATTTGTATATGCGGCTATCATGATTTGTATCGGCGACTATCATGATTTGTATCTGCGAATGGATGTGATCCTGCTCGCGGGCGTCTTTGAGGCGTTTTCGCGATACAGCCATATGGGTTTATAAGCTTGACCACCTACATTACTTTTCGTCCCCGGGTATCGCCTGGGAAGCATTACTGTCGAAAACTAAGATCGAGTTGGAGCTGCTTACCGACATAGACCAACATCTGTTTGTTGAATGTGGCGGTATATCCGTGACGAGTCACCGCTACGCTCGCGCAAATAATCCGCTTGTGAACGGGCACGATCCTGCTTCCCCAAATAGCTATATCATGTATGTTCAAAGTAACACTTTATATGAATAGGGAATGATGCAAGCTATGCCTGTTGGCGGGTTTCAGTGGGTTGATCCTAATCGCTATGACATTCAAAAATACATAAAAGAATATAACAGCGGCAGTGACTATGGTTGCTTCCTGGAGGTTGACCTGGAATACCCCGACGAGCTTCACCACACACACAACGATTACCCGCTGGCTCCGTAAACGTTGTCGGTGCCACAAAATTGGCTGTTGCCATATCAGTGCGGGTTCATCCATGATATCTGGCATAAACACACTGAATGTGTCATGCTGGTGATGAACCTGCACACCAAGATAAATGATGTAGTCCACGTTAGAACCTGCAGTTGTATCTGCGGTTGGGAATGCGAGTATCGCGTGTTCACTGGGTGCTGTGTTTCAGGCAATCCGCCTGGATGGCCCCATACATCCAGATGAATAAGGATCTGTGGACGGCCGCAACAAATGAGTTTGAAAATGACTTTTTCAAGCTTATGAACAATGCGGTCTTTGGAAAGACTATGGAGAACCTGCAGAAGCGCATTCGCGTAGATCTTGTCTGGGACAGCAAGCAAGATAAGCTGCGCAAAATCATTGCGGACACGGCATTCAAGTGCAGACTCATTGAGGACTCGGCATTCGAGTCCTGGAAGATATCTGACGGTGGACTCATTCCCGTCCATAGTAAAAAGATCAAAGTTGAAATTGACAAAACTATTTACGTGGGCGCGTTAGTACTTGATCTTTCAAAGATTTGAATGTATGAAGTCTATCACGATAAAATCAAGCCGCGATACGGCAACAAAATAAAGATGCTGTACACAGACACACTGATTCTCTGTTAATGCACGTAACTACCAATGATGTCTACGCAGACATGGGCAAATCGTTGCTGGTAAACGAATTTGACACCAGCGAGTACCCGAAGGACTACCCGCTGTTTAGTAACGCAAAAAAAATGGTTGTAGGAGAACTCGAGGATGAGTGCGCGGGCAAGCCCATGGCAGAATTCGTGGGACTGAGCCCCAAAATGTACCCTTTAAAGACTGCCAACAAAAAAAACATCAAGAAAGCCAAAGGAGTTCCACGCTTGGCTGTACAAAAGGATATCTAGCACGACACGATCGGCGGGAATTTGCACACACGGCAAACCTTATCCGGTTGCGGAAACATCAAATGGGTGTATATTGATGCACTAAAGTGAGTTTGTCCCCACTGGACACCAAGCGGTGGATTTTCCCTGACGGGGTTACCACTTACGCGTACGGGCACGTGCAGATTCCCCCGAAAAATCTTGGCGGTAGTTCCGTATCCGCGGTAGTTCCGTATCCGAACGAATGCCCTACTAAGAGGCTTTGCCGCTCAGTCGTTAACCGGAACCAAATGGTAGCGTGTTCGTTGTCCCGGAATATCAATCCGGTGCATGATCGTAAATGCATCAACTGACCACACTGGGTTAGTAGCACGACGTTGTCCACCTTCCAGCTCCCCCGGGGCATACAGATACGGAACAAATTGTTTCCGAGTGAGTCTAACGTGGGTGGTTGTGAAACCGCTTTGCGGGAAACGGCAACAGTTTTCTGCCGGATCGCATCAGCGCGTTTTAACCTGATCGCGCGTGTAGTTTCATTATTCAATGTTGCTATAACCGGCAGAAGCCGCGTCACCCACTCGCGAGAGCGCGCTTTACGATTCATCAACAATTCTTGAGCGTACTGATGCCGGAATAATCGTTCCTCAAGTGTACATTTCACGATGGCTTGATCGCAATGTATGCTGACATGTCCACGACGGACCCGCACATGTTTTGTTAACAACGCAGCAAAGGCTCCGAGAAATTCTTTACCTGGATCCACCTGCAAAAGCCGCGGCCATGCGGCGAAGGTGCATAGATACGTTTGAACTCGTCTGCGACTCTTGTTTCATCTTTGAAGGTCAACGGTTCGACTTCTTTGTACCTGCTTTCGACATCCACAACGGTTAACGCGTACTCGTATGTACGTGCACGTACCCGATCATGTGGGAGAAACAAAAGATCAGCCCGGTGAACATCGTTGGAGGTCCTCACATCAAACCAATCACGGGAAATCTGCCACAACGCTTGTTTGGCCGGCCACGCTCGTGCGACACAACGAGTAACTTTTTCCGCGCTCGCTGACTTTTCAACGGCTGCTTCATCTTTCTAATAACTGCGAGGCCTATAGTATATCGCGGCTAGTTTCTCATCCTTGTTTATTATATCGAGGCTTCACCTCCAAGTGGCGCTCTAACGACCGTGAACTAGACTTTGTCCTCCTTGTCCAATCCTGACCTTCATGCCTCCTTTCATGATCTACCTGTCGATTCTTTCTCCGAGTGTTGGTGAGGAAGCAGAGCTTCCCACAATTGCGTTCACGCAATGGATGACCTCCACGTCAGCGCCTTGACGCGCACGAAGATGGTTTTGTGCTTTGTATGCGAGATCATACTTATAACATGCGGCATCGACGCGGTTTACATGTTCTTCTCCGGGCGCTGGTCGGTTATCGCGCAGTCGTGTGTCTAGCCGTGTTCCACGCCCGCAGTAATTGTATCCTGGGATGTGCTTTTCGCCAGGATATTTTGTCTACGGTATCCCGGGGAGTTTCGTTAGCGAGGCAGCGATATGACCGCCAAGTGTTTCAACCCTGCGCGTCCTCGGCTTTTCCCGATGAAACTAAAACATTTTGCTGCACACCGGACACAAGTGCCCGCGATTGCAGCTCGGTTGTTCGAAAACGTCCGAACCCGAGTTAGATTATCGGTACGTGTTCGTGCGCAGCATCGCAAACAATATGAAGGCATGATGATTTGTATACAACATTTGGCATTCAACATGTCATTGACGCGAAAGTGAAAATTGAAAGATTTGAAAAGCTCCGCTTTCAGCGTCATTGATTTTTCTGAGTCGGCAAAATCCGAACAACCAAGCACACATGTTCCGTATTTTCGAATTCGGTTCGCTCGCTGATCATAGATCCGGCCAGATCCGGGAAAACTCAAACTGTTGCTGAATTTGATCGTACAATGGTTGACGTGGGATCGGTTATATGTGATTGCATCATCGAAGGACGATCGACCGTGTTATGATGTATTCAGAGATTTCTCAGACGCGCTTGCGTCGTCGAGTGGTGAACCTGCCATCCAGTTCTTTTCCACAAGCGATGAAGCTGACGACCTCGACCCGGAGCATAATAATCTTGACCGCCAAGATAACCATACGAGAATATTTTCCAGGGGCCGGCACAAAAACGCAGACTTGATTTATGTGACACAACGATACGCACACATGCCCAAAGTAAACCGAGACAACTGCAACATGTGAATGATATTTTGTGGGGTTGAGCGCACGGTGTCTCAAACATTCATTGGACCTGGTGCTCCGCCGACGTTTCGCGGGATGAGTTTAGAAATATGTTTGCGCGGGTCACCCGTGACCCGTATAATTTCCTCACGATTGACTTGACAGGAGCCTCTGGCTCCAAACCGGGGCAAAAATATCGCGCGGGTCTGGACGCAAACGTGTTTCAAGTGTGAAGCAATTTAACGACGATAAATGTATACAATTGTAAAACCCAGGAAAACTCGCTTTCCGGCAGTGATCTCATAGCAGAGGATGCTGGCCGATGCCGAAAAGCCCCACCTCCACCCTACCCCTGATCGCATAAAACTTCTCAACGATTATATAGATGTTTGTGAACGTCTCAAAAAAACAGCTTCAGTCGCAACAAACCACACGGGAAGACCTCATAGTGGGCTTTGAACCAACGTTTGCACCGCTGATCAAACCCTCACTCGAAACCGCGGAACAAGTGAAGAAAGTTAAGAAAACTACCGCCAAGATGATGGGAACAGAAGAGAAACCGGGTCCGATTGTCACGACAGCCAAAGCCACGCAAGAAGCCGCAGCGACTATTGGACGCTTGCCAGAGGCGATTACGGGGATCCAAGAAGGCATCGGGGAAATCGGAGAGAGCGTTAGTGTGATCACAAAAGGCACCCAGGTACTCAACGAAGACGTCAGAAAGACACTTGAGAATATTCCACCGCTACAACCACCTGCGTACAAGTCAATGATATAATCCCCGCAGCAATTATTTACCGAAGAAGGTCGTCAGTGGATTGTTGAAAATCCCATAGGTGTTATTTATTACAGACCCTCCGAGTGGTGCGAGCTCGTGTTAAGAGTACCAGCGGACTCAGGTGATTACAATATAAACAGAATATGGCACAAGTGGATATTCAGGGAGATAAATGGAAGATCACAAGCCACTGTGACGCGTGGCCACCATATCAACACATGATGGATGCATTTAACACTGGAGACGTTAAGCAAAGTAAAAATTGGTATGAAGAATTTATGATAAAAGCAGAGGAGGGGAGTAGACGCACAAAACGAGGAAATTGTGTCACTCGTCCACGTGAACCTGAGCGCAAACCCTCACGTGAAAACATTCACAGGCCACCTGTAGTAAAAGGTCTTTGTGGACCAGTTCCCCGCGCGCGACCGCTCTGCGGTCCGGACCCGCAACAGGTCCATGAACTTGTAGATCGATTGGAATCCCTCGTGGGGTCAGTTCGCACGGGCAACAACGCGCCAGAAGTCATCAATGAGGTCGCATCACCGGCAACATCATGGACGCGGAGACGTATCGCGCGTTAATACACAAACTCATTGAAGACATCAATAGGGTATATGACGATGATGAGTTCTGAGGCGTTTATCATTCGCAAAATCAATGCCGCGCAAAATCAATGCCGCGATGCAGCGTGTCGTTGCAAATACAACCCCAAGTGTCACCTCAGTGATAACAATCTCGTCAACGAAGCCGGACTTTTATGTGGTTTTCCCTGCACCAATCATCGCGGGGAAATTGCACTAGCAATGTTGAGTGTTTATTACAGTTGCCCTAATATCCGATCGCGGCCTTTCGGGGACCCTGACGAAAATAACTCGTTTGTGTTTTCGCAGGACGGTGGCACAACCTGGAACACTGTTGAACTTCTCTCGGACGCGTACGAGATTAAATCAATCAATGATGTGATCCGACGGAGGATCACATTGGTGACCGGCAAAGACTCAAAAAGTTGTATACACGAACACGTGTCCACACTCAGCTCTGCCGCAATACGTGGTGGATATTGACCACTCGTCGCTCAGAACGGTTCTCGGTTGGCCTAAAGATATTAATGAGATTCATGTGGACCAACGAATTGTGCGTGCTGGACCAGCCGGTACCAGTTATAATATTTCGCCAGAGATTGTCAGGATCACCACCACGATTCAGGTTAATCTAACCTGTGACGCCATCAGCGGTAGTTACCAAGCGAACCTTTCAGGTTCATCAAGCGTAGCCTCTCAAGGTTACATATTGTTCGGGTTCTCCCGGGATAAGCCCCCGGATGATTTACTCGCGATCACTCCTATGTATCTTCCATGCAGCAATCCTCGGTTGACGCACCTTCGCTTTTCCCTCGATTAAAAAATCTGGGATCGCAGGCGTTTCAATCGATTCGAGATCGACTACGAAGATTTGTGACTCGGCAAGCAAAGACAGTTTCAGTTCCATCCACGGCAACAATGTCCGCGCCGGTCAGTAAATTCGTTAATGACGCTGCTCAACAACGTCTGGCCGAGTTAGCACAAATCAATACTGATTTGTTGATTACAAATCTGGTAATGGAGAGTGGATTACTGGCGCGCAAAAGGTAATAGAGGAAACCGGTAATGTATAAACAGTGGTTCGATTTAAAGATGTATCAGATCCCGCATTTAACATGGACGTGCCTGTGTTGCGAGCTAGGTACCCCGATGAAGAGCAACGAATAGAATTACAAGTACGTGACACGTCACAGTATTTTCTCCCGTGTGATACCTTCTTGGAAATCAATGGAAAACTTATACAGGCTGACAATGCTGATTGGAAGGTTGAATTTGTCAACAACGGCATCGTGGCGTTGTTTAACAGCGCATTTTATCTCATCGACGGAAAGGAAATCAAAGCTTGTTTGGATAACGTCGACGTTGCCACAACGATTCTCAGACTCGCCAGATACAGCGATGATTACGCGAGGTCTGCTGGCCTGTCGATGATATTTCACAAGGACGCAAACGACCATGCAGATCATATTCATCATGTTTATAGGCGTCCTCAAAATCATGCAGGCAACGCTGCCGCAGATGTAGAAGACGTAGCCATTAACATCAACATAAATTTCAACCTTGGATTCGCGGTGCGTCGAGACCAAATTGACGGAAACTCATTGATGTTCTCGTGTGCGATCCCTCTCTGTGCATTCCTGTGATAACCCCTTCGGTGACCGCAGACGCGCGCTTGATATTATTTATAAACTCCGGATGCGTGTCAACGTTATCATTACTCGCGCTCACCACAGACTCATATGAAGGCGCTGTTTAGCAGTCATCAGAGCAAATAACTGACCAACAAGGTATTAGCGCTCCAAGACATGTGTTTGTGGCGTTTCGGTCTATGGCTCGTATGAATGGCGGACAAGAGCGTAGTAGGATGATATTTGACAAGTTAGGAGTGTCTGACGTTTCTCTGCGGTTAAGACAGCACTCTGCAGAAATTTTGCTCGAGAGGGAAGCCAATCAAGTCCCACGTGCATATCATAAGCTGTTGTCGTATATGGGTCGAGATCAAAACACTGACACAGGTCTGCAAATTTCCCAGAAAGATTTCGCTACGGTGTACCATATTTATTACTTTTCGTTGGAACACCTTAAGCTGATTAAGCAGTCCGTGGTTGACATACACTTTAATGCACGTGTTACTGCTGTTTCAGCCGGCGGTAACAGATGCATTGATGTGATTCTTTCCGATAGGACTCTGTTGTTGAAGCAGTGAAGCGGGGGGGGGGCGCAGCTGGCTGAATGAGGGTCATCGACTCGCCTATAGAATATTCGTAATTGTTTTCATGAACTTGTAATTGAACCTGCTGCATTTTCAAATAATAATGTCATACCACGAAATTAAGGTTCATCTGAGCACAAACCAGCTTGCAAAAATAAAGAGCGCAATAAGAAATGAGTCTGGGGTCACATTCAAACTTTCTCCGACAAAGTTAACTGGAGATGTCCCCGTATGGCTAACCAAAACACAACTTGATCAGCTCAAGGCGATAAACAAAAGAACACCTCGGTAACATTAAAGTTGTCAAAGTCAGAGGTGGCGCAAATGCAAACAAACGACGGAATGTTTCCATTCTTCGCGGCGATTCCAGTTTGTTGGCGGCTGCGGCTCCCACGATTGCAAAAACGGTTGGGTTAAGGCGCTTGGGGGCGGGGAAAAAAAAGGAAAAGGTCTTCGACTACCCTGGATGACTCGAAAGGGAAGAGGTCTTCGACTACCTGAGACGACTCAGAGCGGAACAGGTCTTCCGTTGTTGCATCGTCGTTGACGACCAAGGAAGCACGTCCGTTGACTAATTTTGATTTAATCGCGATGACAAAATCATGATCGCACGCTCGTGGGAAACCGGCATCGTTAACTTGGATTCGTCAACAGGACCTGGAACTCATTGGGTCACATACGCGGTAACACCTTGAAATCTTTTGTATTTTGACTCGTACCTTGCACCCTCACGCGAAGTCGTTGATTATTTACACAGAAGTTCCGTGTCCGCGCGCGACCGCTGTTTTATTCAACGTTACCGTTGCAAACTCGGATGAACGGCCCGATGTGTGGACATCTCGTCGCTCAAGTACTGAGCGCACTCGAGCGTTCACCGACACCACAAAGGCTTGTCAACGCTGCGTTGTCACTTAGAAACTAAACATGATAGTATACAAAAGGCCTGTTAACATTTACGGACGTGATTCAACCAGACGCGGAGCAGATGTGGATCTGACCAGGTTTTCCACCAAAGCGGATTTGATGGAGTTGAGAAATCGAGTTGTTCTTGGCGTCGACCCGGGCGAGCTTGTCATTTTTAAAGATCAAACTGGAAAACTTAAAACATCCAAAGTGGACATCAACGACGTTGTTATAAAGCCGTGAGGCGCCATCGCGAAAAACCTGGCCGAGATCACTGAAAAACAGGGAATCAGAGACTCTGGTGTGTCGCTTGCTTACATCAAAGACTACGTCGATGTTGTCAATGCTGAGATGGAACAATATGTGGAAGCAAAGGTTGCTGAGGTGCGATCACCAATACGTATAGTAAATTCATTTATGTTATACACACACATGCTGACCAGCGAAGGAGAGGTAACAAATGAAGGTATAATAAGTGGTCGACTTGTTTTTCCTGACGTGGTTGGCTTTGATAAACCTAAAACTCACATCTTAAAGGTGCGCGAGTCTGGATGGTATTTATGTATCTTATTCGGATCTAGAGGCGAGTGGAGTATAATGGCAATATTAATAAATTATCGCAAGCGTATTGTTGAATCACTATCGCGTGGAAAAAAAGGCGATCTTTCAGAACTGTTCGTATATACAGCATCGATATCATTAGTCGCCGGAGATGAAATTCAGTTTGAATGACTCAATGTCTATTCAGGCGGGTATTTAACCGTGTTTAGCGTTTGTGTTTAAGATTTATCATTACATATACGTAATGGATTCTGAACAGCCACGATATGATGATGTTGCGGAACTTAACGGTGACCAGGTGCTCGATTGGCTGGAAGGTCGTGTCAACATCAATTGTGCTTTTGTACTGCTTGTCTGTGAATATCTGCGTGTCAACGGCGTTAACAGACCTTCATATACGCTCAAATATAATCTACGCGAGGGTCAGATAGAAATCGACCGTTGGGACCACCCTGATCTACCACTCGAGGCCAGGTTGGAATCATCGCATTAGCACACGAAAACGCCCGGTCACTGACTACACCGGCGGGAGTAAAAACATTCAGGGATTGTTTGTACAACGATGAAGCGGAGTTCGCCGACAAATCCAATGCGATAATATTCTCGTCAATTATATCGAACCGATAACGTTAACTCGACCGGCCAAAGAAAAACCCAGACTGATATTCGCCAAAGACGCACTTGTCCGTGTTACAGTTCTTGGACAAAAACGAGAACGATCGTTGACGACACCAAGCAAAGGCGTAATCTGTGTAGTTCTTTTTTTTATATTGAACACAAGTTGTAAGAATTTTACATATTCCCCTACATCACTACCGGACCTGCTGTATGGGGCATTACGTTAAATTATTTTGCATCTTGATCTTTACATGTGTTCCCTTACTTAGACATACACACACACACATGCACTCACATACACATACATTCACAATTATTGTGCACAAAGACACATTCGCATACAAACCCCAAGGTGTTTTAAATTGCCTGTTTGTTTGTTGTTGTTGTTTTGTTTTTGTTTTTTTTTTTTTTGGGGGGGGGGGGGTTGTTGCTTTTTTTCATGTACCAAAAGTTGACAATAGGGTCCACTTTTTCTTAAACTCATCACTTCTGTTATTCACTTTGGCGACACATTTTTCCAGGTTTTATATGATAAAACACAATTTATATAATAGGTGAAATTTTTGTGAATTTTGATGCACTACGTGATCTGTATATAACATATTTTGCAAGCAAAATTAGGAAGTAAAAAAGATCATCAAAGTTGTTTATTTCCTATAAAGACGTCTTTTCGTGTAATTCTGAAATTTGGGTCGTAAGTTTGGATCCATTCCACAAATAGTTTCCAAAAGTGTTCAGTAACTGAACAGTCATAAAATAAGTGCTCAATTTGTTCAATTCCCTCATTACAAAAGGTACATTTATCATTATCACTTATATTAATCTTTTTTAAAAACTGGTTTGTGTCAATATTTCTATGGAGAAATCTAAAATTAAAGCTAATCAGTTTTGTGTCTTTTCTTCAAAGTTTAACCAAAACAAAAGAGTTGGTCCATTCATTTGCACCAATTACACACTCTAGGTGCCTGGACGAAGTTTCATGTTTACCATTTGGCTTTTGTATCTTGGTTCTTGTCAGGTCTTTATAGATAAATTTATTCTTTGCTCTTACCCTAAGGAGTGATGTTTTGCCCAAAACTACATGAAAACTATTTCCACTTTCAAAAAACCTTTTAATTTTCTTCTTCCACTGCGCTGAGATCTTTGAGATAAGAGCTAAGTACTGTCGTTTGTGTTTTTTGTTTTATTTCATCAAAACTTAATATAGATCCTTGTGCATCAAAAAGATGTTGAATAAGTACAATACCGTTTGTTCTCAAACTTGTGTATGATTTAAAATTATCTATAGTAACTAAATTAAGAATATCTTGAGACAAGTATTCATGGACAGTAGATGGTTCATTTTTCCATTGTGATAAAATATAAATAACATCACGCCAAAAAATGTTTTTAATTGATTTAGAAATTTCTTTTAATTTAGTTTATCCTAATTTAAAAAACAGAGTACCTTCAAATTTTCCAAATATTTGTTCAGAAACCAGTTTTTGCCATAAACCATCTTCGTTTAGTAAAATAGGGATATTCCAGGAAAGTTTTATATAACACACAAATGAGTGCAAGTGAATCATATTTAATCCCCCTTCCTTAAAAGAAGCTATAAGAGTGTCTCTTTTAACCCTCTCAGTTTTACCGCCCCAAATAAACTGGAAAAATAAGGTATTCAGTTCATTTTCTAAATGGGGTGGAGAACTTGGCAGAGCTGCAAAAAGATGAATGAAGTTAGGCAAATTCAAGGACTTTATCAAAGTAATTTTTCCAATAAGGGATAAATTTCTTCTGCTCCACCAGCCAAGCAGTTTCTTTACTTCCTTTAACTTCGCCGAATAATTAAGTTCTACTATATCCTCGAAGTTCAAAGGGAAATCTACTCCCAGTAATCTAAAACTGGACATCCGTGTAGTTCTAGGTAAACCTAAAAACATGCACACAATCACCGGAGACATAAATATTCCCCAGGAAAATTGTTTCTATAATTGCATGGCAGCTGTACCAGTAAAGAGAAATACTTGGTTGGAAGATGCGTCTGGACAAGGTCCACCTGTCGAGCAATTGTACTTTGCGGTCACATTATTAATAGAAGAACTGTGATGGACCCTCAAAGTTACCGACGCGAATAAGTAATCGAAGCGGAAAACAGTTGCGAGATGAAATCACCAAAAAGATAATTGTGCTTCGAAATTTAAACGCACGTGTGTTGTCGTGCATGCCATTTTGTGGAATCGCCGCCGCGACCACCGTTGGCCTTTTCCACGACAACTATCATAGGCACACCAATTGGATTTGCTGTCGGAGCTATATCGATAGCAACCGGATTGGCCGGTGGCGCTGGAAAATTAATTTCATTAGGGCTGCATCAACGAGAACGTGTTTATTCAGAAATTCTTGCTGCCGCCCATAGCAGCCTCAACACGGTTAATACACTCTACTTGGTTGCTATCGAAGATAAAACCATTACCACGGCGGAGTTCGAGAGCGTGATGGCGGAAATGGAAAACTTCTGACGACTTCGTGCACAGATACGGAATCGCGCTAGCGATGAGACAGAACCGAAACAGGGATGTGATTTACAGGCAGTAAAAATCAAGTAAAAAGTTGAGAAAGTGTAGATTCCCCGCGGAAGACGCCGCGAGGGTTTTCTCTCGCGAGAGGCGCTCACAGGCACCACCAAAACCGCGCTTTGAGCCCGTTTTGTGTGCCTTCGGAATACACTCGCGCTTCACTCACGTGTGAAAAATGGGTAAAGTCATAGGGTATAGAAGGGATGAACCCATATAAGTCAGCCCGGTCTAACACTCAAATTATCACACTACTGATGTATAAATTAAATACTCTCTATATCCAACTGCATGTCATCCAATTAACTGATCGCTACCAGTATTCACTTGAGCTGTAAGTAAGCTACTGTTCACAATTTTCTTCAGGTCGCCATAAAGGGATTGACTATTGCTTTGGTGGTATATCTAATTACTATCATTATCATGACCAGAAAAGAGTGAATAAACAGAGCTCGGGTGGTCAAATGTCATGAAAAAATTCAATCCAAAATCTGACAGAAAGACATTAGAGAAGGTCAGAAATTTGTTTTAAAGATGAGATTGGTATGTCAAGAGAACACTATTCATGTGTAGGATACTATCAGCAGTAATAATGCAAAATTAAGTACTGGGTTAAGATACTTTCTGCAGTAAAACTTAAAATTTGTCGAGTGCTGTTCTCGAAAGTGATTAAAAGTTCTGTGACATTAATTATCTTGATGCCAAGAGTCAGTTTATTAGCCAGAGCGATTCCCTGATAGGAGAAAGGGAGGTTGGGTGGCACAGTCGGATTGAATAGCACTGCGTTTATGTGCTCGCTTTCTACCTCTGCAGTCATAGGTTCGATTCACGGTTCCGACAAGTGCAAGGGTTAGTAGTAACTCATTCTAAGCCAGTGGATTTCTTCGTGGTTCTTTATTTTTCTACACGTCAAACAAAAAAAGAGAAAATATTTTTCACACAAGCAAAATGGGTCCAGGTTATGATTTCATGATACTGTGGTAAGTTCCAGACTTACTTCCAACAATCTGCCATTGCGCATTTTTTTAGGGCCTAAGACAAGCTTTCATTTGATCATGAACTCTAAGGTTGAGTTTGACACTGAACTCTGAGGTTGAGTTTGACACTGAACTCTAAGGTTGAGTTTGACGCTGAACTCTGAGGTTGAGTTTGACAGTGAGTTTTAAACTTACAGCCAGTCAGAAGTGACGTAACAAAAGAAAAGTCGCTTGTGATTTACTGACACAAAATCTCAAGCTCAAACTCTTTCTCAAACTATTTATGCTCTCCAAGCCTAGTCCTAAAAGGACTATGTTGTGGACGAACTACTTTGCGGATCTAAATCTAAGTTTATTTTTACAAATGGTGCACAAGATACGGCCTATCATGTAACTAAAATGAAAAGATTAGAACATAGGAATGTAACTGTGAATAAGCAGTTTTGCTACCAATCCAGTATATCCGATGTCGAACAAGTTCATTCACAATCAGACGGTACATTGGAGGCCAAAATTTTCCGCCTTTATTTTCAATATCTGATCAAAAAAGAAGATGAAAATTTATCTCCAACGATTATACTGTTGTAGTAGTAGATTGGGATCAGTTACCAAATATATAGAACGTTTTAATGACCAAAATTTAGCAAAAGAAACGGACTAAAGTTCAGCTGCTAGATTATTCTAGTCAATTAGACCACCCAACGTATCTATTCTATCACAATATACCTATTCAAATATATAAGAAATCCTATCGTCTGTCCATATGTTAAGATAACTCCACAAGTGCATTCGCAAATTGAAAAGGCTGACTACGCTTTTTCAGCATTTTATGACTTATTTTGATTCAAAAGAGAACGTGTAGATATATTAGCCAATTGGCTTACATTGTGGAACCTTGATAATTGTATGTAACTAGAATCAAGTAAAGGACCAATGCATTCCTTTTCAATAGATAATCGAGTGAAAAGTTGAATGAAACAATATTAGGTGTCACTTTGTGTGGTTGTAATGTACTTTAGATCATGAAATAGATTTACAAACAAGCTGAAAGTATTTTTGAGCCCGGAAAACCATTCCAGACTAAGATCTTATAAGTACACGCAAACATATTTTAAACGTATTTTAGTCGTTTCTTCCAATGATGAACTCACAGTACTTTCTTCACTCAAGTGGATTTAAGAGTCAGTTCGAAGGGGTTCAGAATCAAAACCGAATTCAAGAATTTCGCTGCTTTCTGACATATACACACGCATCTCGGTTAGTCTGGATACAACAGGTCCATGAATTTTACATGTCGGCTATAGCCCTGTTTTTGGTATCCATGAATTTTACATGTCGGCTATAGCCCTGTTTTTGGTATAGTCAGAAAGCCACGAGCTTGAAGCTAGCATCCGTGTTTGAAGGATCGTCATGTGGGAGCATTAATGACAGAGGCTGATGCTACTCTCAGTCTTGTATATTAAGGGTCAAATTTGAGGTCAAATGTCCACTGAGTACAAAAGCCCATTATTGCAAGCCGCAGTCTTGTATATTAGGGTCAAATTTGAGGTCAAATGTCAATTGAGTACAAAAGCCCATTATTGCAAGCATCAGAGCATTGGTCGATCATTCATTGCCTAATGAGTACAATACTGGTCGATCATTCATTGCCTAATGAGTACAATACTGGTCGATCATTCATTGCCTAATGAGTACAATACTGGTCGATCATTCATTGCCTAATGAGTACAATACTGGTCGATCATTCAATGCCTAATTTGTACAATACTGGTCGATCATTCAATGCCTAATGAGTACAATACTGGTCGATCATTCAATGCCTAATGAGTACAATACTGGTCGATCATTCAATGCCTAATTTGTACAATACTGGTCGATCATTCAATGCCTAATTTGTACAATACTGGACGATCATTCAATGCCTAATGAGTACAATACTGGTCGATCATTCAATGCCTAATGAGTACAATACTGGTCGATCATTCAATGCCTAATTTGTACAATACTGGTCGATCATTCATTGCCTAATGAGTACAATACTGGTCGATCATTCAATGCCTAATTTGTACAATACTGATCGATCATTCAATGCCTAATGAGTACAATACTGGTCGATCATTCAACGCCTAATGAGCACAATACTGGTCAATCATTCAATGCCTAATGAGTACAATACTGGTCGATCATTCAATGCCTAATGAGTACAATACTGGTCGATCATTCAATGCCTAATGAGTACAATACTGGTCGATCATTCAATGCCTAATGAGTACAATACTGCCAGGAAGAGAATCGGATTGAACCATTGAGACTTAATAGGGCTTATTGATTACTGCAGATTATCAGACAGCTTTAACAGGTATCATTTAATGGGGCTTATTGATTACTGCAGATTATCAGACAGCTTTAACAGGTATCATTTAATGGGGCTTATTGATTATTGCAGATTATCAGAAAGCTTTAATCTTCGGCACAGATACTGCTCATATTATGGAAAATGATGCATTCGAGGGATAGGCATTTGTTACATTGATCCAGGTTGTAACAGTTCAATGCGAATGCTTCTGATTATAGTCTGCAAATTGAACTGCGTCTCATTTACTGACACTTTCAAATATGAAAGGTTACTGGTTCCCAAAAATAAATTTAAAAATCAAAGTACTACAAGTACTTTAAACTATATATTATGGCTGAAAATATTGACTACGGATTATAATGTAACAGTAATAATTGCATGCTTTATAACTGGCAGAAATATTAAAATTGTCCTTAAAGCAAAACCAAGGCGTGGAGAGATTATTCAAGTTGCTGGCATCACACATGTGTCTTGAGTATGATACAGAAGAAACATGTCTGATGTCTTCCCCACTCCCACCTCCACCCCCACTCCACCCCCCCCCACCCCCCTGAAATATCGTATTTACATATACATTATTAAATTTAAGTCGATTCGTGTACTGGAGTGTTAAGTAAAGTGGCAATTTAATACAGAGACTTTCTCAATATCACTGTTGAATCAAACCTTTATTATATCTACTCGTCACCATACTGGCATGCTAGCTAGTAACACAATAACAGTGACATCATTGCAAATAAACGAACCTGAAAGCATTTGTCGAGCCTTTCTACATTCTGTTCAATAGCTGCATGAAAAAAGTTCCATATTGACAAGTGGAACAACTTGTTGTCTGATCCACATCCCACTCAATGACTAAGCACTAGCTTTCCACGCATGCGCCTCCTCTAGGGATCATATTGACTACATACAAATGTCAGCCTGTATCAAAATTTTACTTTCAAATGGACTATATAGCTTTTTATAGGTGTCATGGCAACATACCGGATCATTTCTAGCGACACATTTTTATGGAATACCATACAAAAAATTATATACAAAACATTTTTTTAAACAATGCGGCAGCTATCAAAATGCACGGCACAGCAAAAGACGATATTGAATCGCGTCATTCAAATACATGAAATCCAAGAAAAGTAGTCCTCAAAGATGGTTGCAACTTCCAATGACATGAGATGGAGCAATAGCATTTCGTCCCCCCCCCCCCCCCCATTATTTTATTTTTTTTTATTTTTATTTTTTTCTGTTTACAGTTACTTATAACAGTTAAACTTCCAGACGTAGATAAAAGAAATAACACCTTTAAAAAAGAGGTAAATTCTGCATCCCTGTAAACAAAGATGAACATTCTTTCATATTCATATCTAGAAGATGCTGCATAATCCTTGTATTGGCCTCTTTGTGGTTTATAGCCTCTTTGTGGTTTACATCCTCTTTGTGGTTTACAGCTAAATGACTGTCATATCGTCTGTTCAAAACCATTCTGTTGAGACTCTGTACAGTCTCAGATAATTCCAAATCTTGGCTCTGCTGTTTCCCTGCAGAAATGAACTAATCTGTCATAAATCTTGCCATCTATATCTTGATCTATTCAAATGATATAAACCGACTCCAAACTTGTGATAATGTATGTTATTTAGAAATAACGAAGAAGAAGAATAGCTATCATATCTGTCTCAGTTACTGCTCAGTGATGAAAAAAAAAAAAAAACAAGTTAAAGATTTAAATCTGTTATATTTCCGGATTCTTTTTTTTCTTTCTGATATTGGAAGACATAAATAGAAACCAATGGTACAGAGGAATGTGTCACTGGAGTTGATCCGGCAGGCATGGTACACCGCTCTTTCTTTAAGCTACAGATGATTATACCTGCTATTAGTAACTAGATTTCTAAACAAATTAATCTCTTGTATCATAATTACCTTACCAAAAAAAAAAAAATAATGGAGGCAGGTGCCTTGTGATTTTCAAATGTTTCAAAAGCAGAACTTGTCGAAACTAGTCATAGAAAATCTTGAAAATAAATCTGAATATGCTATTTGTGATACATTATAAGTCCAAACACAAAAGTAACACTCTAAAAGTATTTTATTTATCATTAAACTGAAAGGACCAAAGAGGATAAACACCGAGTCAACTACCTGTCCAAATGAACATGTTAATCCAAACAGCGTCTTCTGATTGCCTAAATGCCAGTGATGATGTAATTTTAAAAGTTTGGATAAAGAACAAAGTGTACTAAATTCCTAAGTTCTGATTATATTAGGTTTGAAAGATTTTTGGCTGTTCATTATAAATGTAACTGACACGTATTAAGTTTTATGGCGAAATGTCCTAGCTCGCACGAATTTATTTATTTTTGAATATGTTCATACGCTATAAAATAAAAAAATATTTTAAGCGAAATCAATTGATATGTGTGCACTTTGTTTTTGTTTTCTCATTTGTTTTTTACTTCTATCCAGCGTGTTTATTCTCTTTGGAGAAAATTACCAGCCCATTACGATTTTCTTAAAGACATGAGCGTAACAAGAGTGACTGGGAAACTGGCCATGGTACTTTAATCTTGTCCAGAGGACACAGGTGCCACAGCGGTTGGATGATTTCTGTTGAAATGTCTTTGGGGATCGGGGTGTCGTGTCGGGGTGGGGGTGTAGGGGTTTAACCTGAGAAAAACTGATCGGATTGTAACATTTTAAAGAAGTCACATTTGTGGGTCATGACCATGGTGTCCACCCAACCTCACTTTGATTCAAAAACAGTCGTAAAACTATTTGCGCACACAAGATGTTGTTACAGACGGACAAAGACGAAGAGAAAGATGGACATGGTTAACGTTGTACGTCCTTGGCTATATTCGCGGTAATTTGAGGGTATTAAAATGTAAACCAAATCAAGATTCAAAGTGCTTGTAACTAATCTGAAAGGAAATTTTTCTACATTTGGAGTCAGTTCTGGTCAATTTAAATGTGTATCATTTTGAATCCAACTGCAGCTATAGCTAAGAAATATATTTTATATCTGAAGTATAAAATAGATATATCTTGAATAACTACTGAAAGTAAAGAAAACGCGTCAATCTTTCGAAAAGTCTACATTTCTGACCTATCTGTCAGTTAAATATAAAATGAATTCTCTTTTCCTGTTAGTAAGAAATTTTCTACGAAGTTTTTGAGCTAGTAACAGTGACGGAGTTAGTTTTCGAAATTGCTAAGCTGGTACCGGAAATACGGTACATCGTTTAGTAGAGTCTATCTATACCTGTACCTAACTAGATTGTAGAAAATTACGTTTTATGCAAATTGATGCCATTCATCATTACTTATTTTTAATTGTAATTTCTACTTTTCACAGTTTAGGTACACGATTCTATTTGAATCGAAACTAATAGCCTTTTATTTCGAGAAATCCTTTTCATGATTAGTACACGTGCACTGAAATTTAACAGCATATATTGAAAAGGTAAAAATCGGGTTACTACGCAGTAAGGTAGAGTTTCGTTCACAAAATTGTTTACGTCCCGCTTCTTTATAATTACTTTGAAAGTATGACCCGTTTACTAGCTTATGGTGGCAGTTAATTGAGGAAGCAAGGATGAAACGGCATAAATGACTTTAAAAATAACCCTAGCCTACAACTTGAGATTTGTTTCTGAAAGCATCTCTAGCCTACAACTTGAGATTTGTTTCTGAAAGAATCTGTGCCGCTTGCTGAAATGTGGTTTTTCCAATATTATCGATGTAATTTTACAACCATGGGCAAGGATTATGAGGTCGCAATCGGCACATGCCGAGAGAGAAGTCTGGTTCCTGCCTGAAAAAGAGCAGACGCTTGCCGATGGCCCCACATGAAGGACATCTGCAAATGGAATGTGCCAGATAACGCTGCTTCAGGTTTGAAACATAGTCTTGGACCGCCTTTCATTCAGATCGAAAGTTCATTCATCGCCGTGGTATGGTGAAAACAAAGAACTAGACCCGAGTTGTTTTATCTGAGTCTGACATACTAAGTTGGTTCCAGGTTTTAGCAATCTCATGATATGCAATTTATAGATCGAAGAAGGAAATTATCAAGTGAGAGATAACCTAATGGGCCCCGATTAGCTCAAAAGCGAAGTAAGCGCCCTGCATCCATAACGTCCAGAGTTCGACGCACAGTTCAATTATGTGTAACGACTGTCGTTTGCACTCGATCCTGGATTTTCTCTTGATTTTTTCCAGTTTATCTCTGCTTCTAAGATAACCCTAAGACAACGTATGGAGTTTTTCTTTTTTCATATCAGTCATAGAGAAATAAGTAACAAAACAAGGAAGCCAAAAACAAGAAAAAACAAGTCACGTGGTTAGGGACTTATAAGTGAATATGAACAGTATTTTGTTAGAACAATGGAACATTTATCGTTTATAGTCGTTTTTAGGAACAAAATGCGAATTTTAGGAAACACATTAGGAAACGTTAGATTTTATTTTAGGGTAAAAAGGAGCAAAGATAAAAAAATCCAGGACAAGGAAATTCGGACATATCCCCTCCTTTTCCCATAAAAATAAACATGGAAAGAATAATTGTTTCTGTTTCGTGGATAAGAATAATAACTTTATGAGACCTGGAAAGGGATCTTTTTTTATTTAGACGTTTTAGCAGAATGCTGCTAGAAATGCGCATTGGCACGTAGGAAAAGAGGAAATAGTTGCAATGTTCAGTTATAATTGTGTGTCGATTTGGTTTGGAGATAATTCATCAGTCGTATTATCAACCAATATATGACACTATAGCAGTTGCCAACGATTTTTTCATGTGTTTTCTGTAAATAAAATGCCAAGAGGTTTTGATGTCATTCTTAAGACGGTGGTAAAAATAGACATGGAGGTATGAATGAATTCTCCTGTCAGTGAGTTATTATCATCATGACCATCGTGTCACGCTATTTAATCGACCGCCAGATTTTATACTGCCACGCAAAATTCAAGGCATTTAATCGTGCTTATAAGAAGCCTCAGCGAAATTCGCACATTAACGACTCATTCATTTCTTTCCTAATTCTCGTCTTCTATGAAGTGCGAGGTTTTGCTTTTATTTTCCATGTATGCCCTACAAAAGTATCTAATTGTTAATCTTCTCTGCTAGTAATAAATGCAGATAATGTTCATGAGAGCATTAATGTGCCATCGGCATATGTATAAATGCAAATAATGTTCACGAGTGCATGAATATGCCATCGGCATATGGATAAAGGCAGATAATGTTCATGAGTGCATGAATATGCCATCGGCATATGGATAAAGGCAGATAATGTTCATGAGTGCATGAATATGCCATCGGCATATGGATAAAGGCAGATAATGTTCATGAGTGCATGAATATGCCATCGGCATATGTATAAATGCAAATAATGATCATGAGTGTACGAATATGCCATTGGTATATGTATAAATGCAGATAATGTTCATGAGTGTATGAATATGCCATCGGCATATGTATAAATGCAGATAATGTTCATGAGTGTATGAATATGCCATCGGCATATTATAATTGGCGCAAAAGAAAATCATATGACTGGCTAATTTCGCACCTGCATGCCCTTGTACGTCCTTGCAACGATTAAATTTTAAGATGAAGCTAAATTGCCACAGCTACCCTTTCATAACCACAGTAATATAAACTTTAAATCGTTCCAAATGTAGGTGGTTACAAAGTAAATATTTGCATAAGCAGGCAGGTAGGTAGAACGGGACCTTACACTGTTTGCGAAGTTCAAACGTTCGATGTGACACGAGAGGAGAGTTTGAACCCGAAGGCAATATCTGATGGTTGAAATTCTTTCCCAGTTTTTCCAGCAAAGGTTTCAACTTCGTCTGACCCTTATTCATGTACACAATCTATCACCCTGTTGATTAATTAAATAGAAAAGCATTTAAAAACTGAGTTTTTTTATGTTCCTCGTCATGTCTATTGAAGGGACACGCAGTGTTACCATGTCCGTCCGCAGGGTCACGTCACATACCGTCCCGTCCGTCGCGAATTTCGTTTCCGCTCAGTAACTTTTAAAAAAATTCATGGATTGAGGTTTTATGTTAAGAGCTTTGATTAATTTCGTTTATCACCAATCCCGACAAGATTTAACAGAGTTATGGTCCCTATTTAACTTAGAACTTTGCGTGGGTATCAGTGTCGTATGGACACATTTAGTTTTTTCTTTTTACAAAGTTGATACTGAATTAGATGTCCAGGTTTTACCTAATATTCGTGGTCGGCGCAGGTTACTGTATACCTGCGATTGGACCTGGCCTGGAGATCTTAAACTCTGAGCTTGATTATGAGATTAAGTTTCCGCTCTCAGTCAATCAAAAGTAACTGTCAAAAGTAAAGACCTTAGGAATTTGTCAGAATAAAATCGAAAGCACAATCTCAAAATCAAACATATTATACTCTTTTAACTGCAATAACGATCAAAAAGTATCCGCCAAACCCCAGATTTAGTGCGAGAGATCGTCAGATGAGAACAAGACTAGAATAAAAAATTATAGACAGCATTTTGTCAGATTCCTCCGTCGATCAAAAAACTTTGAACACTATTTTTCGCGTGTCCACTGTACATCCGCAGATATAATTTATTTTCTTCCAAGCATTTATATAACGCACAGTCATGTTTGTGATATCGTCAAAGCTATGCTTTTAGTACTGTCAGAAGAAAAACTTTTTCAGCGGAACATGGACCATATCACTGCCATGACTATGAAGAGCAAACAAAGAACTGATCTCAAAGAGCAGTTCTTATATCTATTTGTCATAAAGAATGTTTGTTACTTGATGGTGCAAGTGTATTATGGGGTTTCAAGACTGATTCTCTCTTTCACTAGGTTTGCTCATGAGCGACACGTCAGAAATATAGAACCATAGTGCATACACGCCATCTGGAGGATTCATTTTTGGATTAATTCTTTTTTAGTTCAAAAGAAGACATACAGACACCTCCAAAGAAGATATACAGACACTTTCAAAGAAGACAAAAGAGAAAACTGTGCCTAATCATAGCTTACTCTTACACTGACAAAGGCTCCGGCAAATCCCCCGATCTTTGGAATATTCAGCGGAAGATTCCGTAGTGTAAAGTCACCCGCTTGGAACGGACAATGACATTGGATATTGTACTGCTTGAACTTTTTGGGACATCCTCTGTATTCGTATTCGGCCAAGTTGGCACATATATTACTGTACAAACTGAAAGAAATATATAAGAAAATGGACAGATAAATAAGTCAATATAAGAAAATGGACAGATAAATGAGGCAATATAAGAAAATGGACAGATAAATGAGGCAATATAAGAAAATGGACAGATAAATGAGTCAATAACCTGAGGCGAGAGTTAGATTTTAGTACGGAAAGAATTAATAACTAACACAGTGGCTAACAATAAACGAAAAATCAGGCATTTGTTGATACAGCACGGAATATTTACCGAAAATATTCCTAACATTTAATCCATGTGAAAAAATGATAAAAATCATGTATTAACAAAGCTAAAGATAAAAAGGGTTCATTAAAACATTATTTACAAAGTCTTTTCTTAATTTATTTTTTAATAAAAGCAATTGTGCATCTTTTCGTTTTGGGGACCATGAATTTCAAAAGATTTAATCTTCATTTGGCTCATGAGCACTGCTTTTATCTTCTGTGAACTGTATGAATTATTTTTCTAGACTTATCCTCTACGGATATATAGAAACCATTCCCATATTTCAAGCCTTGATGTCAATACTCCTATCATCGGAAAGTAGCTAAAATTTATAAGACTGTTTATAGAAAACCTGGAACAAAATCTACTTGATATGTGTATAAAATAGAAAGAAAACAAAAACAAGCATACTGGCGGTGTGTGGTAGATGTAAAAAAATAAATATGTATCAGTGTAGATTCAACTGTATCACGTTAAGGTGAAAATCATTAACGACAAGAGGTGTATAAATATTTGCAATTCTAGGCAACTAGTCTATTAATCCAATCTCAGATTCCTACGTCACGAGCATGCAAAAAACTTCGAGCTTTTTGGAAGTGGCTTCGTTTCTCAGCCATTCGCAACCATCGGTCGAATGGTTTGAAGAAATTAAAGCCACTCAGACAAGAAAACCAGCTGGATAAATAGCAACTTTGCTGCGATACAGCTTTCTTCGGGAAACATTTATTATAGTAAAATTACGAGCAAAAACTTGCTTCGAATCGGATGCCACCATCTTGAATAACACGTCCAATAGCAGATATGCTTTTGCCTCTAATTTTGCAATAACTAATGTTTTGTGAAAACGATTTAGCGCACCAAAGAAACTAAATTAGAATCTATTTATCGAAGCTGGTATTTCTGTCTGAGCTTCTCTGATTTGTTTCAAACACCTCGACCTAACTGTTTCAATCGGCTTAGCTTTAAAGCTAATGCTGAGAAGCCCGAAGTGATCCCAAAACAATAGCCATAACGTAGGATACTGAGATTTTGATCGTAATAATCGTTTTCCAAACCAACAAAATACACAACACACGAACCTTTGGCGACACTTATTTAAAATTCTCAATCCACACGTTGATAAGATGACCACTAACTCCTACACCTATATATCGTACTGAGACCACCAACTGCTACACCTATATATCGTCCAGATGACCACTAACTCCTACACCTATATATCGTACTGAGACCACCAACTCCTACACCTATATATCGTCCAGATGACCACTAACTCCTACACCTATATATCGTACTGAGACCACCAACTCCTACACCTATATATCGTCCTGATGACCACTAAATCCTACACCTATATATCGTACTGATGACCACTAACTCCTACACCGATATATCGTCCTGATGACCACTAACTCCTACACCTATATATCGTCCTGATGACCACTAACTCCTACACCTATATATCGTCCTGATGACCACTAACTCCTACACCGATATATCGTCCTGATGACCACTAACTCCTACACCTATATATCGTCTTGATGACCACTAACTCCTACACCTATATATCGTCCTGATGACCACTAACTCCTACACCTATATATAGTCCAGATGACCACTAACTCCTACACCTATATATCGTCCTGATGACCACTAACTCCTACACCTATATATCGTCCTGATGACCACTAACTCCTACACCTATATATCGTCCTGATGACCACTAACTCCTACACCTATATATCGTCTTGATGACCACTAACTCCTACACCGATATATCGTCCTGATGACCACTAACTCCTACACCTATATATCGTCCTGATGACCACTAACTCCTACACCTATATATCGTCCTGATGACCACTAACTCCTACACCTATATATATATATATATATATATATATATATATATATATATATATATATATATATATATATATATTCAAGATGACCACTAACTCCTACACCTATATATCATCCTGATGACCACTAACTCCTACACCTATACATTGTCCTGATGACCACTAACTCCTACACCTATATATCGTCTTGATGACTACTAACTCCTACACCTATATATCGTCCTGATGACCACTAACTCCTACACCTATACATTGTCCTGATGACCACTAACTCCTACACCTATATATATATATATATATATATATATATATATATATATTCCATATGACCACTAACTCCTACACCTATATATATATATATATTCCATATGACCACTAACTCCTACACCTATATATATATATATATTCCAGATGACCACTAACTCCTACACCTATATATATATATATATTCCAGATGACCACTAACTCCTACACCTATATATCGTCCAGGAAAACGGATGTAAACGTTATTCATCAAATTCAAATGTGTTTGCTCTATAATATAACGACTTTCAGTAGTAGGCATATGAAATTTTTCAAACAACAGGGTGGATATTTTTTAAGGATGGTCGAGAAAAGTTACTACCAAAGCAAAGCTTTCATTTTTCTCATTTCTTAATTTTTTCTGTTATTTATCATATCATGTCCCCAATCAAAGCTACTTTTATTTATGTTTTGGAAAATTGAATGGTTCGGCTTTGAGAAGACTAACACTGCTTGTATACGATGATAAGCCATGGAAACAGTGAATGAGCCGTGAAAACTGCTTGCATACGATGATAAGCCATGGAAACGGTGAATGAGCCGTGAAAACTGCTTTTAATGAGACTATGATTGAATTAAAAATGGTTTTCACATCTCTCTCTTTGATGGAACACTTTCCTTTGATGAAGGTAATATAAGAAAGATCTAAAGGAATTCAGTTTTTTTAAATCTTATGGAACGCGTCCAAGATTGTCTTTTATTTTTGTAAGCATAATCAAAGTCTGGCTCAAATATGTTAACCACGTGATTACAACAGGAACACTTCGACTCTCACATACAGACACATACTGAAACACACAAAACTTACTTGTCTAAATTCATACAGGCCATATCCTGGGATACATACAATAAAATCTCTCTCGGCATGCTGGAATAAGACCTCAGACGTAAGTAGTGCCAATTAGGAACTATAGTTCCACGGTTGTCATAACATAAGAATAAGGTGACGGATCAATTACTTTCTTACACGCTTAAAACACTAAAATTATTAGATGCTAACAAAAGATAAGAAATGAGTTTTCTAAATATTTTGTTTGAAAACTGCAACAATTGTTTTTTTTTAAAACCTTTAATACAAATAAGATTTGGATTTGTTATTATTTCGTCGACTGTTATTTTTTAAAATATTTATCTTTCCTCATGCAAATTTATTTCTTTGCATATCTGGCCAGATGCTCATTCGTTAAGTAACCCTTCGATTACCTCCGAGTTCCTATTAAAAGACGAGCGTATCAGTCTGTCGTCGAAAGGAGACGTGGTTCTCTACGGACTACATTTCAAGTGAGAATTAGTAAGCAGCTGAAGGAAACATTAGGCAATGAATAAAATCGAAACCTACTTAATAATAAGTAGATCTGACAGACACTGATTAAAGTTAATGTTCTGATGACCTTTGGAATTCCAGGTCCTCTTAATTTTAGTAACCTATCAGATAGACTGTTGTATTTCATTTAAGGGAGATTTATCGTTAGACACGATATATTCCGAATGACGCTTGTAACATTAATAAATGCGAAAGCTGTAAATTGATTGGTGAATCAAAACGTCAACGGACAGAATATGACCTCGTATTGGCGTCAGTCAGATCTCCATTATGTCGGAGCTCTCGATTTTCATCAAATTATGGCAAGAAACAGATTAATTGAGGGATGAAATACAATTCGTGCTTGTATGACTTACCATGAACCTAGATGATTATCAAAACACGGTAAAGGGAATGGTATTCCAATCATGTATTTGACAACTCCCAGTTCTACTGATATTCCTCTTGGCAAGTCTTTCGTAATATTTCCTGAAAACGTTAAATACACCGTCCCTGGTGTGACTATTGGCATAGGATGCACGCGAACGTCATAGAAAACAATCGGCCGTCGTGGATCTTTTCCTGAAAATAAAAACAAAAATATGCACAGAGTCAAACATTAAAAAGGCAGCAATAAGTTTGCTCACAAAGGTGTCTAAAGTTGTTACCATTTGGGAGTCAGTACGGAGAAATAATGTTACGGTCACAGGATGTTTACATGTTCAAAAAAAAAAAAAAAAAAAAGCAAACACGCAAGCAGACAAACAAATAACAAATATAAACTGTAATTTCTTAAGATGAAAGAGCGACAGAAGTATGAATTGAATATTAGTACACAGAGAACAAAGACCAAAAGTGAATAAATGATATGGGTCAACATGTAAGTATAAAAATTTTATAAAACGTCATTAAACCTATTTTCAGTTTGGTTATTCGTTAAAAGTCGACAAAATAAAGTACAAAGAAATTGTGCCTTTCTTTTTTAAGATTGTATATTAAAACATAAAAGTGAGTAAATAAAGCAGCGCTATTTTAATAAATAACATATCTGAAATATTTAATTTGATTATCTCAAAACCTCTATTTCTACGAGCTTTTGATGTAAACAGAAAATCACACCAATATGTTTATGCTGAATGGCTTCAAACATTTTACACAAAGAGATTATTGGACAGTTTGATGAAATTTTTATGCAGAGAGAGAGAGAGAGAGAGAGAGAGAGAGACAGAGAGACAGAGAGAGACAGACAGACAGAGACAGAGAGACAGACAGAGAGAGACAGACAGACAGAGAGATGCGACGCTTGCAAAGTATAGGGTAAGCAATCTAAATATGGTAACTGTGAAATTGTGAATGGTATTAAGCTTTATTCAGTGGTCAAAGTTTCGACCTTTTGTATTTGTTTTTCTTTTAACAAAACGTGTGAAGTATCACTTTTGGTGTGACTTTGCTTTAACTGTGCACCAACGTGCTAACCTTTTAAATCCTTAGATGAAATAACGAAGTTTCCATAGAGAAACACGAATCAAATTACGAAATACATCATATGTGATTCAGAATGTCGGGGATAAGAGTAATAACTTTCATTTGGAGTAAATTTGTGCTCATAGAGCCACCATTTATTATTAAATTTGTTACAAATGAAAAATGTTTCTAAAGGGAAAAATATATGACCATGAAAACTTCTAAGTGCGTGATCACACATTAAATTGGTATATTTTTTAGAAACCGATGACAAAACTTTGATCAAGTTTATTTTGTCTTCTATTTCGCTTTTTATGATTTGGTTTTTCGTGGTGCAAAATTTTACTATGGAGAGTCGCACACTTGAATTATGTGCTGTGTTCTTTCGCCAAGCAAAGCAGTTTTAATGGGGTGTATTTTTGTAAGGCTTACCTTCATTTACGAAGCAAAGCATGACCTGGTTGGTTGGGGTGCGAATCCACATATATTCTGAGACAAGTATCTTTACAATAAAGTGTTTACTCCTCTTTATATCGCTTCTTTCGTCACTTAAACAGAGGCCTGTTCGAATGAAAATTTGTATCTCGCGTCTAATACTAAGTTACTCATTTCCGCATCTTGCGTCACGGTTCGTACGAGTCATTGCATGCGATATTTAGTCAGTGGCGGCGCGAGGGGGGTGGGGGTGGGCAATTTTCCCCAGGCGCCAGGCTAAAGGGGGGGTGCTGTAGGGAGCTTTTAGTGTAACGGGGGATTAGGTGGGAGTGGGGGGTGGAGGATGGAGGTTGGCAACTGATATAAAAACTGTTCTCTGTGGCGAAGTAGGGGCGCACAACTAAAGAACAATGCCCCCGGGCGCCTCGGTAGGGGCGCTACTAAAGATGATGACGAAGACAAAAAGTCCTTCTGGTACTGCGACAATTACGAACACGACAATCTAGAGGACAACGACGAGTGGTAAAAACAAAGTGACACTGATACCATACTATTGACATTTGAATCCTCTTCAAATGTTCATAATATGCAATAAAGATAACAATCATTTGTTGCTAATACTAGTTTAAGTTAAGGGATTGGTATGATTTATATTGACTCGGTTAGAATCCTCAGATAAGTCTGAAGAAAGATTGACCTAAATTTACACATACTTTAAAAACATAAAACAAAATTTGATCATAAGGATATGAGTTTTTATTTCAAAGTTTAACATGTTTTTTTCTTTTTTTTGGGGGGGGGGAGGTGTCTTGTTAATTAACAGTATGAACTTTATTAAAGTTTATATGGAACCAGTGTAGAATCTTGGAAAACTAAACAGATTCACTTCGTCAAAGTCTCTCTCTCTCTCTCATGAAGATTCGTTTATGAAAAGTGCTCGACTGCTTTGTAACAATCACATTGCCCTTTCGACAAAATATCTTGAAACACTTGGAAACAATACACTGTAGACGAAACGAGTTAACTTTCCGACTCCACTTCGATTATTAATAGAAAGCCCAAACTTCACTGCCTGCCCTATTCATAGAAAGCCCAAAATTCTTTCAAAAGATGATATAATTAACTAATAATGAGAGGACATGGTCGCTAATTGGGACTTCTTTATCAAGATCCACTTTAAAGCTTAAAATAGATCCCTTGAGATCTAGTACTTCAAAATTCTGCTGGCATGGCGTTGCTACTACTTCATCTCAGCTAGTGTTGCAATGGGATGTGAACCATTGAAATAATTTGACCTCTCGAATGAGCACGCGCCTGTCAGTCAACTGCCACATAACCGACATTCCAATGGTCCACTGACCAACTGAATCACTCGGGTGTGAATATTTTCACACCTTTTGGGTCAAGCAGACGGACGGACATGAACCCATGCACTATATAACAAATAATATTTAAAATCTGCATAACTTCAACATTTCTCTTTGAATTTTCATGAAATTTTCACCTCATACCTAAAATGTCCATGTGATTAGTCACATTGATTTTATTTTTCAAGGAGAGAAACGTCTCTGTTAAATAAATAAATAATAATTAGTGGGCGGAGCCTTCTCAGAAGTTTAACAGGGATATGTGTTTAAAAAGCTAAGCAAGACCAAAAGCAAACATATTCTTAGGAAAATTGAGACAGGGCTACAAGGAGGGACAATATTGTGGCATTATAAGAAGTAGCGGCTGTACATGTAGTAGTAGTGAAATAATAATAATAATAATAATAATAATGGTGATTGTTCTTATTGTTGGTATTAGAATTATTTTTATCATCCTCCTCCTCCTCCTCCTCCTCCTCCTCATCATCATCATCATTACTATTATTGTTGGTTTTGTTTTTTCTCCTGCTATTATTATTATTATTATTATTATTATTATTATTATTATTACCAGCTGCTACACGCCTAACGTGATTGCAATCGGTGAATACGAACGAGATAAACCTGGCATGTTTGACACCTGTATACATCACAAGATGTGTCTAAACATACTAGTGAGGAATTTACAACTGATCCCTATCGAAGCTTTTTTTGAGACAAAGTGATTGCCAAGGAATTTGTTACGGCTGTTTATTGCCCATCACTCTACCTCCCCCACATCTACATCTACACACAAATAAATGTATTAACAGCGGTGGTGTAGCAACCGCCCAAGCAACTCCCGCAATTGCCCGGGGGGGGGGGGGGGGGGGGGCAAGCCCAGAGGGGACCGTAATTCCCATTAAACAACTTTTTTTTATTGGGAGGGGGTACTAGAGTTAAGTTATGCGGTGGTGGGTGCAAAATTTCTTCCGACACCACTAACTAACAGTTCAGCATATCTTTGGAAGTAGTGGTAAGAAATGCCAAGTAGCTGTAATAAGATCTTGAAGATGAGAGGGGCAGTGAAGATAACCAAAAAATTTCTCGCCATTGACGAATGCTGCCAAGGCAAGACAAGACAAAGATAACGTTTTATTCTGTTCGTGCATGTGTCTGTCAGTTTATCAATAGATCTGACCAATGTACACCAACCTGATTTAAAGTCGTTTGATCTATTCGTCATCCGGGTATTTCAGGTCATGCTTCGTTTGTGGAAGGTGAAGACTCAGCCGGTATTGATAGAGCATATTAGCATGTTGAAGAGCTAACTTCGATTAGAAATTGAATCATTATTTATAATACTCTTTGAGCCCCTACTCTGCCACAGAGAACAGGCTGGCATATTGGGTCTACGAGTTTCCCATCCATTAGTTCTATTCTATGCTAACTCAAAGGCTGGCATATTGGGTCTACGAGTTTCCCATCCATTAGTTCTATTCTATACTAACTCAAAGGCTGGCATATAGGGCCTACTAGTTTCCCATCCATTAGTTCTATCCTATGCTACCATTAGTTCTATCCTATGCTAACTCAAAGTCTGGCATATAGGGTCTACGAGTTTCCCATCCATTAGTTCTATCCTATGCTAACTCAAAGTCTGGCATATTGGGTCTACGAGTTTCCCATCCATTAGTTCTATCCTATGCTAACTCAAAGGCTGGCATATTGGGTCTACCAGTTTTCCATCCATTAGTTCTATCCTATGCTAACTCAAAGGCTGGCATATTGGGTCTACGAGTTTTCCATCCATTAGTTCTATCCTATGCTAACTCAAAGGCTGGCATATAGGGTCTACGAGTTTTCCATCCATTAGTTCTATCCTATGCTAACTCAAAGGCTGGCATATTGGGTCTACGAGTTTCCCATCCATTAGTTCTATCCTATGCTAACTCAAAGGCTGGCATATTGGGCCTACGAGTTTCCCATCCATTAGTTCTATTCTATACTAACTCAAAGGCTGGCATATTGGGCCTACGAGTTTTCCATCCATTAGTTCTATTCTATACTAACTCAAAGGCTGGCATATAGGGCCTACGAGTTTCCCATCCATTAGTTCTATTCTATACTAACTCAAAGGCTGGCATATTGGGCCTACGAGTTTCCCATCCATTAGTTCTATTCTATACTAACTCAAAGGCTGGCATATAGGGCCTACGAGTTTCCCATCCATTAGTTCTATTCTATACTAACTCAAACGCTGGCATATATGGCCTTCGAGTTTCCAATCCATTAGTTCTATTCTATTCTTACTCAAAGGCTGGCATATTGGGCGTACGAGTTTCCCATCCATTAGTTCTATTCTATACTAACTCAAAGGCTGGCATATTGGGCGTACGAGTTTCCCATCCATTAGTTCTATTCTATACTAACTCAAAGGCTGGCATATAGGGCCTACGAGTTTCCCATCCATTAGTTCTATTCTATACTAACTCAAAAGCTGGCATATAGGGCCGACAAAAAAGCAACACCCATATAAAACAGTAATTAAACATAGGGATTAAACATTCTTACGAACAATTAATTTCATGAACACACAGCATTCAAGTTATATTAAAAACATTAAACAATCTTATGAACAATTAATTTCATGAACACACTGCATTCAAATTATGTTAAAAGCATTAAACATTCTTATGAACAATTAATTTCATGAACACACAGTAACTAAACATAGGCATTAAACATTCTTATGAACAATTAATTTCATGAACGAACAGCATTCAAGTTATGTAAAAAAAAGAGCTGCATGTCAAGATCAAGGCAATTAAATAACATTACGCTGTAAAAACATATAATGGAGATAACATGATTCAAGTGTCGTAGTTCATTTGGTAGAGCGTTGGACTCGTAATCCAAAGATCGCGGGTTTGATAACCGCCCAGACCAGCCTGGGTCGGCTGCCTCAATATGTCCATTGGAAACGCACTTCGATCCCATGATATAGCCAATAATGTGATACAAATGCAGTTAAAAAAAAGAAAAAAGAAAAAAGAAAAAAAAAGAACAACATTCTTTCACTTGACAAGTGGACGTGTCAGCCACTATCCTATGGGCGCTGGAAGAATCCAAAGGTCACAAAATTGGAGTATTTTTTCCAGCAGAGTGTAACCCTTATTATTGTCACTACTTTTGTGTTTATAAAGAAGTTTCGAGAACAGTTTTGAACGAATCTTGAAGTTGCTTGACATCCTATTTTTAATTGATATTTGTGTAACAAAGAGCGGGCAGTCGCACTAGACTTTAATTGATATTTGTGTAACAAAAAGTTGGCAGTCGCACTAGACTTTAATTGACATTTGTGTAACAAAGAGTGGACAGTCGCACTAGACTTTAATTGATATTTGTGTAACAAAGAGTGGGCAGTCGCACTAGACCAAAGACGCACTAGTCGACGTTTTTCCTCATTTGAAGTGCTGATTTACTCTGTATTTATCGCTTTGGCTCCTTCAACTTCAGCGATAAATGCAATCCAGAAATAACTTTTCTCTTTTTGTGGGAAAGATTGTGTAGGAAGCGTACTTACATATATTCCCTGATTTTCTTAGCTTTATCTCAAATAATTCATAATTACTGATACTAAAAATGTAATACATAAATGTTAATACGGTCAGAGTAAACCGCATGTTTTATCTCTCGGACACCAGGTTCTGACCAGTATGTGGAAGCTGTGGATTATTATGCAGTAGAACTTATCCAATCCAGTCATATAAGGTGCCAAACATTTAAGCTGGTTTGGGTAGTACAATGTTAAAGACCTTTATATAGATAAGGAGCAAAGCAGGATTACGCTTTGAGGCCGCAATAGACAGGGATCCATAATACTTAGGGGCAGGTTTATACAGGTTTCATTTATAAACAAATAGAGACTCAAGTATCCCAAGAAGCAAATATCCCGAACATTCTCATGCAACCCCCCCCCCCCCCCCCCCGGTTCAGATAATCTGAGTTCTACTGTATGCATACAACACAATATAATCGATAACCGTAAATGGAGGATGGTATGGTATCATGTAAAATGAGACCTCAGGAATAGAAGAAAAAGTTAAAATAAAAAACATGGAGAATAATAAAGAAGGGAGGATTTAACCTATCAAATTCCTGCTACTAAGGGTGTGTTATGACGAGCAGCTGTTTGAAAGATGTCACTGTCACTTAATTTCCTTTCTAATTATTTCTTTATTTGATTCAATGATTTAATATACACATAAAATAATGTGTTATACTTACGAGGGAAATATAATTAAAATATCCATGTAACATACAAGATGATGCGCAGTGTGTCTGTTAGGCAACGAGAGAGAGAGAGAGAGAGAGAGAGAGAGAGAGAGAGAGAGAGATAAATACTGCGGACGATCGACGAGCGTACTTTTCGTCATGAGTAAAATGATAAACACCTTTTAAAATTCTTACATTCTCACGTAGAGCGGCGCTTGAAAGAGAAAATAAAGAATCCGATATAATCCTGCACATAGGGTACTAAAGAGAAAGTCCTAAAGTCAGAATCGAGATAACCACGTTAACTCATTCGCCTATCATATACTTTAAACCCAACTTCTTTCCCTTAAAAAAAGTTTTCATTTTATGAGAAGTATAGTTTCAGCTGATATTGAATATTTCAGGAACAGTTGATGAAAAATGATGAAGTTGTTACAAAAATTTTATTTATGCAACTATGCGTCATCTTAGTCAGAAAATGTGTAATATTACCTAATGGTTTACACATTGTTTGGGGCATGATTGGCTAGCCGTCCATTGGACATGATTGGCTAGCCGTCCATTGGACATGATTGGCTAGCGGTGGTAAATAGTTTGAATTTGTGGATTCGTTAATTGCAAGGCGAAAGAGAATGTGACTTAGATGCTGTCTATTCGGGGACATTACAAGAAGGCTAATTCTTACACTATTACAAGAAGGCTAATTCTTACACTATTACAAGAAGGCTAATTCTTACACTATTACAAGAAGGCTAATTCTTACACTATTACAAGAAGGCTAATTCTTACACTATTACAAGAAGGCTAATTCTTACACTATTACAAGAAGGCTAATTCTTACACTATTAGGCCATTTCCAGCTGGTTTGACAGGTGTACTGAAATATTGGAATGGCACGTGTCTATTGAGTACAGTTTATTTGTTGTTGTTATTGTGGTTGTTGTTGTTTTTTTCTTATATTATAAAACTTCCTTTACGAGATAATTCTTTGATAGTTTTTCTGGTAATGGAAGAACAATAAGAAAATTGCACATTTGACTTAGTTCAAATATTTGTGTTTCGCAGAAATGTTGAACATTGAAAACTTTGTACTGTCCCTAAATTAAAATTACACAATGGTAATATTTCGTTAAAAGTTTTCCAATTGCATAGTCTCCAAGTATTTCTAGTATTATAGTAGCTTCGTAATTATTTGAATTTGTTTTGACACTGCACTGCTCTTCATGTCCAGTGGGGATAATGAAACATGCCAAGATTTTCATTCATTGCAGACAATTTTAAGCAGGTCACATGGCATAAATGAAATCGACATGTTTTAAAGTTCTCGTAATGGCTGGATATAAACTATTTCAGCATGCCCGAATTCCTCTGATACCATATGTGCTTGCTACGCTATTAGTCCGACCCGGCGTGTCAACCGTACCCAGTCAATAACATGACACGCAAGTGGCACAAAGATGACATCCCCATACCTCCGCTGTGACAGGAATTATTGTTGTCGAGTATGTCACTTTCATTGTTGTATCTCAGTCTAAATACTTTCACTAGATGGGATGGGATAAAAAAAATGCGATATAGGGTTTTTGTAGTGCATAAGTACAAATGCGAATTTTACTTGGCAATCGACAAAAATCTAATGTGAAATTTTGATGACATCAGATATTTTCATCACATAACTGACGCTTCAAGTGAATCAAATGTAATTATTTAACACAGTCAGTGCTATCTTAATTACTTAACAGAATCAGTTCTATTATGAATAATCACTATGACAATAAATCGATTTATTTATAATAATTTATAAAAAAGCATAATCGACTTCGATCCGATAGCAATGATTGTTCACTATAAACAAGCAAAAAATGTATGGCAATAGTTGATAATATTCTTTAAAATAATTTTTGTACACGTTTTCTTTCTCATTTTACTTCTTTATCTGGATAAATATATTCAACCAAATGTTTTTTGTTGTTTGCTTGTTATTTTTTTCTCCCGTCTACTGTATTTAAATTAACTGCTGTGATGTATGTATTCTAAATTACCGACATGCTTTGTTCCGAATTGGTAAAAAGATAGCTGAGGACGCCTTAGTGCTAAACGTCAACCGGGGACCGCTTGTGTTGGACGCTAGACATTAGCACTAAGATTCATGACGTTACAAAATTGTATAGGATTCCATATCGCTGAGATCTGGATGTTTCCAATACGATGGAAAAGCTAAAATAAGACACACTACCAAGAAACTCTAGAAATATTCTCCAACAAGTTCTTTACGTTTCCGTATTATAAAAACGAATGTGGCGGAATGTATTGCCCTGTACTAAAATATCAAAGCTGTGTGGGATATGCGACTAGAAGATTCGCCTAGCTACTTTAAAAACTAAACTCTCGACACCCAGGGGTTTTGGTTGCTAAAAGGCAAACAAATACATAATCATGATACCGTGGAAATTCTAAGAAATGGTTGAAGAACATATCTGTGGAGATTTTTGATAGTGCATCTTAATGTACCGATTTCATCGAAACGGAAACTTCCATACCTGTGCAATAGCGATCTGGAATCCTGTAAAACATTTTAACGTCATGAATCGTAGCGGTCTTGAGCCACTAAAATTAGAGCTCAAAGGTTGACGTTTATCTCTAAGGCATCCTAAGCTAGTAAAAGGAACGAGTTTTAATACTGCGCTGGGAATATGGGTATGAGGAGAGGAGGAGAGTAGTCACTTAACACTTGTAAAATGAGCATTATCTCTCCACTCCAACCCTCTAGATTTGACCAGATTTTTCTTTTACAAGGGTATTAGTTCACCCAAATTATGAAAATTAGTAATCTAGAATAAATGTTTCATGCAAGAATGTAAGTTCTCTTTTCATGTATAATGATTTCATGCTTATTACAAAGCATGAAAAAGACCACTATGCCAATATAATAGGATGAAAAACCAATATGCCAATACAATAGGAAAAAGACCACTATGCCAATACAATAGGAAAAAGACCACTATGCCAAGACAATAGGAAAAATATCACTATGACAAGACAATAGGAAAAAGACCACTATGCCAATGCAATAGGAAAAATACCACTATGCCAAGACAATAGGAAAAATACCAATATGACAAGACAATAGGAAAAATACCAATATGACAAAACAATAGGAATAATACCACTATGCCAAGACAATAGGAAAAATACCAATATGACAAGACAATAGGAAAAATACCAATATGACAAGACAATAGGAATAATACCACTATGACAAGACAATAGGAAAAATATCCCTATGACAAGACAATAGAAAAAATACCACTATGACAAAACAATAGGAAAAATATCACTATGACAAGACAATAGGAAAAATACCACTATGACAAGACAATAGGAAAAATATCACTATGACAAGACAATAGGAAAAAGTCAAGAAAATCGGTATGGATATTATTTTCCTGAAAATAGTGCATAGTTACAAAGCCTGAGTTACAAATATAATTGACACACTAAAACAAATCTACATTAATGCCGTTTTCATTCTTGTCCAATTCAAATGATACAAAATTTGTGGTTTCTGTCAAGTCTGGCCAATAAGAAAGGTCCATTCACTGTAAAAACCATGGAGTCATTGTTATTTGATACAGGTATATATCAGGAACTAATCCCTGCATTGTGTGTCCTAGTATTGGGTAAGAATTCGTTTTAGATAAAGTCGTTACGACGAGATGTATTCCTGAGATGAGATTTTTCTCGACTCGGAACAACTCAAGTATGTGTTTTTGTATTTAGTATATACCCATTGATTCATTTCTTTACATATTTGTAAATATACAGCTTTAAAAAAATTGGGATTTATTAAAGAACAGTTCCATGCATCTAAATATAATCGTACGCAGACGGTAGTGAAAACATGTACTATTATCAGCAGGACACACACGCTGTTGAAATTATTTCTCAGTGAGAAAAATAAAATTCTTAAAATACACAAAATAGCTTTAAAAACTTAAGCATAATTTATTTACAAAAATTCAGTCGACTTTTAATCGAATATATGCATGTGGTTATTCTGGCCTGAATTTGCGATAGGGAAATTTTGGGTACTGTATGGATTGAATATCTGCATCAAGCGTCAAATCAAACATGTAGAATTGAAAATGTATCTAATAAAAAAAAAACATTATTACGTACCTATTTATTATTAATTGGTTGCTCTGGTGTTCGATACGTAAGTACAATCTGTGTTTCCGTATCGGACAGCCAACCTGAAAATATATAGTTGTTTTCACTAACGCCCTCCCATACTTTTTATATAGTTTGTAATTCATTCATTGTACTTTCAGAGACTGGTATTGCCTACTCTGGCAAAATTCGTTTCCCTATTTTAATAACTGCTGAAAATAGTGTACTTTTGACTAATTCAGGCTGATTTTTCGAGTACTTTGGAGCGGCCATTTCTGTCTGCTGTGTGCTTAGATCATGTCCAATTTCCACAAGTACAGTATGTAATGAAATTTCAGCCACAGTACATGAAAGTAGTATAGAGGTATGCCAAGATTCTCTCCATTGTGCATGTTGCAAATGTAAACAACTTCATCTTACACCTGTCACTCTCTCAGAAGCACGTATTATCTGTAGAGCGCCCCTAAATGGAGACGTAAATACAAATGGAACATACCCAAATTTATTACAGTATGAATACGTCTCGGTCTTACAGTCTCAAAGGATACGCCATACCAAACTCGTATGTAGCTTTTTGTGTATTTCTTACGCTATGACGAACTATTTACATGCGCCAAAGAGCAAAAATCCGCCAATTCGAAATTTCAAGTACAAAGTCTTCGTTTTTGTAAGGTGTCGATGAGAATTTCCATATCTTTTCAGTCTAACTTTTGTGGAAATGTAACATTTGAAACATACTTTATTTACTGAAAAGAAAAACAGCATATTTAGTGATACAAAAGCATAAATATCTAAAGCGACAGAATGAAAATGCTAGCGGACGGACGGACGACGGAAAACAGACCATCCCAAAAGCTCTTCTGGTCTATGACCAGTAGAGCTAAAAAAAGGATTTAGTTCTTCGTATGTATTACATTCACAGACAGTATCCACTGTAAACAGCGTGCTGTCCGAGGTTTCTTACAGTGGTTCCGGTTTCATGAATTGCAAAGACACATTTACGCCACTAATAACGTCGATAAACTTCGTCAAGGACATTCCGAACATCTCTGGTTCTTCTGCAATAGCTATCTATTTTACCATTCCCAACTTCGAGGTCAGTCCAACGGATCATTCCTCGAATACATGTCGATAGCTGCCATTCGGACCACCTGAATAAGGATTGACCGAGGAGTTGCGAATGCAAATTCTTGGTCAGTCCTACGGTCAATCCAATAGTAGAAATAGCCGAGGTGGTCATATAGAGTATGGTTTCTTTTTTGCGAAGAAATTTTGGGCGAACAAAATTATAACGTTTCTTTAAATTACTGCGCCGACATGCATTAGAGGCATATTTTTGTCTGGCAGAAATAGCCGAGGACGTTCCGATTTTTATTTTACCTGACGCTTTTTTCAAGATTGGGGGCGCCCGATTCTAAGCAAGTTTTGCTTGTTATCTTATTTATTATAAGCTACGTTTCGCGAAAACTACCTCATATACTCATGTTTAAGGTACATCAAACTGCAAACTGCATAGACCCATATTTGCTATCACATAATGCGTTGGCAGATCTGGTTCTATATAGTTTGTTAGAATTTAATCAGTAGAACAAAGAACATAGACCCTTACGGCAGATCAGGGATTACTTGTTTGTATTTGGATTTTACTTATATACGTATATATACGGTATATGTTGTACATACAGGATACTACAATAGCAGTCGTGTATCTCAATTGCTCGTCTGAGCGTCTCTTTTTTATTTTTTTTTTACATTTTTTTTCTCACCTCGACGGATTGTTGACATCAGATGCGATAAATAAAGCATCAAAAAAAAAAAAAAAAAAAAAGAAAAAAAACCCCAAACAATACAGAAAAAATACCTCCAGGTACTTTTGTCGACCTGGTATCCGTGCGTCTATATAGTATCTACTCTTGGGCGTCCGTGTGGGAAGGGGAAGGGGGGGGGGGGGGAGTGGGCTCGTCCCTTTGATTTTGGCTTTGCCCTCCACCCCGGAAAAATTCCTGTGGACGCCCACGTATCTACTTAGCATTCGTAAAAATATGTAGTTCGCTAGATGAAGAAAAAAAAAATTTGCATTAGATTTGTTTCAATATCTGGGAAATCCATGTATCACTAATAAAGCAGACACTTTAGAAGAACATCATTTCCTTTACTACATTTCTCAATTCAATGATTAATATATAAAATTACTGATGCAGACAGTAGAATGACAGTGTTTAGTTTTCAATTTTTAAATAAAGCTCACAATAGCACACATGTTTTTTTTTTCACCCAAATAAGCGCATTTGATCAATAAGTAATATTCCTATAAGCTAAAATCTGTTCCACACGTATAACTTCGAGTTGGACGCATACAATTAACGTAGAACCTTTTTTTTTTTTTTTTTTTTTTTTTTTGTTTAAAATATTGTATCAATTTAGAAAGCGATTTACGAGCAATACCCAGAAATAATTTGAAAATCCCGTTTACCCACCACGTCGAGCTGACGACATAAGCACATTAACAGATATAAACCTAGAAAAGGTTTCATTGATCATATTAAATTCGCCACAGATATCGCATTAAAATCCTGCAGTATCAAAGATAAAATCAAAATGAACACTTTTGAAGTGAGTTCTCATAATTTTATTTCTCGTACGATCCTTTTTGCAACAATGAAATTCACATTACCCCAAGAGATAAGTGGAGAGAGCAGGGCATTTTCTCTAGCTTTGGTAATTATTCTCTGATAAATTAGATTTCAATCATGTCAGTATCTTGTAATTATTACAAGAGTGCTTTGTGTTTACGATGGTGCTTTATTAGATTTTCCCCCACAACAGTTTTCAAGATAAGAAAACATTGTCATGTAGTTAATCAAACTTTCGTCAAAGACAGATTTAAATGGGTTTAATGTTTCATTTGACAAATCCATATAAAATTCATTGAAACGGATGAGCAGTTTTTCGGGCATTTATGCAGATTGATTTCTATAACCACAACTCTTACGGTATTAGTGCTGATTCTGAGCATAGTATCATATATACTATGGGCGTGCCATCCGAACAACAAGAACAGAATGATCTGAAGCTTCACCACGGCTTCCTCAAAGGCAGATAAATTCGTTATTATTTGTTCAAAGTATGTTCTCTAACCTAAATCGGAACATCATCGGTCTTTTCCGTCACATGCTAGAAAAAGAGAGTCGAAGTTATTCGACTTGATGCGAGAAAAGAGATGAAGATGTTCCAATTGCGCGATTGCTGTGACTCTTCCCGTTTTATGATCAAAATGTCCTCTAGCTTTCTTCATGCTCACTGATTTTACGAATATTTGTAATTTTTGGTTCAAATGAATATACGTAGTCGACATAATGATAGGAAATACAAATATTAAACAACCAACCAACCAACCAAACAAACCAAAATGTTATTTTTTGAAAAAAAAAGATTAAATGAAAAGAACAGTAACAAGTCAAGTCTTTGATAAAGAATATACATACTGGGACGCACTTACTCTCAGGTCACTGAGGCGTATGCACCCGACTCAAGTTCTCGAAGTAGGTTCTCTGCGATCGATTTAGTGGTCATGTGGCACATGTTTCCATAAAAAAGTATTTTCTACATTTTACAAAGAGAACATCGAAATGATATGAAATTAAGTCTTTGTGGGAGTTACAATTTCTTTCCAACGTACACGGAGATATTTATATCATCAGCTTAAAGGGACAGTTTACGTATTTTTAACGTACACGGAGATATTTATATCATCAGCATAAAGGGACAGTTTACGTATTTTTAACGAATTTTGACACAGAAAGGTCGATTAAAAAAAAACATAATAGTCTTTTACATGACCGATAAAATTATAAAATTTATGTTAATTATTCAATTGTCAAGTGTATCATTGCAAAGATTTGTTATTGAGAAGATGAAAATTGAGGAGATAAAAAAAAATCTACCTGTTGGACCGAAAAAGTAACCTACGTTTGTCTCAGTTGTAATTGTTGGAACATGCATATTAGCCCCCGGGGCACTTGTAAAGAAATGAATAGGACTGATACCTGCAAACGTGAGAACGATTGGGTTGAGTATTTACCTGTACAGTGCACGCGATCTTATGTTATATTCGTTATGACTTAGAGAAATATACCTGATGATTATGTTTTGTTCACCTGTGGTTCAATATTAATATAAAGTGCTATCTTCCAGGTAAACAAAATATGTTTATATGCTTCCGATTACAGGTAAATGCTAATAAAGTTTGTTTTTACAGATACACGTGCCGGTTTGTATATTTCTTTTCAAGTTCACCGTGAGCAACCACGCAGACACATTTACATTTGGTATATTTTGGGACAAAAGTAGGTTACATTTTTCATATATTCTCATCAAAAGAACTTTGGTATTGTGTACTTAACACAAAGCCCATATTTTTGTATGATGTATGGAAAGATATTTCGTATTCTATCTAGTTTTCCTTGTCAAAATTCAGCGAAATACGTGCACAGTCCCTTTAAAAAGAAAACCATAAACAATTAAGCATAAGGGTTCTGGATAAATATTCCTATCTGTTGCAATATATGAAATTTCATAACAATTTCTTAAGCATTAATGATGTCTTTCATAAAATTTAATATTACATTGTTACTCAAATGCAGAACGCCGAGTTCCGGATAAATGTAATTTGAGATTGTATGAAAAATTCAAGTTATTGCCAAAAGTCTCGTATAAGTCAGGTCAAACTGCAAGCAACATAACACACATATGCCTTCGCATAATGCACCGGCAGATCGAGGTCTATATTAATAATGCGAACGCATATTTGGGTCTTTGAAGTTTGCAGTTGGATCCGACATGTACGCCAGTTTATACAGTAGTCAAAAATATTCAAACTGAATTATTCAGTAAAATCTGTCTATTTTATTTAACTGGTTTGCCGTTAATGTAATTTAAATTACATCCAGTTAAGTATGTCGATTACTCTATTTATATTGAAATGAGAATTTGCTTGTGCTACAGGATGAGTGTTGATAATAATAAGCTTAGTCAAATTTAGTAAAAAAACAAAAATCATTATTATTAAACTGGGAAAGACATCTATATTTAAAGAAGAATGTATCTGAAATGTTCGGTAGACTAGTTTCCATGATAAAAGTATTAATTAGAAGGAAAAAAAAAATCTTAACTCGAGGCTAAACGTAAAAGAAAAAATAAATCTTAACTCGAGGCTAAACGTAAAAGAAAAAAAAATCGTAACTCGAGGCTAAACGTAAAAGAAGAAAAAAAAAACAAGATCACGATTTTAGGTAGTTTTATTTCTTCCTTACAAATAGAACAGTTATAGCTTACCGCGCGTTTTTCTTATGTTCTCTAAACGCATTGCTTTGTAAGAAATCGGTCAACTGAGAGAGAGAGAGAGATAGAGACAGAGATCATTCAAATGACATATCTTCTCTTGTTACCATAATATAGTACATTGCTACCGTCTCAATCACCCCCCCCCCCCTTACACACACACATTTATTCAGTTGTTCAGTTATATGACGTAAGTTTGAACTAATTTAATACAAACTGATTATCCTATACATAGCTACATTGAACCGCAAGCCACATCACAAGCAATATAAAAATAAGCTAATCGCATTTTAGTAGCTTTTGATATACGTCACGCTATTTATTTTTTTCAGGGGGCCCTGAGTAGCCCAGTGGTCTACGGCGATCGCCTTTACAGATCACTGATATCTCACCTCTGTCCGCGTGGGTTCGAGTCTTGGCTCAGCGAACGTGGGTATGTGAGAAAACTTGCCAGTAACTTCCCGTGGATCGGTGGTTCTTCCCGGGGTTTTGCGTTAAACCCATAAAACCACAAAACTGAACTCGCTTTTGTTAATGCTGTACTTCTTGTTGCTACTGTTGCTGCTGTTGCTGTTGTTCCCGAGCTTATCGACAAATACTTGTATATCATGTTATCATAGCAGTCCCGAAAAACGTGTGTACCATGCGTACTTTATTAAGTAATGATTCTCTCTCACTCATGACGATACACATTTTAAACTTTTAAATGTGCCTGTATGTTTTAGAGTATAACCCGTCCCCGTGGGAAGCTGATCTGGTATGACAGGCATGGGGTGGGACCCCTCAATTTATAACTGAGATGAGCCCGTTGTGAATTTGTTGTTGTTGTTATTATTATTACGCCACCACAAACGCTACTGTCACCAACATACATGCTACTACTACTACTACACCAGCATCCCTATGGTTAGTGCTCACGCCAATGCTCTTAATACAGTATCTACTACACTATTGTAAATATCATCCAAATGAACTGTTATTTGTGTTAGATTTACAAATAAGGGACTCACATGTCTAAAATAGTACAAAATTGGCTACAAACTTCCTGCGACATGGACGTTTATACAGTTATTTCGCATTAATATATTAAATTCTACAATACATTAACAATTACCAGTATGCGAATATCATCATGGTATACATCTTTATAGTATAGCAATAGATCACCCAAGCACCGCATCGTGTGGTATATACTAACAAACAGATTTAAGGTACGACAGTTTAACAGACAAATCACCAACGAATCCGTATCTGTAAAATGATTTAACTATTGTCAAACAAGGCGAAGCTGTACGTTATTTTAAAGTTGTTTTCAATACTATAGATTTTGCCATCTTTGAAATCTTGAGTTTTACACCCCCCCCCCCCCCCCCAAAAAAAAAAAAAAAAAACATTTAAAAAATGCAACCACGGCTCCAGGCTAACCACTTCTGGGCTGAAGCCATACACTTATGTCGGAAACTTTGAAATCTTGAGCCCCACCAGCTAGCCTGGTTTGGATCGCCGCTGATTGTCTCTTCTTTACATCGTACTCAGGTATTATCAAACAATATTAAAAAACAGTTTTCATTTTTTCTCCAAAAAATATAATGAGTTTGTTTTTGTTGTTGTTGTTGTTTTATTTTATTTTTTGTTCAATGTAATAAATTCCTTCCTTTCGTTTTACATTGATAGGATCCAGTCAGACTAATTGTTTATTTATATACCTTTTTTACTTAAACAATGCCTGAATTTTACGGTCATTTCCTCGAAGTACGAAAACGATACTGACGTTTTCGGATTCCGTATCACTATACTCTCAAACGAGGCTGGAACTTCACATGCTTCATTCATAAAACTGAGATATTCATACCCATTTCAGCTGATCAAAATGTAATTGGGTTTATGATTTAAGACGAAGTTCGAATTGAAAACGTTGAAATGTTAAACAATTTCTTTTGTTTTTCAGTTACGCACAGGAATTTTATTAAAGTATCTGAAATTGAAAGGTATATAACAAGAATATAATTCTCATAGTAATTCGATTTTGATTGCTAGATCACGTCTTGTTGTCAGCATCAGAAATCCAAATCATAACTCAACGTTTCGCGTCTCGTAATGATTCGGATTATCTGATGCTGACAACTCGACATGATCTAGTAATCAAGACGAAATTACTATTATAATAATAGATATTCGGGAGCTAGTGAAATTTATGAATTGATTTCTACAAATTTTCAGTAAAGTAGTACTCATGGAAATGTTTATAAATTTAGTTAAACAGTAAGACGGTGGAGAAAATACTTTGAAATACTGTAGTGAACTTAACAAAGCAAAAACCTGTCTTAAGAGACCATACCCGTTGCCAACAGAAATGGTCTCTTAAAGTACGTGGTCTCTTAGACCATACCCTTTGCCAACAGAAATGGTCTCTTAAAGTACGTAGTCTCTTACTAGAAGTCATAACATTATATAAGAAAATTCATCTGAGCATAAAGAAGTTGGTTTTAATTGACAGGTAGTTTTCCAAAACAATGATTTTTAAAATCAGGTTCTACTGTACTAAAGCAGCTAAACTACAAATTTGCCAGTTAATTTTTGTTGTTGTTGTACACCTTACCATTATTTGTCTTTTTAAAAAGTAGAAATTGACGATGTTATAAATTGATTCGCGAAAAGAAAGTAATTTTGAAAACTATCGAGAGGTAACGGAAAGTTAAATTGAGGCGGATGTTTTTTTTTTCTTTAAGCAAAAATCTGTTTTTTGTTTGTTCGTTTGTTTAATTATTTTTTTAAATATATATTTTTTGTTCTTGTTGTTGCTGTTTTTCGTCTGAAAAGAATTGTTTTGTACTCACCACAATCTGTGTATCGCAAAGTAGTTTTTGCTCTTTTTCTCCTGGCGGTGACGCCACGCGAGTCCGAGTACACAAGCAGTACACAAACGGTGAAAACCATAATCGATCTGATCACTTGATCGATCATCGTCGTCGATAATCGACGATTATCACAGACAGGTGCAAGAAATAATTTTGGAAAATTTCAACAAAAAATATTTTTAAAAATGCTTCAAAGAAGACTTGAGAAAGTCGATGAGCCAATGTAAGTTCTTAGTCTAGTTGATATTTTCAACATGATGTTTTCTTGCATAAACATCATTTTTGTTTTGTCCGTGGGACTGGATTTTTTTCACAAGAACTTGCTCATAAAAAGTCATCAAGTTTTTCTGGAGTTCATTATACACTTATTAACTTTCTTCTAAGATCTTCCTTATGTGTTTTGTCAGAAGGATTTGACTGGACTTCAGAAGTTAGCTCCACTGGCAAACTAACACACCGCATCGTCTTAAATCTCTCTAAACACTGAGGAAATATCCAGCTTTCTCATAATTTTTGTTTTCCGGAATTTCATCCCATTTCTCATGCGTGTCAGTTGTTTACAAATCAGCGCAGTAGTCACATGTTTTGCGAATCCAATACATTGACGACCCTGCGTCCGTCCAGGACCCCACACATGGAATGAATATTAACCAAGCCCCTCCTCCGTATTTCTAGGTCTGTCCACAGTTTAACAAATATTGAGTACCTTCGAAATCCCTTTCATAGAATAATAAGGGCAAATTGGTCGGACGATCCAGTGGATGAAAATTTAAAAGTTACTCGCCCGTAAATTGAGTAGGAGTTTCAATTGACATATCACTCGACTGTATAATTGCTAGACAAAAAATACAAACCTATGAATTACAGTTTAACAGTTTGATAAAATCGATTTAACGCACTACCTGTCACAAAGAAGACGAACTTATTAATATTTCACTTTTCCATGCCAACCATGCCAATATAACGTCCGTACTAATAACAATGGTCTTTCGGAGCAACATAGTTCGGGCGGTCCTGTTGCGCCAATGGATACCGTTTACCCTACCTGAGCGGCGGTCACTTTCAAGCGCTTGTATACCATTTATTTTGCCCGCCTTCTCTGGGCCACACACGACGTACCTCCAGTGAGAAATTTAGCTGCTTTACTAGTGTAGAGAGGTAGTTAGCCCTGCACAGAGAATATTCAGTGATTAAGGGCCCTCACTTGTTTCGAGCACTCGGTTACTACCTGTTCGTTTACCCACCTAGATGTGGACCCATTCTCTACGAACAGTACACCCACACCGTATGCGTATAGGAGTCTTGGGCCAGTGCATTTTCAAAATATCTTGCATGTGATCGATACAAAACTGACTCAAAATCTCTACAGGGTAAGGTATAGGGGGCCTCAAAATTCGAAAAATAGACAGACTGACAGACAGACAAAAAAGCAAACAACTATGGATTAGCATTTTAAGATGGATGCCTTGAACAGGTGAAAATGAATTTGACAGTAGGATAGGAGATCGTAAATTTGACGTTATCATCTCATCAAGCGGTTTGTCCCTTGGTAGAAGTTCCTGTTTTGTAGGGGTTGGTGATATTTAGAGAGTGTGTGTGTGCCCGAGTTTTAAAATCCGAATAGGTATTATAATTATAAACATGACGTGACCTCTCGACATTAAAATTTGTTCACAGAGTGTAACCAATTGGAGTACATATTTTTGCAACCTGTTAAGGGAAAGTGGCAACATTTGTATATTGAAAATAATATGAAACTTTATCCAATTATGCAGTTCACTTACACAGTCGTGGAAACTAACGATAATTTTATCTTCAAATGTAATCAGGAGTTGGAGTCAATCGCAGATCAAGACCTATATGTACCTCTTAACTGGATTGCCCCCCCCCCCCCGAACATTAATTTGGTATAATAAGATGCATCGAAAATTCAGTCTTTTAGTAAGAACTTATTCATTTTTAGCTCAACTGTAAGGTCAAGTGACATTATGGTAAGGTCCATTGTGCGTCGTCCGTCCTCAGTTGTTATTTACAACTTCCTTAAAAAAAAAAAAAAACAAAAAAAAAAAAACCTGCGTGACCAATCTACACATAGTTTTACAGCGACCATTATAGCAGCATGACCTATCAAATCTGTTCAGATCATGCTGATCCGCCATAAAATGCGGATACAATTACTAAAATAGAAAAACCTTTAAACGACGTCTCCTCATAAAGCCTCCCAACCGAACTTGACAGAATGTGACAAAAAAGAGAAATTTCAAATTTATGTACACGATATCGATCCTTCGTCAAATATGGCAGTCTTTACTAAAATTTAAAAAAATAAATAAAAAATACTCAACAGAATTTGGCCAAATTTAAAAGAAAGCATTCTTGCACGAAGGGCTTTCAATTTTTACAAATAATGCTGATCCGCTAAACAGAATTTTACCAAATTTCACAGAAAGCGTCCTGGCCTAAAGGGCTTTCAAATGTTTCCAAAAACGATGCCGATCTGCCATCAAATACGGCACCCGTTACTGAAAATACAACAATGTGTAACCTTTTTCTTCTCAAAAGTCACTGAACAGAATTATTATAAAATTTGACAAAACAGTATCCTGGCATTAAGAACTTTCAGTTAGTTAAAAAAAATTATGCCAATCTGCCATCAAATATGGCCACTGTTACTAAAAGTAGAACAACATTGAAATGTCTCTTTCTCAAACCCCCACCCCCAAGAGAATTTGACAAAATTTGACGGAAAGCACATACGCAGAAAGGGCTTATAAATTTATACAAGTGATGCCGATCCAACATCAAATATGGCCGTCATTACTAAAAAATAAAAAATAAAAAAACATGATTGAAACGACTTTATCTTTAAAAAAAACAAAAAACGCTCAATAGAATTTGACCAACTTTGACAGAAACTATAGATGGATATAGAAGCCTTTCAATATTGGACAAATGATGCCGATGTGCCATCAAATATCGATGAAGATACAAAAAGGAGAGAAACATTGAAACAATTGTTTTCGATCAACAGCAACTGAAGCTATTTTTACAGAAAGAATCTTACCGACTCAGATATTTTGGCCAACTGCTCTTGTGTTTGGGTTTTAGGCAAATTTCAGCTAGGTGAGCGATTTCAGGCCCATTTGGTCCTATTGTTAAGTTTTAGAAGCATGACATTTTAAATGAGTGTTTATATTTTTAGATATGTATTAATCTATTTCAGACTAGCATTAAAAGAAAAACTGTGAAAATAATCAAATTCAAGGTTGACAATAAACAAAACATAATCAAAACCAAACGAGTATTCGAGCGCCTTTGCATTCCTTGCATTGCATTTTATTGTATAACCGACAAAAGATTCACCCAAGTATATTATTTTCATTGCCACATAATATGTTGCTTAATTAAAAATCGTCTGCTTATTATATATATCGTATCTGACCAGTAATGCAGTTGTGGCAGTATCGAGATTGTTGAACACTGTTGATCATCCTGGTCACGTTGGCATTTTAGGGTTATGTTCATTCGGCAGAGGTGAAAACTCAGTACGTATCGTTAAAGCATCGGCAAGTTCAGGACCTTAACTTCCATTACATTTCCAGTAATATTATACACTAACCATGTCATGCAATGCATCAAGAAACCACTTTTAAAAAATGCAATACCATTTTACCAGTTTACTAGTAATTTTACTAAAATTATCGTTGTTCTTTTTTTTTCAAAGTTGAAGAGTGCACGACAAAAGATTCATAAGGCTGTACACGTGTAAGCGGCTTAGTTTCGTTTACTACCTGTAAACGATTACAAATTCGGTAAACGAGTAAACGAACATGCACGTGGCTGTCATTGACACAGGAACAACATTCCAATTACATTATATATTATCACATCTTTGCTTAAGAGGATTGTATAGTTGGAGTTTTGTGTTAATTCTTTTCTTAAAGCATGTTTCTATGATTTTCACATCGAATGTGGCATCTCTTGGAAAAGAGCAAAAGTTAACGAGAATTAGTTATAGCGCATATTACACAACATTGCACATCACGTTCATTTACTGACAATGCTGAAAAAAAATCTTTAAACTTGTTACGACTAGGGGTTATCTAACAAAAGAAAAGACTCAAACAAGCTTTCAAGATTTAAAATACAAATCTTTAATTTTCTAAAATATTAAAATATTTCAACAAACAATTAAAGTGAAAGAATTAAAAATAACTTACAGTATATAATATCCTTAAAAGTCCTAAATTGTTTTAAAGATCACTGTTCCGGAAGTTAATCCAAATATTCCGAATGTAGTATTCCGAATGAAATAGCCTTCACTGTGTTAATATGTTGATAAGTTTAAGTATATCCAAATAATCCTTGTGAATCTCCAATCTCACAAGTATTAGAAATGTTTCCGATAATTCCACGGAGCTGTATAATAATTCAGATTAAAGACAGTACTAAATCCTAAATGCACTGTATTAAATAATAAATAAATCTCCAAATAAGTATATCCCACACACAAACTGAACCAATTTCGTAATGACCTCTCTCTTCAAATGTAACTGTAAAGAATATCTAAAAACAGGATTATTTCATATATATATATATATATATATATATATATATATATATATATATATATATATATATATATATATATATATATATAACATTAATGCGCAGAATCGAAATAAAAACCCATACTACGTCTTCAATAAACAGGGTATTTCAAAATAATGCAACCCTCTCCGAACCAATCAGGAATTAGGTTATGCGTGATTCTGCTAAGGTGCTTGAGTACCAGTGTTTTAAACAGTAAACACTGTATTGATTCATTCTTAGAACGTGACCTTAAACTATAATTCCTATTCAATATAATGTTTACTCCTAAAAGTACAAGAACTAGGTCGAAAGTTCATTACTCTATTTCGCGCGGAAAATACGTCACATGACTAAATCTACAAGCAAATAGGTGAAAATATCGATCGAGGCTACCGTACGTATACTCATAAGACGACAGCTGTTTAGACTAAGAACAGAGATCATAAACTAATAAACTATACCATATTTAAAAGGAAAATGATATATAATTCCGTAACAAACTACAGTATTTATCTTTTAAAAACATGTTTGTTAACATAACCTTTGATTAGTAACATTGAAAACAAACTACTGAGTAGTTTCTTGGTCATTGCAGATCCTACAAAAGCATCCCATGCGCATGTCCAGGCAGTAAGTCCGGATCCATTATCGATTTTTTCATCACGTACATATATGCAACAGTAGGAAACAAAATCACTTTAATCATATAAATGTTTTACTAAAACTGTCCGATATATTCAACAAAGGCCTTTCTTATAAACAGAACCTGTCATAAATACGGGGTGAAGGACGATCAGCAAATAAAACAATCACAAGTTGAGCGAGGTACGGCATGCGCATTATAATAGCTGTCAGCTGTTTATTAAGATTATCGGGTAGATACGGAGATAAGCTGAGTTTCTAATCGTTTCGATTAAACGGCATCGTTTCGGTTACTATAAAGCGTGTACGCGTTTAGACATTTTGGTAAACGTTGCAGCCTTACAAAAGAATCGAATTTTCACCCACTCTAATATGGCGCTCCTCATGAAGGAAACAATCAACAATCACTTTGTATGTCATATCAGAATCTCCAAACTCTACATCTCTACCAACAGCTGTCAGTCAATTGATGTTTATTAAAAATTCCAATGGGCCACTAGCCAATTATGTCCAGCGCAAGGTATTATCTGGTTACGAAAAACATCTGATGTACTTAGCTTGTCCGACCAAGAAGACGTCTAATGGTTTGACCATGCATGTGCAACTTACGGCCTGCGGGACGGATCTGGCCATCGACCTGGTTTTGTCCGCTTATTTACATAATAGGGTGTGGCTTTGAAAATCGATTTTCCGGCCAGCGCCCTAGAGGAAGTTGCACATGCCTGGGTTAGACATGGGGTACATTGCACTGCATGACATGTATAAATACAATTTGTAATAACTTAATTATTTTTCATCCATTTTACATGAAACTTTCAATATCAACATAAAACATGTCTCTTACAATTTTAAAAAGAAACAATCTGGTTTGAAGAAAATTATATTCTATTGATTATCTCCGTTCTGGCGATTCGTCAATTTTGAATGAAGAAGCTTAATTACCAATGATCCAAGCGACGGATGTTTTTTCTTCCTGCCTTGCCTGTCAAAGGTATACAATTTGATTCAAAGAAAGCAAGGGCTAAAAAAAACATTAGAATCTTAAAGGTTAGACATACCATAAATTCTTTTACACAGTAACATACCATATTTTTACCAAGCGCAATAGTTTGAAAATTCAATTTTGCATAGTCTTTGGAATGTGATCTCCACATTGTTTTAACAGGATGTAAACTTCGTAGAGGTTATACACTCGTCGACCCTGTCTTTCTCAGCCAAATTGCGAAGAACAAAAGCCATTTATAATTCCTAGTTTACTTCCTAACCTTAAAGTTTAGATAATCTGCCATATCATTTACAGTTCACATCATCTATGTTTTTTTCATTAACTTCTGATAGAAGTTTTAGGTTTGTTAATCATAGAAATATGTAGACCCAAAAGCCGAGTATGTAATTATTATAATAATAATTGTTATCAAATATGTACAATTATACACGTGTCAATTTAATAAAAAGTTCATACTTACTAATCGAGCGTACTTACTTATTTGCTCGCTTGTTTACCTACTTACTTGATTTCGCACATCCCCCACCCTATTATTATTTTCTTTCTTATCAAGGCGAGAGATGAACATAATGCTTGTCACGTTCCACTCCCTCTTGTTCCTTACATTCACCTGTTACTTAAAAAAATGTACTTCTTATATACATCGTTCATATACAGTGTAATTTATATTTTTCCACTGGAGGCGGATTTATAATACATACTCTAAACTGTACGTGTTCCTCAGTCCTGGGATTTTGCACTGTATGTTTTATAATGAAAAGGTCAGCAATATTGTCAACCAAAAAGGATCATTTGGTGCTAAGTATCATATATGATATGAAGTTGAGGATGTCATTAACAGCCATCACTCCAACCCACTCCCTTTTTCTCCAGTGGCCGATACGAGTGGGGTGGGGTAGAAGTCAGTTGATTCCTTGTCTACCCAAAAAAAAATACAAAGTGAAAAAGGACAATGTTGGCCACTGTAAGGAAAAGATCAACGTTGTATTTAAAATCACACAATCGAAGTAAAATTCATGACCCCCCCCCCCCCCCCTTTCTCTCTATACAGTTCGTTGCATTAAGCCATTAAGCCATTATAGGTAGGGCGCAATGAGAATTAGTTGTAAAGAATAACTCGTTCACTGTAGATATTTTATGCTACGAAATTGGAATGATAGGAATAATTGAGTTCATTCATGTAGAAATCGCAGTTTTCTATTTTGCAATAAGCTATTTTCCCTTTAGCTGTCAGGATACATTTTATATATCCTTGAAGTTATTAAAGAGTTTTTAAAAAAAGTAAATAGTTAGTCAGTATTGAATTATATTTTAATCCCATACAGATAATGGTTGATAAGATTACAAACTATTACATAGAGTCTGTTAAGCTGTAATTTTCTTTTAAATCATAGTCGAGATCCCGACTGGTAAGGGAATAATGTTCCGTAGAATTTTCGGAATCTGTCTATACGGGATATTCGCCGATTTTCCTTTATGTACGACATTTTTAATATCAAATCGCAGATGGGACCATGAGATGTTCATATCAATAATTGATTCATCGTTTTATGCGATATCGTAATAAGAGGAGTTTGCTGTGCTTCTATAGTGGCTAACAGCTCTTTGAATGAACTATCTGCTTATTCAAAGGAATGTAGCGTGGAAAATTCTGTGTTTTGTGATAGCAAATACGAAGATGTTACAAATATTACACGAACCATCAGTAGTGGCGGCTATCCTTTAACGTACAGTACCTGCACTCAGATGGTCCAGACATTTCCTATCATACTGGGGATACCAAGACACCATCTAGTAGTGAACCTTAGCTAAAAGTATTCACACCACTTATGGATTCTAGCGCTCATCAAAAAAAAGTCGTTACTTGAATTAACTAGACTCTCCACCAGGGAATTCACGTTGTCATTTTGGTTGACTTAGCACCTCCTCCTCATTTCACCCCCACCTCCAAATACTTAGGTTCCCTGTTGCCAGTGGCGGCGCGAGGATTCGGAGGCAATTCTCTTTAGTTGTGCCCCACCTAGCTACAGAGAACAGTTTTATCTCAGTTGCCAACCTCCCTCCTCCCCTCCTAAATACACGTTTTGTGAAGAGTTGCCGAATTACCCCCGTTGCACTAAGGTGAAGGTGTAATACTATGAAAATTTCAGCTGCAAAACAAAATGGTCCCGACGTCGCCTCCCTTCGCCTGGCGCCCGAGGACAATTGCCCCCTCCCAACCCCTCCCTCGCAGTCTCTGTTGCAGCCCTTTCTCCTCATCCATGTGACAGACAAATATCTTTCTTTTCTTGTCTCAAGTTGGTTATATCGGGTCGCTCGTTTCAGTGTCGTTGTTAGAAGCACACACACATGAATTTCAGCATTATGCAATTAACAACCATACATCTTGGGAGTTAGATGATGTACATTTCAGGAAAAATTAGGTCAGTTGTTGTCAACAAGTACGAACATTCATTTCTTGTTGGAATGAAAGCAAATTGTTATTAATGCATGAATCATTCATAAAATACAATAATAAAGAAATGGGTGAGAAAAATAATCAACGTTGGGATTGTCGCTGATACAGTAATATACCAGTCTCAGAGTTACATTATTTATCTTTCGCTCGGCAGAGCCTTGCAAAGGACAAATAAAGTAACCTGTCGGCTGGAATTTCCTTGTCTCGGTCCAACCCGAACATCGGTTCTCTTATTCTAGATCCATTTGCAGCGTCTTACTTCAACACATGTCACATCGTGTTATCATCGCATGTTGTCTGTGCTCAGATAGACAAGAGATTTTAGTTTACAAAACGTTTGCAAGGACCGAAAAAGTATACTATAAAAAAAGACTTTTTCATTTACGAGTAAGAACAAAGTGGGCTTAATCCTGTTTCGTGTTAATGTTTTATTTTTTGCTTCAGAATACGATCAAAGATAACAGAAATATTGTAAAGACATTTTATTCATGAATCAGTATTTCCAAGAAAACGTTTTATGATAATTGGAAAATGTGCCACAGCCATATAATGAAATTAAACACGTGATGAGAAAACAGTCTTACTGAGAGATGGGAGATCTAAATAAGTTTCTTGTGAAAATGATATAATAAATTTAATTTTTAATTTTATACTTGTAACATTGGTATAATTTGGTTCTGGACTACATTGTAAAAAAGTCAATACGTAGTCAGTATTGAACTATATTTTGAACACCGTACAGATACTGGTTGATACGATTACAAACTATCACTTGGAGTCTTAGAGGCTGTTAAGCTGTCATTTTCTTTTAACTCCCATTCGAGATCCCGACTAGTCTAGGAATAATTCTCCGTAGATTTTCCAGAATATACCTCTGTGTCTATCTATTTTCTATCCATCCGAATTTTTCGCCTATTTTCCTTTTTGTACGACAGTGTTTACTATCAAAAGACCAGATGGGATAATGCGATGTTCATTGAAATAATCGAAACATCATTTTATGCGATATTGTAATAAGTAGAGTTTGCTATACTTGTATAACTCTTTGAATCAACTTCCTGCTTATTCAAAGGGACGCAGCTGTGAAAATACTGTGTTTTCTAATAGCAAAAACCAAGTCAGGTACAAAAAATAACATGAACCTTCAGTAGTGGTGGTAATACTATTAACTACGGTACTTGTACTCAGATGATCCAAATATTTTCTATCATACAGTGGATGCAAAGACACCATCTCGTAGTTAACTTCAGCTAAAACGTCCACACCTTTTCTGCATTCTAGTACCTTTTAAACAAAATAGCCATGTGAATTAAATTGTCCAGCAGGTAATTCACTTCTCCCCTCCTCCTCTTCTCATTACCACCCACCCCCAGTACTTTGGCAACCCTATTACAGCCATTTCTTATCTATGTGACAGAGAAATATCTTAATTTTGTATTCTCCGGTTGGCTATCTCGGGTCGCTTGTCTCAGTGTCATTTATTATAGGCACATACACATGCATTTCAGCGTTATGCAATTAAGAACCACACATCTTGAGAGTTAGATGGTGTCAATATCATGAAAATTAGGTCAATCGGTGTCAACACGTAAGAACACGCATTTCTTGTTGGAATGAAAGCAAATTGTTATTAATGCATGAATTATTTATAAATACAATTTTAAACAAATTGGTGAGAAAAACAATCAATGTAGGGATTGTCACTGAAACAATGATATACCAGTCTCGCATCGCAAAAGACAAATAAAGGAACCTCTCAGCTGTGATTTACTTGTCTTTGTGCCAACACAAATATAGATTTTCGTATTCTATGTTCATCTCTGGCGTCTTACTTCATATGTCACATCGTGTTAAATCATGTTGTCGCTGCTCGGTTGGTACACGATTACAACAACAAACTTTTTCATTTAAGAGTAAGAACAAAGTGGGCTTAATCCTGTTTCATGTTAACATGTTGATGTTTTAGTTTTTGCTTCAGAATAAGATCAAAGCTAACAGGAATATTGTAACGACATTTTATTCATGAATCAGTATTTCCAAGAAAACGTTGTTTTTATGATAATTGGAAAATGTGCCACAGTTAAATCATGAAATTAGTTAAACACGTGATGAGAAAACAGTCTTACCGAGAGATGGGAGATACAATTTTAAAAAATTATACATTTCTAAATAAGTTTCTAGTGAAAAGAACATAAAAAATTTAGTTTTGTATTTTTTAAAAAATGGGTATAATTATATTCAGGCCAACATTGATGAACAGGTTTGACGTTTGGCCATAAAGGTGACAATGACTGTGATAAATTTTATTAGATTTTTTTTACATTATGTAATTTTAATTTGTCTTTCGTTCTTTTTACTTTTTGTAGGAATAATATGCTTTTTATTTTGAACTTTGTATTGACAACCTTATTTCGGTACACAAATGAGGTTACAGTTATCTCGGTGGACTAGATATCTGAAACAGTTTGATGAACAATCACTCGTCGTTATCATCATCATCATCGTCATCATTGCCACCACATCATCCTCTTCCTTTATCATCCTTCATATCATCATGATCATCTGCCACATCATCATCTGCATCATCATCATAATCATCTTCTTTGCCATTATCATTATTATCATTTACACTGCCACCACTACCTCTACTCTATTTTCCTCTTATCTTCTTCCATTTTGTTTCTTTTTCTTCTTTTGTTTTAATCGTATCATAATCTTCCTATTCTTCTTTATGATCATCATCATTATCATCTCTTTTTGTTTCCTTTTTTCATCATCTTCCTAGTCATCGTTATCACTATATTCTTCTTCCTCTTCTTCGTCTTGGTCGCATTCTTCTTAGTCGTCTTTTTCTTTCTCTTCTTTGCACAAAAGAAAGACATTACGGTTTAGCATAACCAGTTCATTTTAATTGTATTAGTATAAAATAAGTTCTACCGGAGACAGGGGCAATAACGCCTCGTTTGTACGTCTTCGCTCAGAGTTCTATCTAAAAAAAGCTGATTGGTCGTGTTAAGTTGAAATGGATGGTGGAGATTAGTCTTGCTAAGTTGAAATGGATGGTGGGGATTAATCTTGCTAAGTTGAAATGGATGGCGGAGATTAGTCTTGCTAAGTTAAAATAGATGGTGGAGATTAGTCTTGCTAAGTTGAAATAGATGGTGGAGATTAGTCTTGCTAAATTGAAATGGATTGTGGTGAATCGTCTTGCTAAGTTGAAATGGATGGTGGAGATTAGTCTTGCTAAGTTGAAATGGATGGTGGTGTTTGTCTTGCTAAGTTGAAATGGATGGTGGATATTAGTCTTGCTAAGTTAAAATGGATGGTGGAGATTCGTCCTATTGATCATAAAGGATCCAAGTGATGTTGAACTATATCAGACATTTTGTGATTTAACGTTCGCTTTAAAGCTTGTTAAATGCAATTTTTTTGCCTTGCATACTTATGTCTTCAGATAAAAATATAGTGTGCACACGTACACTTAAATCAGGCGGGGATCACATTCTAGTAAGAATAGAAATATGTAAAAGTTACAGAGCACACTTATAAGAATTAGTATAAGATCTTTTTTAATAAGAATTTTACCAAACGGTTTACTTCAAGCATATCCTATGAGATATACACAAACCAGTTATATAATGTGTCTTTTGAGCCATACCATTTTAGCATGGAGATGAAAATGTTTTTCCTGAATGTCCCTTCTGGTCCGGAAATGATCGATTAAACTCAGTGAATTGCATGTGGCTACAGTTCGATACAGTTAAATAAATAAATAAATAAATAAATAAATAAGGAAAAAGGAAAAACAGAACGTAATACAAAAAAGACTGATAAAATCAAAGTCTGAAGTCTGGTAAAAAGTTGCATATTTTCTTTTTGTAGTAAGGTAACTTATGTCAGAATTTTTCCTTAACTTAAAGGATTACTCAGACTGATATGTTTTATAGTTGTATGACGATTCAACTTCTATCAGTGTTATTGACTGTGTTTTAGAAATCGATTACTCGCGTGGCTATGTTTCATTGTATGGTCTGCAAGTATGGAAAGGTAATTTATCTAATGATATTCATTCACACAGTTATGAATGACGGCTCTTTAATTCTCCGTATCCTCGTATTGGAAGCCGTGTATCATTGTATTGGACTCCGTGTATCCACGTAGTGGACAATCGAAAGCGTCTCCATATTTATCTGTCTTGTTATCAATTCTCTATCGTCATTTTTAAACCGTATATCGATAACTTAAAAATCGTGAAGGGACGGTGCCGCGAGTTAAAAAAGAATCCATTTACGATATGGATAATCTCTTTTTCACTCTAATCGGTTCTTTTTTTTTTCAATAAGCCACACACGGTCTCTGAGATACTATCATATGACGTTTTAAACTCGTTGGCAGAGGTCACGTTTCACATCTTTGAGGCCGAGGCTGCCATTGAACCATAAATCTTGGAATTACTTTTGACCGGATATCCTGGTTCTACAAAAATGCGCAACCTCTGAATGACGTTGTTGGTCCACGTGACCTCTTGAGGCGAAGACCAGAACTCAACTTCCTGTAGCTCGAAGGTCGAGCTGACGCTCTCATTCCTCTGAATCTGAATCTACGTATGAAACATGGATTCATGTAACTGATACCTATAATTCGGATACAAAAAGTGCATCATGGCACGCAAGGGACAAAATGGGCGGCACGTTGAAGGAGACGCTCCATTATTTGACAATAGTGAAGGTGGTTTGAAGTGTTCAGAACTGTCGCTTACACTAAATAATGAGGCCCAGAACTGTTGTCGTTTGAAATGTTCTAATGTGAAAGTCGCGACGTAAAAACCATCTTGATATAGATAAGCTTTACATAACGACGCCAAAGTCTCCACATGATTATCGACTTAAACTGTTGAAATATAAACAGCGTAAATTAATGAAAGACGTAATTATCGTATAAATCAAAGCCTAAAAAATCCATTTGTTCGACTTTAATTGCAGACTTTCACTCAACAAGATTTCAGACGGCCATTAAAAGAGATAGTCGGTCATAGGTGTCTTGCCGTGTTTTTCCGAATGTCAGTTTTGTTTTGGCATGAACATTATCCGCGATGGCGCCAGATGATCTCATTTAACGTTCTGCGAAAAATGGACTTAAGAAAATGTAAACCAGGATTAAAAGTACAGGCATTATCGTCTGTAAAGATTACTTATCCATGATCTACGGTAGACAATTGAGAACTTTTTTTTCTTGATGTTGAAGGTTTATTAGAAGTGTCACTTAACATGCAACATCTACCTAAATACTGGTACACACAGGACTCATAATTTATAACTATTTATGAATGAAAACCGGAATTGACAGGTATATACAAGTACTTTTTCCTTGTAGTTAATTATGGAAAAGAAAGTCATCCATTGTTATGTATGTATGTATGTATAATCTAGGTTGCCAGTGTCTGCAATTAATATGGGTATCGAAAGATTGTATAGTGTGCATATTTGGTGCTTGTTGAATTGTGACTATATTGACGTTTCAATCAGCCAGAATTAAGATAAAATACTGCAAAAGCATAAAAATAGTTTTCCAACAGGCTTCGTTCAAAGACAAATACAACATTGGCAAATAGAATCTCGACCAATAATTAAACTGAAAAAACTACTCCAAATTTTGGTACCGCAAATATACAATACTGTGCAGAATACACATTTGATACGTGTATTATGCCGAGTATTGTTTTCCGGATTTCTTAAGGAACATATTCATATGATCAGATGAAATAAAATCAAAGAATGTACAAACAGGGAGACTAACTGTTACACTTTATTTTAATTTTTCTGTGACACTGAAAATCTTTAAAAGGTACAAGAGTGAATACCAATGTATTACTAAAACAACACGAAAACTCTCCTGGACCCAGTGTATATAGTTTTCTACATGGGGATGAACGTATGTGGAAAAAAGTGGAATTTATGTCAGACAATATCTCTGAATGAACAAAAAACTATGTTTTTATTTCAGTACCATCATTTAGCATGCTCTTGCAAAGAAAAGTGTACAGTGGTTCTGTCTATATGCATTTTATTCTTTAAAACCAGTTATTTCATGCAGTTTCCAATATTTACTGATTCGTTTGTTGTACCACATATAGGTACCACAAACCCCTGCAATGCAGACAATTTTTGATTGATCATTTACTCTGGTGACGACTAGAGACAAATATATATGTTATTTCCATGTAATGGTTCGACATATTCCATTTAGTCTTTTTCGTGACCAGTGAAGGCTGAATCATTGTCAAAGCCGTTAAATGCTTGGAACACGGTAAAGTTCTTGAACTGCTTTGTCGGGACTTGCAGGGACTGGTTTGCATTTATCCATCTCAAAGGCAATCGGCATCTTATATGGATGTTTCCAATCGGCATCTTATATAGATGTTTCCTTTCTGAGCAACTGAAAGATAAACACAATCAGGATTCACTGTTAAAATAACTATCTTCTAACAGCCCCGTTTTACTACATCAGCTACGCGAAACGACAATGCGACCATCAACCTCCTTATGGAACCTTTCTAGGAATGTTGTACTTGTCTTTTGACTCAACCTTGCGCATGTGGGGGAACTAAAAGAGAAAAGATTTCCTTTTTTATACTTGATCTAAGAAATAACCGCTACAAGAAAAAAGAAGTGGTTTCGTGTACAAGAATGACAAACAAATCTTCTTTTCCCAAGAAATGCAAGAGAAATAATATCAAAGGTCGCTTCCATTGCTGTATTTCCATTTTCACAGTTCTCAGACATCAAAATCTATATGGGTGCTTTGAAGTTAGAGATTAATTTTTTCTTCGTACTGGGTTATTAATCATCATATTCAGTATTGGTTTCTGGTGTTAATGCTATCTTCTTTAAAATCTCTCTCCTTTTTCTTGACCAGTCCCCAAAGGAGACGGATTTTAAATGCTTTGTCCGGCTTGTGTGCATGATCAGATCGTCTTGTGTTCTGCGCTCAAAATTTCCACTTCCTGAGTTAGACGGCAATGCCTTGGTTCTTGTAAAATGGAAGAGGCATATCTCTGATATGGACAAAGATCTATTGAGCATCCTGAGTATGATCAACTAGTTTTAGTGCGTCTATTATAGAAGGCAAATTCTAATATTCGAATAAATCTATATAAAAAATTTTAAAAAAGACACAAAAGTTCTAATTAGAGATTTAAATTGAAGAAAAATTGTACTTAATGTGGGCAGCATTGTTTAAAGTTCCAGGTTTCATCTCCACCCTGATGTTTTTCAGCAAATGCCTAAAAAGCTTCGGACTGAGCAATGTACATAGACACAACGCGTATTTCATGTCTTGTTCTCTAATGTATGAGGCTCGGATTAAAGGTTCAGCATTACCTCTTGTAGCAGTGAACAAGTCTGTCAGACTACTTCATTTAACAATAGACCTTAAAGCTACCATCTCTGTTTAGGCCTCCAAGAAAAGCAAGTTTTTCTCCCGAAGTGTTAAAAGTGTGTTACACTGGTTTTTTATTTGCATTTGCAATATTTAATAAAAAAAGAAAAAATAGAAAACATAACAGGCTGTTCTAAAATAATGACAGGTAATAAAAAAAGAAACAAAAAAAAAACAAAAAAACAGGCTGGTCTAAAATAATGACTGGTAATAAGAGGCTTGTTCAGGATTCAGTGTTTCTCTCTACAGACCTTTGTAATCTGCCAATGAGTGTTTTTTTACAGCCGTGAATATTTGCATTTCTAGTAATAAAGATAATCATTCACTTCTTACCACCTCCATATGAGAACATGGCTGCAGTAACATTGCATGATATGCAGCCCCAAAAATTTTATCGTAGATTAGAAGAGTTTCCAGTGAAGAAATAAGTCTAACATTATCACGCCAGTTGAATTATTGTGTTAGTTCATCTAATAGCTTCTTTCCTGTCACCGTGTCCTGTCACATTAGGACACTGACGGTTGTTTAGAATTTCGAATATCTATTTGGAATTCTGTGAATGACATTGGTAGATAAGAGACTGTTTTCAAAACTGGTGTTCCTTCAATGACGAATCAATCACATTCTTGCCATTTTGTGACAAATCCAGATGCCGAATAATTGACAGTGATGGCCCTTGAAAGAAGATATATGTTGTTCCCGCATTAGGGTCAATATAATGCTTTTTTACGTCAGGAATGGTGAAAAGACCTTTGTCAACTTGTAGTGGAAGACGATAGCTTTTGCTTATTAGAAAGACATATTCAAAACCCATTTAATGAAACAGAGAGACCAAACTGTCGAAATTTACCAACAATGCCCATTTTCTTGTTTCTGCGGGTGTCATTATTCTAAATACATTTGTCTTGGAGTCTTTAGATACCTATATTGACGCACAGAGTTTGACACAGACGAAACTTTTTGCTTTGTAAACTACTGAACAATTATCTCAAGCAGTTTTGCCCATAGTAAATAGCCTGTTGTTTTTTGTTTTTTTTTCAATATCAGGACCTTCTAAAGCATTTCACGAGTATCGTGAGATAGTCTTGCATTGATTAATATAATGTTCTTGAAACCTGAATGGAAGTGACCCATAAAATGAGTAATTAATGTCGTTCCACGAGAAATCTCTAATATCTGAGCAGCTTCACATCACAAGATCATTGTCAAACACGAGGAGTATGCCACCATCTTGTGTTACTGTGCCGTAAAACAGCAAACCACAACCACACCTTGTGTTACTGAGCCGTAAAACACCAAACCAAAACCACACCTTGTGTTACTGTGCCGTAAAACACCAAACCACAACCACACCTTGTGTTACTGAGCCGTAAAACACCAAACTACAACCACACCTTGCGGTACTGAGCCGTAAAACACTAAACCACAACCACACCTTGTGTTACTGTGCCGTAAAACACAAAAACCAAAACCACACCTTGTGTTACTGAGCCGTAAAACACCAAACCACAACCACACCTTGTGTTACTGAGCCGTAAAACACCAAACCACAACCACACCTTGTGTTACTGTGCCGTAAAACACCAAAACCAAAACCACACCTTGTGTTACTGCCGTAAAACACCAAAACCAAAACCACACCTTGTGTTACTGTGCCGTAAAACACCAAAACCAAAACCACACAATCACGATGTTAAGAAGGTTAATAATTATGTGAATACAGGAGCTACTTTCTAATATTCTTAATATTCGTCACAAGTTTGGCTTAATGATACATTAGGTTAATGTATTTAGTGAAGACTGTTTTATTCCGTTAAGGACGTTTAGGTTAAATAAAAAATAAAACAGTAATTATAGAGAGGTGATATAGGCTTCTACTTTGCTTTAAACTGACTCTGTCTAAGCTAAAGAACAAGAACGTACTTTTTGTCACGATTTTTTGGGGTCCGAGAATACATCCAGGATAGGATAGATTCGCACAATAGAAGCAATGTGTGGTAACATAGTTGATCGCTTTAGAGAAAACAGAAATGGTTTGCAGATAGCTTCCGGAGATATTCATCGCATTTTGATAATATAATTTGATAAAAACGTTTATATATAAAAAGTGGATACATATTTGGAAAAGTGGATATATATGTTTATCTGGAAAAGTGGATACATATGTTTATCTGGACAGATTAGAGGTTATTATGATGTATTATATCTAGAGCTTGATATACATGATCATTGATAAGACAATTATGCTATCACGTGATATAGTTTTTTTTTCAATAGAAAGTCACTAGAACCTCTTGAGTGTATGAAAATTAACAAATTTAGTGGCTCTAAAAAAAAGTATACATGAAGTGAGATTGTACAGATAAATTATCTGCCTATACATATTTTAGGCATATCGCAACTTGATATCTTTTTAAATCTTCTAGACATACAAATTTGAATCTTTTGTTTGCTTGTTGTTTTTTGTTTGTTTGTTTTTTTGAGGGGGGGGGTTTGGGGGGGGTGTTGTTGATGTTGTTGGTTTTAAGGGTTATTGGTATTGCACAATTCAGTTCAGGTTGGTGGGGGATGGTACTCTGAATGTGAAAAAATGGCTTCAAATTATGGTAATAGTGATGTCCCATTTCTTTCAATTAAGCATCCTGCAACATTTAGCAGTGAGTGTGTGAAATAATATATCTTACAATTAAAACAATTCTATACCTTTTTGTCCACAGACTTTGATGCAGTGTACTGCAATATAGAGTATATATGTAGTGAAAAACAAATGTCACTGACACTTATGAATAATCCATTTAGTGGCAAGGAGAAGTAGATTTTTGGATAAAACGGAGAAATTGAACATGAGCTGTTTTTTTCTGCACACACTGTTTGCAAATAAAATGGAGTTTTGTCATTTCTGAACAACCTTGACAGTAGTTTCTAAAACAAAAGGTAGTGAGGCCTGTACTGGCCATGAGGAGCATTTTATGATGAAGACAATGACACAATTATACACGTATTTTGGTAATAATAATAATAATAATGACAAAATTTTCAGTGACAAACATTATGATGAGCCCAAAATGAACAGTCTGATATATTTTTGTATATCTTCTGCTCACATATCTTTCTGTACATGTTGTACATCTATCTATTTTACCACAATTGGTCATTTAGTTTTCTATACTATATTAATTATTGAGTCTTGAGTTTGAATCTAAACACTTTCTTGGTATCCTTGTAAGACTTTGGTCTAATATTTTCCCTTTATGTAGACCACCAGTAACATTAAGCCGTATCCTTGTATTCTGCTTTCTAAAACACCCATGTCTTTACAAATGACTACACTGTACGATGATAAAAACTAGTTTACCCAGTGTTCAAATGTCACATACAAAACAATATCAATAGCTATTTATAAAAAATACCGAAAAATGTCACTAAATCACCAGTAATATGTATGTACTTAATTGTACAAACAAGTGTGAACTCTTTCCTTAAACGTGGCCTATTCGACACACCGTAGAATCCACCGTAGAAAAGCACATGGATATATACATGTATACATGTCATATTCACCGTCACTAAGAATGTTGCACTAAACTTGAGTTAACATTCAGGATTAGTGACAATCGTAACATCCAACAGAACTGAACGAAGTACCTTCTTCTAAAGCATGCAACTGCTCAATATATTTTACCTGATCAGTTTGTAATTTTGTTAACATTTGTCTTTTTCTTAATTTGCGGGAAGTGCTTTTTCACACACTAGCGGAAACACATATCACAACTACAATTAGTGTTATAGTTCTCATACTTACAAGTCAATTCAATATAGATATATCCCATTTATGCATACATATAAGGTTGATTTAGGATAATTAGCTAATGTCAAGTACTTTTAATTATCTTTAGACGGGTATTAGAAACGAAAGGACTGATAATACCCGAAGATATAAACTTCAGCGGATTAATATTTACAGAACTACATGCGGTGAAAGAAGATAGGAAAAGAAGTAAAAGGTAAACAAGCAAATAAGTCATTTCACAGTATGTATTGCAGAAATGTTTAGGAATTGTCTTCGCTATTAACAGTACCAACCACGATTGTACTTTCTATATGGAAAGTTTTTAATAGCAGTCGGGTTACAGGTATGCGTGTAATATGACTGTCAGTCATGGGACTGGGTCGACTGGAAAAAGACCAATATGGCAACCCCCATTACAGGGCATCGTGATATTTGCTACATACAGTGTACACAAGCCCCGACGTATATGCAAAATGTAACGCTCGTTGCATATTGCTTAGTCTCCATGTAACACGATAATTACAATGCAATAGCTCAATTCTATCTCAGTGTCGTGATCTATTGCGAGTTAAATGCAATCTCAAATTGTCTATTTTAGCTCTTATAAATACCTTTTCTGCAAAACAAATTGTAGGTGCATATTTAAATGACCTTTTTAAAGTTAATAATTTATAATTTTCCACTTATTATGTGCTATGCTTGATATTTGGCTATACCACACCCACCCACCCTATGGATCCTATTCGCATTACCGATAGCCATTAAAGGAATATTTAACACATTTTTGGCTATATCATGCCGAGGAAATGGAAGCTAAGTGCCTTTCCTAAGGACACGCCGAGGCAGCCGACCTTCGGATTACGATCATAGTAAACTCACTCAAATCCCAGTGTTATTGTTACTATAATTAGATGTATAACTAAACACTTTGTTGAAATAAAACACGTGCTAGATGTCTTGAACTCTCAGCGAAGGATGTTTTGAAATTGGTTAAGTGATAGTGTAAGTTTAATTTTCTGAAATGTTATCTTGCAATTCATCGATACGTGATAAAGAAACATCTAAAGTCACAAACGGAAAGTACGAAGCTCTCCATTCCCATACGTATGTATTACGGTTTAACGGCACGTCAACACAATACTGGCTAGTTGGTGCCAATTAAAAGTAAAGACTTCCATAAAGAGTGGATGGTTACGTTTTCTACAGATAGCGCACAAAAAAACCTAAATAGGTAAATTATGTAAACAGTTTGACAAAAGATATATGTAAAATAAAACACGTATGCATGTCTGTGAAATTATATAGCATTAACAATCTTTCGGAATTACAATGCAGCGGGTATTTGAGACAGCTTGTTTCTAAGAGAACTAATATATATATATATATATATATATATATATATATATATATATATATATATATATATATATATATATAAGTAATAACTCAAAGTTTTATTTCCATGAGCACACAAATCTGTTAAAACTAATGTAGACAGAGATAAATAAGTAGTTTGTTTGCACAGAATAATAAAGTGTTTCATTTCCATTTATTTATCTATTTTCTTTCTGAACATATTTTCATACACTGTGGGAAGATCGTAATAAGCTCATACCGTCATCCCCCAACCCATAAATACCAGATGAAAAAACAAAAACAATTTCATATATACCAAATTCATGTTTAAGTTCACCCCAGTTTCATTACAGTTATATAAATTTCTCTCCAACTGAGAATTGTATTTATCGCCCTGGGAATGATCTCGATGATTTTAGAATATTTGTGAAATAAAGAGCTATTAAGGGGAAAAAAAAGTTTAAATAAATATGCACGGTTGAAATGTACTTTTACAAAAAAATTATATAAAAAAAACTCTTTTATAAAAGAGTTGAGGAATTATCCAAAATATTCCAAAGGAAATGAAAGGGGCTCTTTTCAAAGGAATGCAGTATACCAGAACAGTAGTCATATCCATAGTGTCTACAAAAAAGGTAGGCACGAATTTCGGTATGAACACAAAGCACTAAGAAAAATAGTTCAGAGTTTCACTTTGAAGAAGAAAATTTGAGATGTTTTGTGTAACCGGGCCCAGTTTTTCTTTCAAACTAGGGTCTTTGTACAAGTATCAGAGGAAGTGATCCTGCGAATGATACTGCATTTTTAGGTCTCTTTTGCGAGCAGCTCGGTTTCACAGGATGTCCCGGATGAGAAATCAAAGAAGCGCGTGCCAAAATTATACCAGATAAACCATTACAGTTTAATACGAGTCGTGTGATTTGAGATTACGATAATACTTCTGATTATACCAAGGTGTTAATTTAAAACTCTCTGTCCGTACCAGGTTTGTTATCTGATGGACTGAAGTATTTACAAATATATATTGTTCTAATCTAACACTTTGATTCAAGTATAGTTTATGGTATTCTATTTCATACCCTTGTAACAGCTTTGATATTGCCTGTGATACGGATGCTAAATCCATTTCCGTTTCTCTTCGGTTTCGCAGTCATCATTTGATAATACCGCATAACTATACAAGCAAAAGAGAAAATGAAATATCTGATAAAAATATTTAGTTAAATATACAAATTTGTTATGAAACATGATTATATATTGATACTGTTTCTATGCTTGAAATCAACGAGAATTTCTGTCGTGTATCTCTCATGTCTGAGCCAAATGAAAACCGAAACTAAACGAATATTTCCGGTCATTTGAACTTGAATGCAGCGAAACCAAACGGTTACATAAAGCAATGAAAGTTGAAAACTTATATATATAAATATGTATGTATGTATGTATGTATGTATGTATGTATGTATGTATGTATGTATGTATGTATGTATGTATGTATGTATGTATGTATGTATGTATAACAGGAGATCAGTAATATATCCATACTTTATTCCTTCCAGCGCTTTCGCATCATCTTCCTTGGTGCTCTTCAGGTAGGCTCATTTACTTCAGCTGTTTTAATTCTACCATGTGATCATGAGCGTCCTCAGAGGGGGGAAGGGACAGTTGCCCCCCTCCCCCCGGAATTAAAAAGAATCCATTGTGCAATATATATATATATATATATATATATATATATATATATATATATATATATATATATATATATATATATATAGCTAGCTGCAAGCCTGCAATAAGATTTAAATAAACCCCCAAAATATTAAACTACCCAAATCCGATTGTGGGAGCTTTCCCTTGACTATACTGGCATCACGTTGAAGGCTCGTCCCTTTGATTTTGACTTTGACCCCCCCCCCCCCGAATATTCCTGCTGACGCCCATGCGTGTGATTGCTATAACTCGAGCTTTATTCAGTTTCAATGTGCACTTACAAATGTTTATTCGAAATTTTGTATCCATGTTTTAGTATACATTTTTTTTTTAAAGAAAGAGAACGTGGAGATTCTAACTACTGGTTACGTAAGAGGATATTTAAAAAATAAATGGCGTCAATACTACGGAAACATTTCGGAACTAGTATCCAGCGATTCGGCTCAATCGACTAGAATGTCGAGGCAGATGAAAGGGGGGGGGGGATGATGGAGTAGCTCGCACTATAAAACTTGTTTTCTTCACTCTGTATTAAAAAAGAACCGTTTTGTATTGATGTATGAATATACGTCAGTTATGAAGTGTAAACGTCCGAAAACTATAATTTGCTGTGCGTTATCAAAGTTACAGAACTCGCTTTTAATTCACTAAGTATATATATATATATATATATATATATATATATATATATATATATATATATATATATATATATATATATATATATATAATTCCGTGGATATTGGAAAGTGTACAAATAAAATAAGTATGTGCGACAGGCTTGCAACTGTCTGAAATTTACCAAACCCCTTGACAACCACTTGTCAACGTAAATAACAAAACTGGGCAGTGTGAAAGATTTTTTAAAAGAATAATAATAATAATAAAAAGGGCATCAGTTTAACATTTTGGCGAAATGTGTTCATTATTCGCTAATAAGATCTATATATGTCTTGAAGCCGAAAAGAGTAATTCTGAAGGGGCGTGAAAAGTTAGGCTTACTGAGAAGCCATTTACTTATTATTTATATAAATCTATGTAGTATTTATAAAATTGTCAACAATCAGTCTCCAGATTATGTAAACTGATTTACTCCCACCTTGTTCATGGTACACAGTGTCATATATCTGAGAAACTCGAACAATATCATTCAATATCGATGTAGAATCTCTCTGTTAAAAAGATCGCATATACCAACACTTATCGACGATCTGCCACATCTGCTTATCTATACTAACGTTCAAAAAAGAAATTACCTAGCGCAAAAGGTCTGTTACCATTTATTTAGTATTTGGTAATAGGCGAGCTTCTAAGCTATTAAGCTGATGAAGACACAAATGTATTTCGCTCAATTATGATTAATTTCGATGTAATCTTTATCGCCGATCCTACCTGTTTTGCTGATTTCGAATAGAAAACGGCCATCATTTTCTTTTTGAATGCAGACTATTTAATAACGCAAGAAATTAGCTATTTCAGAGACAATTAGTAATAAATATTAATATTGATTCTGATGCACTTTATATAGCAACAACTTTACACAGCAGAAGATATATATATATATATATATATATATATATATATATATATATATATATATATATATATATATATATATATATATATATATGTCACCTTTTTCACAACTCTTGCCTGCATGATCATTAATCAATTAATTAAGTTTATAATGGAGACGAACATGTAGCTGATAAACTTGTTTTTCAACCCTTTTGCCTTGTATACATATTTGCGATCTTCTTTGGCAATAAAATATGTTTAAACCATATTTTATGATAATAAATTTATTGTCCAGATTTTCTAGATATGTAAGAAATGTATGATTACATTTTACATATCTGTTGCGTAATACTAAGAAATACCACCAGAAAATTATCAAAATGGCGGTTTCTTGACAAGAGCTATCTGTGTGATTTTTTTTTTTTTTTGCGAGACCCAAAGAGAGTCTGGCCGTTTTTGTCTCCAAGCTACTGTGTTCGTTTTTACAAGAAGCTCTCTCTTCTCTCTCTGTCTCTCTCTCTGTCTCTCTCTCTCTCTCTCTCTCTCTCTCTCTCTCTCTCTCTCTCTCTCTCTCAACAGCAGCAGCAGTAATAGTAGTAATAATAATAGATTAATAATGAATTTTACTAAGTCATATACAATTCGCTTTTCATCACGAGCTCTTCCAACTGAAAGAAATACACAGTCTGCTAACAATAGTCAATGGATAATACTAATTATATAACATCTTTCTCATGGTATATTTCTCCACGCTATAATACCGGAATTGTTTCCTGAAATTTCACTACAAACGAAATTCCCGTTTCCAGCCGTTGACAACGATGTCGATAGTGATGACAGAGATTAGCAATGTAATAGCGATTTCGTTTTTCTGTTGTTCTTTTTTTTCTTTTTTTTTCTAGAACATTAGTATTAAAAGTAAAAGTTTGAGTGTGTACAATGTACTGTTGTATTAGTCTCTAATGATTTAATGTTTATATCTAGATTATTTTTTCAGGAATTGTGTTTGTTTTATCATCCTGATTCCTGTTATCATACCGGTTTTGCAGAGTAGCTTTCTCCGGGCAGTTCTTCACCCCGCCCCCCCCCCCCCCCACACACACATCCCCAGGGATAAACTTGTTCTAGGGTTCACTTTCCAAAAGGAAAATCTTCTTTAGATCTATAGTCATTTTTCCCCAGGAGCGGGAAACATACGGTAGGGAAATGACTCTCTGACACGTCAACCACTTCATTATTCTTTGTAAATTTTCCAGCACACTCGCTGGCTCGATAATGCAGAGTTGCAAGACACAACAATATCGACAAATGTCTAATTTTTTCGGTATATCAACTTCATTTGTAATATGAATGTTTAAATGCTTACTTATATATTTTTCAATAGAAGATTTTTTTAACATGTCAGACTATATACACCGGTCTGTGATTGTTTGAATGCTAATATATACACAACTACTTAAATATACTCCACTTCTCGACTATCACCAAAATTGTTTCGGTGTCTTTCTTTTTCAACGAGTCTGCACATCATTTGTCCTTTGAGGACACTTGATTTGTCCTGAATGGAAGTCAACGTGCAGAGCTCTGTGTGTATTACTTGTTAGTATCACAACTGCAGTAACTCTGAAATTGTCACTAAAGCAATACTTTAGACAAAGGTCTGCTAATTAATTTTGTTATTTATTTATATTCTGTTATGGAGATAGTGAAACCATGCAAGTGGTTACTATTTCACTTACGCTACAAAAATACATGGTTATCATATGTGAAAGTTTGTCATCCTCATCACCTGTTCTGATTATGAATACATGGTTATCATATGTGAAAGTTTGTCATCCTCATCACCTGTTCTGATTATGAATACATGGTTATCATATGTAACGGTTTGTCATCATCATCACCTGTTCTGATTATGAATACATGGTTATCATATGTAAAAGTTTGTCATCCTCATCACCTGTTCTGATTATGAATACATGGTTATCATATGTAACGGTTTGTCATCCTCGTCACCTGTTTTGATTATGAATACATGGTTATCATATGTAAAAGTTTGTCATCCTCATCACCTGTTCTGATTATGAATACATGGTTATCATATGTGAAAGTTTGTCATCCTCATCACCTGTTCTGATTATGAATATAGGGTCTGTCTTCGTATACGGGTCTTTGACCAGACTCTCAACGTCATGAGTGGTCATATTTCTAAATTCGCTATTTTGTATTTTTTTTAAAACAAAATTTCTAAACCTCGCACTGATCGAAATTAAAGGAAATTATTGCCCTTGAGTGAGGTGTGCTTCACCCTATAATGCGCTTGGTTGCGACTGTGCACGTGAATGTGAATGTAAGTCTTTGTCTGGTGATATAATTCTTATCTTGTTTGGTTCTTCAAAAGAAAGTGTCTTTTTTTTGCAAGGAAAACATCAAAAAAAGTCAGATATTGCTCCCTACGACGACCAAGGAAACCGGAATTTTCGCACAGTTTTCTCTTTCTAAACTAAAAAATCTCTGAATGATGACTCTGAATATTATGTTCACACACAAAGAACGCACAAAGTGTATTAACCCTATTTCACTCGTGCTGGTGGAGGGTGCTGTTGAGTATAGTTTAGTGAACCCTAAAAAATCTCCTGTCTCTAGCTGTACTGCTCTCACCAGGTGTAACTTTCACTCAACTCCACTACAGGAGTTGATTCTACCTGGCCAGTTTGTGGATTTTCTCTATATTCCTAAAGGACTTAATGCAGGTGGTAACATCATAGGTCGTACATCAATTAAGTCTATAACCCAACAGCGCACTAGCTCAGGCTTGACTCCACCAGTAAATCCTGGAGATTACCACTGTGTAGTGGGGTGTACTTAAGGGCATACCACAGACATCAGTGGAAAAGGGTAGTACACTTTGTGTGTACTGCAGCATCGATATTTAATAAAGTTTCTGGACGGTAGCAGCACAAAAATGCCTTGCCTTTTTCCGCATGCGTTTAAATCTGACAAATTAAAGCAAACAGTTATAATATGTAGAAATTTATGTTATGAATTACCCTATGGTGCAAGAGACAAGTATCTGCACCGTCTATTGGCCAGCCTTTACTATAATAGAATACGAGATACTTGATTTGTTCACTGCTGGTTATAATACTCGCATCTAAGCCATACAGAGTTCGTAAAAAAGTCATACCAATTCTAGTACAAATGTCACACAAAATTATGAAAATCCTCGGCAAAACGTCACACATCAATTCGTAAATATGAATACACATGGCTGAAAATACCCGTTCACAATCAAAAGGCCAATGCATGGTTAAAACGTGGACCAATGGCTCGGGTTTCTTTATTTCTTGGAGGGAAAAAACCGTTTTGCGATAAAGATTTATATTGCAAAATAGCTAATAGAAAGATCAAGTAATTATAGGAAACAGAAAAAAGAGACATTGCTGGTCATCTTTACTACTGCTTTTGAATTTGCAACCCTTTTACACCAAAACATCTGCGGTTAGAAATACAGTATTAACATGTATATATCTGCGCGAAACATAATATTATTTCTACACACCAAAAATGAAAATAAAATAAATTTTAAAAAATACTTGCCGTTTTTTTGGCTACATTCTTTTATTTCGAAATGCAGTCAAAACAAAGAGCATCATATTTTCCTGTCCTGTAAAAAAGCACACAGTTTGGTCAAGAAACCAAGCAAAACCTTTCTTACAGACTTCCAGTAGTGTGGTGTATACTACGTATGCCTGTGGCTAATACGAAGATAAATTTAGTTAATATGGATGCCTATTGAATGATAGAGTTAATGTTGAAATAATAAGTTTATATTTTAGGTATATGATAATACCCCTTACGTGCTATTTATTTATCGAAATTGTTTGCTATATTTTACCATTTCAAATAAAAATAATTAATAAACCAGACATAAACTAAAGTTCCAACCCTTTCTTGACTTTTTTACATTTTTATTTTTTTTATAATGGAATATATTATTATAGCATTCAAAGTTTTGTTGAAATTCGTATGAAATTATGGAAAATTTCATTGCATCAGTAAATCGAATTGCGGTTATCACGAATCGAAAGGAAAAGTATCCTAAAATTCCTACAAATCTAGTCTTACTGTATATGCACAGTTAAGGCAGGAACGATTTTAGGAACTTTCAGTCAAGTCCAAAAAATAAAAAATAACGCATATAATGGTAGGCAAATTTACCTTTTCTCTTACAAAAGTGTAATTATAATATAACTCCATACCGTCTCTGAGATTTTCTATATCTTTGGAAAAGAAGGAACTCTTTTGTAGTTCATCGTATTAGACCATATTCTTTTGAAAGCAACGATAATTGATTTTATTTCTTTGAATTTAAAATAAAAAAAGTCGCACATATACATGAAACGTTTTATCTTAATAATTCCAATGGAAAAGTTCCACCAGATGCCAAGAACATTTTTTTTTTTTTTTTGCTTTAGAATTGTTGCCAATTCAATATTTTGTTCTACTTGATTTGAAAAAAAAATGCTAGCTGTTTTGGCTTGTTAAACATAGGCATTTCGTTTCTCCGCTCCAAGATGAAAATAAAATCATTGTGCTTTGCACTTTTGCAATATTTCCAGGTCTTAACCAGCTGCAGGTGGTATTATCAGCCTTAATTTACTGGTTTCCTCTGGCCTAACGTCAAAATTACAGCTTCAATGGATAGCCTATCGGTTGATAAAACCTATCAATTTGAATACGAATCTAATTCATAATGTGTCATTTATCTGTATTAAATCTAACCATACCGTTAAAATGCTATTTATTCCGAAAGAAAAGTCTGCACTGATGAATATTTCACGGCAATAGTTCAAGACCACACATGACGAGAATCACGGTGTTCGGAAACTATCTGTATCCCGTTACCAAGGATCCTGGCAGCCACCCACCAGGTGGCGTTGAGCGCACCTTACCAAGCTCGTGCAGGGTGGACATTGATAAATAGTAATTCTCAGATCAACAAGTGTATTCTCGTTAAACAATGCCTTCGAAGAGGTCAGGAAAAACATTATGAATGCCAAAGAACGCCGTCTTGAGTGCTTGCACAGAATGTCGAGAGATTGGTCTTAATGATTTCGTCATGTTTTACCCCAGTGATTCACATTCAAGCTACTAAATGCTGAAAATTTTTAAAAAATTCGAGCTATGCTGTTGAGAGCGTCAAGACAGAAAATGGACCCCTACTATTTTGTTTGGTTTGTTATTTATTTATCCTTGTGTGCGTCTTTGTTTCTTTGTTGTTTTTTTTTTCTTTGCTTGATTTTTATTTGTTTGTTGCTTTTGTTTTTAAGTAAGTTTTATATAGCTATTCCTATATTAAGGTCCAATTGAAACCATCTTACACCTTTAGTTTAAACTGACAAGCATATATTAAACAATTGAATGCAAAGGAGTTCCATACTGCCAATGCTAAAATCTATCCATAAGATACCCCCTATGAATACACAACCTTTCGATAATATGATCCAGCCATTCAGAATGATTTAGATGACGACAAATTAAACATTTTATGCGTGTATTGACTCAATCATGTCTTACCTGGCTCCGCGAATCACAAAGGAATCCCCTGGATGTCACCACCGCCTAGTGTGTGGGGGAACTCTTATGGCAGATTGGATACAAATTACGATTCATTTACTGTCATTCTAGAAAACCTACGTGGTCTATTTACGATATGCCCGAACCTTTCTTAATGTATTGAGAGAAATGTGTCTGTGGTACAATTAATGTGGAAATGTAGCAGATACTGTCGGAAGTAAAACATGGACCAGATTCCTAATTTCGTAAAGCATTAATTCGTTCCAAATACCCGTCGATAACTGATCGGTTTTATTTCCTGTCTTTCTTTAGTTTAGATCATCAGATGATGTATTTGGGAAATTAGTGTCCCGTGTCATATTTTAGATTTCTCGATTGACAAATGGATATTGATAAAATGATATAAAGAGTTGAATTTCACCCCAACAGATAACATTTATTTTAAGCACTCAGTGAAGATCTTGTACCGAAGAAAGGTATTAATAATAAGTCGGCAGATAGTTTTGTAGAATGAACACTATTTTAATAATTTTTGGACACGCTGCAACTGAGTACCAACCTAGTCCCACATCAGGCTGAAAATTCCTTTAACCATGCGTTAAAACGAGATCCATATATTTTATCACCACACTTATTATTGGAAAAAGTGTCCGGTAAGTCCTCCTAAATCGTTAAGTTGGAATTCGCTTAACCACGTGGTGACCATTTGCAAAAGGGTGTATGAACTTTATGCATATGACCCTGTGGTCCCTTGGTGGTTGTCAGATGGTAAAATTCAAGGATACACAAATTACAGTCATTTTTAATTTTGTTATTTCTAAACGTTATGTATAAAGTTATGCATAACAGATTTAGAGATAGAATTTCAACGTTATGGTTTGCGTGGAGGGGGGGGGGGGATAATGCACCGGTTCCGGTTGCGCTAATTAAAATTACTTTACAGCTATTTAACACCAACAAATGACCAATCAGATGTCAAGAGCTTCACCTGTCATCACTGTGCCAGTTAAACAACATGGCCCACTACAGTGTTTGCCTAACCGCCGCCCCCCCCCCCCAGCCCACCCAACCCTCGACAGTTTGTATTCCCCTACCGATTTGAAAACGAAAAGCATCAAGTATATAAAAATGCACAAAACGTAGTCATTTCATTCATTAGTTTATAATTTCCAGTCTGACTGTCTGACTGTCGCCAATGGATCTATAACACTGTCATCTTGTTCGTGTTTCAAACCGAACGGGAGTTTCTTTACTAACACGGGCGCTATATTCGCACGAGCGAGTCTCTATTCATCGTCTTCGATAATTGCCGAATAATTCCGTAACTTTGGGCGTTACATCCCTTTGAACCCATGTACATAAGAGTTACACCGCTTGCCCTTATTATTTTGTTCAATTGTTTTATGGAATATTAAAACTGGATATTGCAAATATCGAATGTAGACGACACAGTTTTTACCTTCTATGTATCACTAAGAATGGACTTTTCCAGGAACCGGGAAAATTACAGCAAGCAGGCTCGTTGTTTACCGTGAAAACTTCCGTTTGGTTTGATACGCGAACAAGATGACAGTGTTAGGGGCCCCCTGGCGACAATCAGGTTAGAGATTATAAATTAATGAATGAAATGACTACGTTTTGTGCATTTCGGTGTGTGTGTGTGGGGGGGGGGGGGGACTGCTGCGAGGGTAGGTGCATAATATAGCTAATCACATCCGGACAAGGAATAACAACTCTCAATGGCAGCTGAATAACAGAATGGCTTAGGTCAAATTTGTTCTCGCGCTTTATGAAGTCAAACTTGGAAATACCACGGGAAACAGCAACAACAATCAAACCAACAAGAAACAAACCAACAAGAAAACAACGAAAACGTCACATGCTGAAATAAACAAAGCAAAATAATATCTTGTCTAAAGCATTACGATGTCCGGTGAATTACTCTTACATGTTGATTAAAGGAAATTTACTAATGAATTAAAATTTCAAACAAGAAACTAATGAAAGTTTAGATCGGGAAGGATATATCCCTATAGATAAATGTCCGTGATATACGCTTTGATTATACGTCGGGTCGAATGACGTTAATTGATTAGCATAGTGTTTGCACCCTATATTGTGGTTTCCCTAAATCCGAAGTTATTTCCATTTTCTAACGGAAAAAACGAAGATGTTCCGATTGAGGGACACACACACACACACACACACACACACACACACACACACACACACACACACACACGAGATAATCCGTTTGATAAATCAGATACCTACGGCTTCAACTTCTTTGCCATGGGGAATATGATTTGCTCGATACAAGTGCTCCCAACCTAGTTTCTTCTCAGGAATGGGATCCAGGTGTTTTCATTCTTTGCACCTGTAATAGGCAGGTGCGAGATTGCCGTTTACAGAAGCCCAATTGTTACAGATGCTGTTGATAAAAGTGGTTAAGTAAGCTTCTGTTAACACCTGTGAGGTAAACAAAATGCCTACTAACCCACACAAATAAAGGAAATTACAGGTAAACACTTTTGTTCTCTATAGCTATCATTAGATGCAGTTTATCGGGAAAACTGCCTGGCAAAAGAAAACATGCCGTTATCGGATGTTATAGCTACAGCGGTGCCTTGAATACGTTGAATGTATGACCTTACATATGCTCTGTTTTATCGCATACTTTCGCGTTATGAGGAAAGACAAAAGGGAAAAGTTCACATTTTGTTCGTCTGTATAGGTTCAGGACTTCTAATGTCAGACAGCTGTAAAATTTTAATTTAATCGGCAATAAAGTGCATCGATATGTTTAAGGGAAAGACAACTTAGTCTGATGTCATCGTTGATCTGACAAAATAAAAAGTTTTTCCCGGTCGTCAACATATCGTATCTTCATTTCCGATCTCTATTTTGATCACAAGTTGTATTTTTCCATTTGCCTATAATTTTTTTTCTATATTCTTTTTAAAGTAAAAGATCAAAATGACGATGGCAACAGCAACAACATTATCCGAATCTGCATCATCGATGCCATCACCATCGACACAACAGCAACATCGAAGACAACGAAAATTACAAGGACAAGGACAGAATTGGCAGTGTGATCTTTTATGCACCTTACACACCTTTAATAGTAAATATGGTTCCAAATATTATTGCCCAAAAAAAGCCAATCCAATAATTACCCAAGCATAAAAGTACTTTTTTTATGAACGTATCATTTTTAATTTCTGCTCACTGTTAAACACACTATAAAGTATTTGCACAATTTATGACTTTTACAGCCATTTTCTTCTATTCTATTCTTTGTTGCACGTGCTTCTTTCATTTTCCAAAAGCTTTAAAATATTTAATTCATGGAGTCACGCTTTATGTAATTATCTTGTTCATTACGTCATCAGCTGGATCCGATACTAGTCTCTTTCAACCATGCCTCTTACGTGACTCTGTGAGATCTCCACCAGAGGAAGTTCTTGTAAAAACTTACTTTTCCTTGTAACAACAGAAAGAGGCTTTCCCAAAATATAGAAAAGTGATTTTATTGGCTGAAGAGATGAAGAGACGTAATGAGTCATTTCTATGATGAGATGACACCATATTTCGCATAAACATGGAGAGTTTCACTGGCTGATTGTGACACATTTCCTGCATTGGCGTCTGTTTAGAAAGTGATATTTATTATATCCTTTTAAGTTTACAAGATAATTTTGGCTCGAAAGTTTGCAGAAAGTATGTCAAAATAAGCTCCGAGACTGCGAGAAATGTCTTTGTTGTTCCACTTCAGCAAAGTTTAATCGAAGTTCAATCTATTGGTAACAGTTATCAATGAACCATTTTCACCAGACGCTCGTATAGCGGAGATCTTTGGGAGCAAGGAGAGAGTCTGTTTGAACAAAACTACCGTTGTGCTTGGGACGGCTGCTATAATTTTGTCTTTGATGTCATCCATCATACGAAACAATGTCGACATCGATCCCAAATCGATATATTAGCTTCTTTCAGTACTTTTCTCTATAGTCTATGCAAATTCAGTGATTAATACACTCCTGAGGTACATTTGCTTTTTGCTTTTAAAACAAAGTTACATGAAAACCATTACAGCACTTATTTTTGTTCATAGTTTCTTAGCTGTATTTAAAATAATTCGGATATTATTGAGTAGATATTTTCATACGTGACTGTAGATAAGATCCAAGTAAACCGAATTTTTCAACTACCGGAAACGACGCTTTTGACCCATATGTGTAAATTATGGATTATGCAACATCGTGATATATTCAACATGAAAGGCTCAACGTTAGGGATACTAACTGTAAAATAAAATGAAATATAAGAAAATATATATTCAAGCAGTGTTTCCCCAGTTTAGGTGAAATGTTATGAATATTATACATATTATTCAACTGTCACCGGTCGATTAAAAGAATGGATTATAACCGAACTTAAGTATGTATGTATGCATGACATGAAACTGCACATCAGCACAATCCTGGCTAGTGCCGAGCTAAAGCTAGATAGTAAAAAATGGTAAAGGCGAAAACGTTGCCAAAATCCCCAGGAAAACAAACCCCTCCAACCAACATGCACAGTAAGACAAAAGGTAAGAGATAAAAATGTTGCCAAACTCCCAGAATTACATTCAGAACAACGACAAAGGCAAAGAAAGCAAAATTCCAACAAAACATTGTCAAAACTTTTTTTTTCTTTTTCTTTTATACAGACCGCATTCTTTGAAAAAGTCTAAGACCTACTCATTTGGAACATGGCGACTCGTTGCCTCCATTAGTTGCCTCTTAGGACACGATTGAGATGCAATCCCAAGCCCGCAATGGAACTTAGACGAAGAGAATAGCAAAAAAAATATTTCACCTACGTAATGTATTTTCTTTTTTATAAGTTCGATACATGATTGTTCTTATTCTCAACCGAACCATCATTTCAAGAAAGTATTTCTAGCCATCCGTGCAGTGCCAAATTTCAGCTTTAACAGTCGTATGTGGGATGCAGGCCAGTGCCATGGGGAAGTGTTCGAACACATATCTCTTATTATCCGTTAAAACATCAACGACAAGAACAACAACAACAAATGTTAGAATCTACATACAACCGTCGAGTCGAGAAGGAAAATCTTGCATTATCAGTCTGAAAGGTATGGTTGAAATTAAATCATACAATCTAGGAACTTCAAGAGGCTTAGCCCCCTGGGTCCCGAAAGAGTCTTCGTCCCAAGACTCCTACACTGTCATCTGCCTCTTTACAAATCTCTGGCTACGGGTCTTGTATGTTCAAACTTTATATAATTATCTGCTGCCAACTTGGACAATACATCTTGCTTAGTGTGACGTGCCCAAGGTTGTTATTTGTTGGCACGTGCGTGTAGCTATAGACTCTTTATCACCACTGGCTTATCGTGTCGTCTGCCAATAGATAAGTTAAACCTGTCATTAACTCTGTAGACTTTCGACATATCCATGTATATATCTCTTTGAGACCTGCAATTATGAGAACCCGCAGCAAGCATTATTATTATGGAGAACTGGCGTCGACCATCATTTGACCCATACCAACTGGGTTAACGAAGGGTGTTGTCCGAAGATGAAACAATTAAACAGTGTAATAATCACATTACATTACCAATGGCATAACTGTACAGTTCTCCATCCAGTTCATCAGTTCCGTATGTCACGCTATTACCGTATATACTCGCCTATAGGTCTGGTCAGCTGCAAACAGCAGTGACCTGGATATGCCGTAGTTAAAACGCCGGCAGATCAGGGTCTATATTGTTTGTTTTATTAATCCTAACAAACTGCAGTTTGCAGTTTGATTCAACTTATACGCGAGTATAGACGGTATGTTTCCCATGTGTAGAGACCGATCGTCGACGAGCCGAGAAATCGGAACTAAATAACGTAATTTGTATTGGCGTAGCATCAGTATGTATGAATATATGAAGGGGATACAAAACATGCGAAAAAGATGCAGTCAGGAACGCTTCAATAATTTTCCACCTTGAAGACTATGAGAAAAGTGTGAAAAAAACTCAAAAATAATTAGGTGAACACTATTTTCTCGAATTATTTTATAGTCTAACTTTATTTTTTATTTATTATATTTTGACACAAAATATCGGGATTTGGTAACAGGCAACAACAACAACAACAACAACAATAATAATAATAATAATAATAATAATAATAATAATAATAATAATAATAATATTATTATTATTATTATTATTATTATTATTATTATTATTATTATTATTATATATGTACATTCACATTACGGACGATTGTACATAGACATAAAATATTAACATGTGAAAAATAATAAATAATAAAATAACATTTCTTTAATAAAGGTATTGGTTAAACTGTAGGAATGGAAAGAAATGTTGAATGATCTGTATATATTGTGGAATTACAATGAATTTTTGTATCAATAAAAGAAAAGAAGTTTTACAGTTATCAGAGTAGGGTTATGTAGTAGCGTGTCCTGTGACTATTTGCAGTTCTCTTAATAGGTTATTATAGCCCCATGTCCAGGGCCGGATTAAAGGGGAGGGGTGGCGGCACAGGGGTCACGTGACCCGGGCCCCAAAGCCTTAATCCGGCCCTGACCGTGCCTTTTCACTATTTACATTTATCAGAGTAGGTTAATATGGTCATGTGTCCTGTAACTATTTACAGTTATCAGAGTTGACTAATGTAGTTCCGTGTTCGGTGACTACTTAAGGCAGGGGTCCTCAACCTTTTTGTGCCTGCGGGCACATTTGTGAGTTTATGAGAGCTTGGCGGGCACCAACCAATTAATTTGACCCATCTTTTTATTTTTTAGTATTCATTATTATTCTGCGGGCACACAAAAAACCTGGGCGGGCGCCATGGCGCCCGCGGGCACCGCTTTTAGGACCACTGACTTAAGTTATCAGAGTAGGTTAATATATTACAGTATCCTGTAACTCTTTACATTTATTATAGTAGGTCTTTATAGTACCGTGCTCTGTGACTATTTACACTCATCATAGTATGTTAATATAGTATTGTGTCTTGTGACTTTTTACATTTATCTAAAGAGGTGACTATAGTACCGTGCCCTGTGATAGTTTTACAGTTGTACCGGGGCCTCGGGTGGCCGAGTGGTCTAAGGCGCTCGCCTTTACCGATCACTGCCATCTCACCTCTGTCCGCATGGGTTCGAGTCTCGGGCTCGGCCAATGTGGATATGTGAGAAAGCTTGCCAGTAGCTTCCCGTGGGCCGGTGGTTCTTCACGGGGTTTTCCCGGATTCTTCCTCCACCAGATAAAACTGGCCGCCATGTATAGCCTATCATGTGCTGAAAACAAAAATGGCGTTAAACCCACTACAACAATTACAACAGTTGTACCGTGCCCTGTGACAGGTTACAGTTATCAAAGTGGGTTACTGCAATATCGTGACCTGTGACTATTTACAGTACTAGGTTACATAGTACCATGCCCTTTGACTATTAAAGCTACGGCAATCCAGTTCTTGTGGTAATTCTTTTTATATGTTTAGTGGTTAATCGGGTTAAAAAAAATTTAAGTTTGTATTTAGATGGGAAATAAATACTGTTAGGGCCTCGAGTATTCCATCTCGACGTGAGAAATGATAATATTTCGGATAATTGTGGATTCGAATAATCGGGAGTTCCGATAATCAAGTCTGTATTCGTATTTATTAGAAATGTTTAGAAAACACGATATTTGTTTCGATGAAGCAAACATTGTGATAATTCATGATCTATTATAAATGGGATGTCAATGATTGGCATTGTATACGTCATTATAAATGGGATGTCAATGATTGGCATTGTATACGTCATTATAAATGGGATGTCAATGATTGGCATTGTATACGTCATTATAAATGGGATGTCAATGATTGGCATTGTATACGTCAGATTTGCAATTTGTTTAGTCTTAACATCATCCTTTTTACAAATATAATTTTAGTTTGGACCTAAACTTATGTATAGAATCCATCACTCTGATTGGATTAAATGTAAATCTGTCTTGAGTTTTATCAGTCAAATGTCTTAAGTCAAGACTAAAATTTTAAGACTGCTGGTGATACTGGGGCCTTCTCATGTATATTCTACGCTCGATGCATGTGCCTTCCTAGAAGCAGTAAGATATAATCTCTTTTCAAAACACATAATTTGAACGTATGCGACGCAAGTAAGTGTGGGTGGGTGGGAGTGGGGGTAAGGTATTGTTAAATAAAACAATATGGGTATAAGTATTGTTAATCAGTAACTTGTTCAATTAGCAAAAAGGTATGATGGAATATAATTGTCACTGCCCATTCTTTTCTTTTTCTTTTGTTTTATTTCTTACTTCTTTTCTTAACCTGATTTCTTTCATCTACATATTCTAGTTATGAATGACTGTTTTTTATTCGGTTGTAAAAAATAAAGACGTTGATTACCCACTTTCTAGATGTTATATTAGGCCTATATTTAGATTAATAGGCTTTCTTATAAAATCTAATCTTGCCAGGATGAAGTAATAATTTTCGGTTTATTTGCTCCCCCATTTGGCACTTCTTCAAGTCCCCCCACCCCCTAAAATATCCCGTAGATTGTTATTTTCATGACAAACTTGTACCAAAAGGCAGGTTTGGTTATATTGTGCCAAGGCAAGTAGAGTAAGGTGGCTTACCAAGGAGATTCCATAGTAGCCGATCCGTGCTGATCTGATGCTGGGAATCAAACCCGGACCCTTCTGGTCACGAGTTCAACACCTCAACCACTGAGCTACCGCGACTGCCGGTGCCAAAGGCAGATCACGCACGAGTCGCTCAAAATTAGATAACCTGTTGATCATTTTGCCCACTGAATAATGAAATTGCCCTCGCACACACTACGTTGTCTAAATTCTCTTCCTAGCTCAAATAAAGTTTTATTTGCTAATGGGGTAAATACGAATGTGGGGAACAATAACTTTAAACTTGGGTGGTCCGTACCGGAATAAAACACAACTGTGCTTTCTATAGACCTTAGGGCTACGACACCAATCTCTCCTACTGTATCGAGTTTTTAACATGGTATTTGACTGACCATTCTTCAAATCGTCAGATTAATTGGCCTTCGTTGTCGTAAATGGGACAAGGTGAGAAAGGACATCGGACAAAATTACAATGGTGCGATAAGCGTTACTTGGTAATCTTAGAGAAATAAAAATCCGTATTTCGTGATCTGACAGTCCATTCCAGAACAGAACGCAGGTGTTGCATGTGAATTATGTAAGCTTGATTCACGTTAAACCTTCCTACACCTGGCATGGTTTGGAAGGAAAAACAAATTGACCGTTTTACAAAGAGATCAGTGTAAATAGCTTTGATTAGTACTACAACGATCTTATTAAGAACAAAATATTTGGCCAGACTGCAGAGGAAGTCATGTTGTAGAGGGGACGTTTTAGAGAAATTTACAGAGGTGCCATTTTGGAGAAGTATCACTGTATTTCTCTTCAATGTGTAATCCTCCGTGATGAGGCAATCGTCAGCTTCGAAACTTTATTTTACTGGTTCGATCTACGGTACTTTCATGGCAATTTTTTATTGTCTCACTTTTTTCTTTTTATTACCTTTAATTGACTGGAGCCAGTGTGGCTCAGTACAGATGGGTCCGTATTTGAATACGCAGAGTCGGTCGTCGTGCTGTTTCTGGGCAAGGCACTTTACTCGTATTGCCTCGTTACGCTATAACATTTCACGCGTTCATATGCCGTTAAGTATCAATCAATCAAACCAATCGGAACGTCTTCGGCCTTTTCCAGCGCATGTTAGAAAAAAATCTCGGATGTAAATAATGGCCATTTTGAGCTGCCTTCAAGCCCGTGGTTGTTATTACGTCATAATGACTTCATAACGTCACAATTAATAGATGACTTGTCATCACTAACAGCAACGAAAGCAATAGTTGCAGACAATATTTAGACCGAATGATTTATGCCATGTTTTCAGTACAAAGTTGCAGGAATAACATTACAAATCGGAGGTATTTCATTAATTATTGAAACGTTGTCGAATGTTATGGGGCCGTCCATATATGACGTCACAAACCGGGGGAGGGTCTGACTTGTGTGACGATGTGTGACGATGGGAGGGGGGACAGGGTTAGCGGGTTTTTGAAAAATGTGACGTCGCAAAAACAACACCAGCGCCATCTAAATAATTCAGAACGCTAAATAATTCAGAACGCAGTATTGTATTGTTGTGTGTTTTTCTAATACAAAGTGATTTCAGACCAATTTTATTTTTGAAATTTTTTATTTGGAGTGTGTCAAAGCTTTGTGACGTCATATATGAGGGGGTCTGAGTTTTGTGACGAAATGTGACAAGGGACAGGAGGGGGGTAACAAAATCCGCCAAAATTGCGTGACGTCATATATGGATGACCCCTATTTTTATGACCTGTCATATTATAAGACTCTGTTCTTCGCACATATAGCCGGATGTTCTTCCGCCAAAAACTTACCAATTTGGGAAGTATCACTACTATTACCTCCGAGTCTGTTTCATAGAGTCGAAGTTATTCGAGTCGTATCGGTTTGTGGTTTGTGGTTTTATGGGTTTAACGCCATTTTTCAGCACATGATAGGCTATACACGGCGGCCAGTATATCTGGTGGAAATTCCGGGAAGAACCACCGACCCACGGGATGCTACTGGCAAGCTTTCTCACATAACCACATTGGCCGAGCCCAAGACTCGAACCCATGCGGACAGAGGTGAGATGGCAGTGATCGGTAATGGCGAGCGCCTTAGACCACTCGGCGACCCGGGGCCCCGACTCGTATCGGAAAGAGACGAGTGAGTTCCGAATGTCAAACAATCAATCAGTCAATCTTTAATCTTACGTGACTATTAATATAATGCACTGTTGGACTGGTCGAACGTAAAAATGTGGTGAAGCAAAATCAATAATATACTGTCGGAAATTCTGACTTCATAGCGACGTTATGACTTTCCTTGTCACGTAGTTCAACTGAGATTTGTTCTTTCTTCTGTTGATTAAAAAATGTTCAAAAGTGTGTTGGAATAGGGATAGGAATATTGTCTTTGAAGATTTGAAGATGATAATGTGGTTTTACTGTCGCAAATATCCGTTTTACAGACTCTGCTGACGCGTCGCCGGTAAAATTCTGTTTGCGACAGTAAAACTACTATTAACACCATACAATTCTCCAACAGAAGACTGTTATGCTTTAATTGATCTGACGCCAAAGTCAAGAAAAATCTTTATTTAGAATTCATAATCCTACTTATATCTGGTATCTGCAAGTATATTTTCCCGTAGTTCGGTCATACAACATTATACTTTCTCAAAAGTCTTTTTTCTTCACAAATCTGATAGGGCTCACGTTTGTGAGTCTGTCATGAAGTCAATATACACATAAAAATAACAAATACGACTTCTATTGATTGCATAGGTCAATTTACGTACTGGTTTATGTTTTAAAAAAATTATAGGTACCTAATTCTTTTTACAAAACATATAACTTTCGGAAAGTTATGGATGTGAAAATCATACAAATACCTGTTTCCACCTTCGGAAAAAGTATGTCATTTAAAAAAAAAAACTGCTTGAGGTGCTGACTTCATTCCAATTACAGTAACAGCGTTGAATCATGTGCCCATACTCTTATATCAATCACCGTTAGTGCGTGCTGATGTACTTGAAGCACTGAAAACTGGCCTCTTTAAGAAAACGGTTTGTAGAAGGAACAGATAGAATAAAAGCAATGCGAAGCGGAACAGGAAACAATTAATCTATCAACACTGTGTGTTTTACCAGCTGATTTCTTCAGATTGATGATAACAAATTAATGCACCCCACCTTAATCTTGTACTCAGAATAAACCCAAAGCACCATAAAGAGCAATGAAATTTCTGAGAAACTTAGCAGCGCACAACAATCCTGTTTTTTATCATGGTTTATATTTAAAAGGATGACAATCATTCTGCTTTGCATACTACTTTTTATTCAAAATACATAACACGTTTATGAATAAAGTCAAATCTTTCTCTAAATGAAGTGGAATCAGAAATATATATATATATATATATATATATATATATATATATATATATATATATATATATATATATATATATATATATATATATATATATATATGAAACCTGTCTATAAAATACAAAGTTAAATTTAAAAGAGATGTGCCTAAATGTTTTCCTATGTGAACATTTGTCCTTTATATCGTGGTTTTCGATTTTTAAAAAAGTTGCACTTTAATTTCATTATTCTTTCAATTAAATACATTTTTGTATTGAACCAGAATTGCTATAAAATATGCACATATAGACAAACATAAAGAAAAAGGTAGAGATAAATAAATAAATTATTTAATTCCTACTTCTTACTCACTTAGTCATTCGTCGATAAAATTGTCACTTTTCTGAAAGGAATGATTTTGTAAAAAATATTAAGGAACACGACTGTGCTTACTTTTTCTATAATATCATAGGTAAATAACGGAGATATATTCGATAAAACCGCCTTCTAATATTAACACCGACAAGCGACTATGGTGTCTATCTAAAGAGGGTTCTTATCTCTTTACATGTTTGTCTGACACAGGATACCACCTGCTATACCGTAGTAACTTGTAGGGCTGTATGCCGTTCTATCAATAGACAGAAAGCAAAGTTTGAAGAGCCGAGTGTAGACACGACTCGCTTAATAATAATAATAATAATAATAAGAAGAAGAAGAAGAAGAAGAAGAAGAAGAAATGGACCAAGTGTAAGACGAGCTGGTTTCTCATGAAGTAATTGACTGACATTGCGATATACGTGAACGTTCTTAGCCATGACAACAGCCTTGTTTAACCAGACTCTCGCGTGACTATGTGAGATCTTCGCCATACGAGGGTCTGGTAAAATGCTTCATCGATCGCTGTTATCGATAGAAGGCGCTTAAACTTCGTTGAAGCGAAACTACAAAGACATATCTCGCTGTCTCAAAACTTATATAAACATACTTTCTGTCATCATTAAAGCCAAAATTATGTTGTAAGATTGAAACGATATTATAAACATCACATTTTACAGAGAAGCTGATGAAGGAAGTGTGCCTCAATCAGCCAATGAAACTCTCACAGTTTACGTGAAATATGACGTCATCTCATGATCACAATCACCTATTACATCACCTCATCTCATCAGCCAATCGAATCACATTCTACATTTAGGAAAATTCTCGTTCTGGCGTTACAAGAAAAAAACACAGTTTTATTTATTTTATTTATTTATTGATTTATTTATTTTACCAGACGATTTTTCGGCAGAGATCTCACGGAGCCACGCGAGAGATCTGGTTGTACGAGACTACCATGGAAAACCATAATTAATTGCAAAGTATATATCTTGATTTTCCCGAACATTGTCCATTTTTATACATAAAGATTCCAAACGAGTTAGATAATGTTGCTTTGTGAAAGGTTAGAATCGAAATCAGTCTCACTGAATGGAAATCTTCGGCTTTTTTTTTTTCACTACAAATTTCCGGTTGACGAAAAGTTACGCTATGGGAAATCTACATATTGATATACGGGTTATCATAAGAGCTCAATAATAATAATAATAATAATAATAATAATAATAATAATAATAATAATAATAATAATAAATAATAATAAGAAATAGGCAAAACCTAATCATATTCGTACCAAATAATATTTGCACAGACGGACATACTGCGTGTAGCGACTGGGCACTTCGCCATACAGTGGAGGACTACATGGAAACAAAAACAAAATTAATTTTAAGTTTATCTTGTTTTTTGTTTCTTCTATGTTTATATTGTCAGATGTATCAGATCACACAGCAAATAACGCCCGAAGGGCATTATGTAAGCTATATGATTCGGAAACTGAAGTTTTGCGGCGATATCGCATAAGAAATAACATTAAACTCTTATGATTGTAATCTTGAACTCATTTACTAAAATTGTCTTTGATTCTCTTGTTTTTATCTCTGTTTTACTTTTCTGACCTCACAAACCTTGTAAGGTAAGAATATTCTCCCATTTTAAATCCGCGTTTTTGGCGTCGAAAGAATTTTCACGTGCCTTTACGCCGATCCATTTTCCGGAATGAACAATCGTAACCAGGGAGACAGTCTTCAAATAACAAGTTGAACAAACAAAATAAAAGAAACATGTATTTACATAGGCAAAGAAATGTATCTTTTTAAAACATTAAGTCAATTATTCATGGTTGGAAGCATTTAAGAAATAAATCATACCCATCAAGTGTCCGTTGTCGCAAATAAACAAGAGTCTTGTGAGATGAAACAGGTGTGT